>JASANH010001222.1:0-171554 GCA_030248295.1 Mesodorylaimus sp. YZB2_4 | reverse complement strand
ACTACTAATGAGGAATAATGGGTTTAATGCGGTCTATCAAACCTGTTGGCCTTTGATCTGATGCTGTTTGCAGCCTAAAGCATCTCCAAACTACACCAGATTGTGTTGGAAAGGATTGCTCTGTGTCAGTAAGCCGAAATTTCTAGACTTATGTCTCAGTATATCTGTGTTTCTGAAGGGCATTGAAGCTTTTAGCATGGGAAACCCCAAACTACTGCGCAGACTAGTGCTCATAGCCTGCTAAACGAGATAGTATTGCATTAAATAGTCCAGCATCCCTTGACAGACAAGTGGCTGATGCTGTAACTACAAGCATAAGCCGCTAGCCTTTAGCCAACTTTACTGTACCTAGAAAGCTGTGCCAGATATATACATATATATGCACCGCTTCAAATAATCCCCATATTTCAATCGCATAGGAGTGGCACCAAAGAGCGTTCTCTGAATTCTTCAGTTACCGAGGGGCGTTTGCCCATGATTTATAAGCTGGATTTGTGAGTTGTGTGATACTTCAACGGGTCTGAATAGGTTGCTGGCGGCTTGCCATTGGCCACTTTTGTATGCCTTACTGCACTGTGTTGATGTCATGATAGCTCGGTGAATGTACCATTAAAGACAAGTTCACTTTCATTTCACCTCTAAATGTCACTCACTAACCTCGTTCACACCTTGGAACTTGCTTGCACTCACAATCGGACTACACTTGATTTTTTCACAGCATATTACGAAAAGTAGACGTCCCTCCGACAAAACGCATGTTTGACAGCGAACAGGATGACTTGAACGAAGGTCATCATGGTGCCTCCAACAAAGAGACCCAGCGCCCCGCCCAGATTACTCACCATGGAAGTGAATGAGATGGTGTTCACCTCCTTCATTGTAACAACACCACCCACATATGCCGCGTCGTGTTCGATCCTCATTCCGACGGCGGACATGTTTTGCGATCGGATCACCTTGCACACGGATTGCATCGGCGGTGGAAGGAGTGCCTCGACGAAACGCTCTCTCAAGGCTATCTTATAAACAGTCCTGTCGCATTCGTACGGACATTGGGTCTGGCATTGTTGGACGATCGAGGGATCAATGGATGGCTTGCTGATGTATGTTCGCCCGAAACGAGACCAATAGTGGCCTAAGCCCTGGTCAAAAAAGTTGCAGTATTTGGAGGGTGGAAGGGGTGTCGAACCTGTCACTGACTCCTCGTACGACTGGCACTTGCCTCGTTCCGAGTCCATCTCACTCACGCATTTAGCGTAGCACGTATCTGACGAGGTGCGGGCATAGTGCATGGCCAAGTCCTTATCTTCAACGCACACCTGGTCGGGTCGCTTCCTTTTTTTGAATCTTTCGACCGAAATTCTTACAATTGTCCACGAGTAGGTGTCCACTCCAATACTCGATTCTTGACTTGTTTTCAAGTTCAAGTCGTGCTTATTAGCTACGAATAATTGCCAGCGTGACCTCACTGCGAAGAGACCTCGAGTGCGATCAAATATTTTCACAAGGAGGATCTTTCTACCGAGTGATCGACGAGAACCGTCTTCAGGTGTGACGTTGAAGTGGTAGCATACGTTCCCAACAAAGATCATTTTACCTGGAGGGTGCATGCACGATGGACAGAAAGTCGTTGCATTCGTGCTTTTGATAAAATATTCGAATTCGCTAGTGAGAACGAGGTCGCTGGTCAGCGCTTTGTAGTAGTCGTCCAAGGATGAAAAGTTATGGCGATCAAAGAATTCGAAGAAGTCCTGCTTCGCTTTGGTCATATTTTCTAGAATATATGTCTCCTCGCGGGAATATAGATAACCGATGGAGTACTTGAGGGAGTCGAGAGATAAACCGAACGATAAGGCTCTGTCCACATCGAGCCATTCCTCCGGGCATAGGACGATGACAGGATACTCGTATGCTGGTTTTTGTTTTAAATCGACCTAGGAAGAAAGATGAAGTTTGTAAAGCACAGGGCGAGAGACAGAATGAGTGCTTACTTTCGTAGCAGTTGGTTTCTCAAAATATTCAGCTGCGGCGGCATAGACTATCCAAACCGTCGCTGCTATACCTGTGATAAGGGCTAGCATCCAAATGATTCTCAGGCTTTTGTGCTTCCATGTCAGCGACTCCTTCAAGCCAACAATAGCCGTGATGTCTTCAGCGATCTTGAACCTGAGCGATCCTGAAACAGATTGTTCTCCTTTGCTTTCCTCGTACAGCATCTGCCACTGCATCACATGCTACCTCTTACCGGCAGAAACGGGTAAATCTGTGGAAGTCTTTGCTGATGAAGGGGGCCGTAGTGAAATCGACCGTAATAATGACAGGAGAGCATTTTCCAGCTTTCTGATCCTAGTGTAATCCTCATTGCATTTCTGTTCGAGTCTGGTCAATCGAGCAGTCAGTTTGTCGGCACGATGTCGCCTCGGCATTCTTGTTCCAGCGATGTCGGGACTGTCGGGATGCTACAGCCTACAGCAGTGTCCGCGTTTCGATCATCCGGCATTACATATTGAACTGGGAACGTCCCCACTATCCTTATTGTTTGCTTTCTGTTTCTCCTCTTCCCTAAAGTACATACAGGGATCTAGGGAACGAAAGAGATCTCACTAGATACTTTTGGGAAATTAAAGATGACGATTGATCATATGGTGAGGGAGAGAGCGCTTTATCCAAAGGTTCGCTCAAGGTGATAAATTTTTTAGTAAAAGTGCGGTTTGGAACAAGAATAATCTTTGGCATTCATGATGCTATTCGTTTGACTTTCCCTGCATGGCTCGTGTACTCACATCCATGCTTTACCCCTGTACTGTGCTGTGCTCGTCTTATACTCGTGTATGACCACTTAAGGAATTTATACCACGGTGACAATGCAAAATAAAACTTCGCCCGTTTCACCGCCTCAACTAGAGTAGGTGACGAGATGCAGTGAACATCCTAGTTTTTTGACCGCCCAGCTGCACCTCTGGTCGGGGCCAGTAATAAGACAAAGCGAAATCACTGGCCCATGGCAGAGCAGAATTTGTTTGAGTTAGAATATATTGACCAGTACACCTTTAGGAGAGAACATCCGTTTTCGTACCGACATCTGTCCGATTTAGATGATCACGATTCTTGTTAGTTTAAGAGACGTGCCAAAAGAGAGAACTGATCAAATTACAGAGCCCACTCTGATTACTGTGAGAGTGAGGGTACAGAGGTTCTCTCTAGTCTTGTCGCGTGTGCTCGTGGAAACGTTGTCTGTGACAGAGAGACTGTGACACATAATCATAGGCCAAACAAAACAAACAAAGGAAGTCGTCGTCGTGGAGGCAGATGAAACAGGAACAACAGCAGGAGTTGAAATCCATCACCCAAAGGCCAAACTCCATAAGCAATGAAGCATCGGTGTACAGGCTGTGCAAGTGATGTATAATGCAAATACATTAATATAATAGGTGTACAGTATCGGGGCCCCGCAATACTAAATCCTTTTCACTCTAAAAATGCCACGGCGCGCCTACGTCTACGACATTGGCAAGTTGGTCTCCTCCTTGGCCAAACTCGAACAGCAGCTAATGAAGGACCGTGATCGGATTAAGAAGCTGGAAAGGAGACTCCCAAATCCAAGTCAAGTGTCCCAGCAGAAGTCGTTGGATTCTACGACGGAGAAAACGGAGCAGGATTTACACTGGCGGAATCCTGACCCTGACCGAAGTGAATACCATTTCCTTAGCGTCAACGGTTAGTAATCTAGGCGGGACCCTGGGCTTGTTTGTTGGAGCGGCTATAATGACCTTTGTGCAAGTGATCTTGTTCATTCTAAAGCACGTCTTTTATGGGGGGAACGATAAATATATTGGCCAGATATGAACACGGAAGAAATAGACTTTACCACTTTGGATCCTCGCATAATTTGCTAGGGCTTCTTATGCTAGTACTATGGTCTCTGGTCTTTATGTACATGAGGTGGAAGGATGGAGTGAAGGTTAGCGAACAGAGTAAAATGCAACGCACTTTGGCCTACCTAAGTCACGGGTCTTCCATCTTGGGCCCCGTGGCCTGGTGGGAGGTGTCTGTGCGACTCAGTCAGGTGTCGCCATACAACAGATCGCTTCGCTCACTTCGAGGGCACATTCAATGAAGGCACACTTTTTACTCCTTTCATCTATACAAAAGCACGTGCCTGCACAGAATAGAAGTCACATCTTGGATTTCGGATCAACATTCAAGTGGACTAACCTTTGTTTTTCGGTGGCGTGAACCAACCTGTAAGTAGAAACCGTAGGCCCAAGGAGGTGCCAGCACCACACATACCGTGCTGCTTGTGATGAGCCGCCAGCCGAACGTACGACTGTTCCAGATTATCCCGCAAGTACGGAACCATGGTCTACAGTGGACACACGGTCATGTCGAGTGACAGTCTGACACAACTCTTACCAGCGAGTTGAACCTAATTCGGGCCTTGCCTTCGCACAACGCGCTGACCACCTGCAGGATCACCTTTTCGGCCGTGTACGTACTGCGCCACCCCTGAACACAGGCCCAGTCAGAGTTTGGAAGTTGCAGGGGCTGACAGCTTACTTCCGGCGTCAGCAGTTCCATGCAGATGGCACCTTCGCCGAATACGTGCCCGTCCGTCATTCGCGGAACCACGATACCCACGATGGGGAATTCGAAGGGGTAGCTGGGCTTGAACCGCATGTACAACTCGATGTAGTCTCGACCGTGCTTTTCTTTCAGAGCTATCAAGTCCTTCGCCAGTTGACTGTCGTCGTCCACCCTCAAGAGAGATGACAGCATGGCGAGAGACTTAAACCCGTTCTTGGCATCGTCTTACTTTCTAATCTTGACGCACCATTCTCGAATGCTATCATTGACGAGCTCAACCGAGAAGTCTCCTGGAATAGAGCCCAGTTAGACAGAGGTAGGCCCTGGCGGGAACAGGCTGACCCCTCTTGCACGCCTCGGACGATCTGACCTCCTTGAAGTCGCGCATCAGACGCTTGTTGGCCGTCGGATTGCCGCTCGATGACCCGCTCATGTGCTCCTTCATCAGCGTGATCGAAGCCTTACGAATCAGCTTCTCCGTTTCCGTCGACGAGTCCGATGCCGGGCTCGGAATGCTGTAAAAGGCGTGAGGGTCGTCGAGTGACAGCTCCGAAGCAGACCACCGACCTTTCGTCAGTTGCGCTCTCAACGGGGCCGAAGACGCCATCAGTGCCAGCGCTTTCGGTCTGCGTAATCGTGATCAGCTGCGACAGTTCAGTGGGCGGCGTCATCTTGAATGCCGAGCACAGATTGGCGATCAACTTTCGAACTTGTACCAACAGCTGAAAACGAGTTACTCATGCTCCCACTGAGGCGGGTGCTGGACTTACCACTCCCATCCCGCCACTCGTCTCCCCCAGTCCGGACAGGATGTCGGCGATGCGCTCCTCCTCGACGTCGCTGAACCACACGGCCGACAAGGAGGGCGACTGCAAACAAGTCATACCTAGAACGGGCCCGTCCCGAAAGATCACTCTTACAGCAAGTGTCCCCGTGATGGGTATTTTGCGACCAGTCGGGTCCACGAACACGCAGACAATTTCGTCCGCCGAGCCTCGGGTGATCTGAAATCGTTGATGAGTCGGGGGGAACAATTTCTTCAACAGCTCCAAATCCTCCTTTGACCATTTATCAGGCATGGCTGACCACGGAGCAACGAAAAGTGCGCAGCCCGACTGAGCACCGCGACTGCCGATGAGCGCCGACAAGGCGAATGCTGTGAGTCACTGCGGATGTATCTATGTAAAGTGGCAGTGTGAAGCGGGTGTCCGACATGGGGTGGACGGCGGAACTTTTCTTCAGAATTGTTGAAACGCTTGCTGTGGTTGCCGATCGTGCTATTTTCGAAATGGTGGCAGCTAAATCTGACGATGATTAGGGTTGCACAATCGCAAATCTGGCTGTCTCCCATCGATTTGGTGCACAGTTCATTTCTGGATGCTTCAGGGAATTTACCGTTTTTTGAATATCTGAAAGACAGCACGCATAGAATTATTTCATTAGCCGGAATTGAGGCTGCCAGAAGTAGCATGATGCAAAGTACATCGTCAGATCATGATAACAAGAGTGCCAGTTGGGATCTCGTCTGTTCATCCTTACGTATACATATACGTACTCTGATTTCATTTTTCCATTCTCCCCTCAGAGTTTGGGTTAGTTTGAGTAAAATGCGATTTGCAGATGCTGTCTATTTGACTCTACACGCATGGCTACGTGTTGACTCTGCGTTGTTAGCACTTGTAATCAGGCATGGCTGCGCAGCAAGTCTTTGCGTTAAGCAAGGCAGAGCAGGGAGACAAAACTGACAGTGAGACGGCACACAGCCCCACCGCCCACTGCCACTGCCAGCAAGACCAATCTGGTGAAAGAAGACGGTAGTGGTGCTTCCACGTCGGGAGTGTAAAGCGGTGACCCAACCTGGGGGCAAAAGCGCGGCCTACATGACACATGTGCACGGGCGCGTCTTCTCTCCATGTACTGTGTACAGTAACTACTCATCAAAGCTCTTATCCCTTTGGCCGCAAGGCAAGTTTTCGCCTATTTGCGTCGCAGTGCGATAGGCGAGGATATTTTAGATAGAGCGAGGTTTCAGAGTCACGCGAGACTCCAAGGTTTTTTACTCCGAATCGGAATCTATTTTCTGGAGCCCAAACACCATGGAGTGTCATACTGTTGGATTTGTTGAAACGCAACGAAGCTAAACTGCCACCAAAAGGGCTCCGAGCGCCGAAGTCTGAAATTCTGTCCGACTCCAAAATGGTGCAACGTTTTAAAAGCGCTCCAATCTGGAGTTGGATTCTCCAGATCGGATTCTGGAGTCGTGGTGAAACAAACCCCTTACAGTATCCGCACTTATCAGTTCAAAGAGCTGTTATAGCTCTCCTAGGTCAGGGCAGACACGAACCCGAGTGACTGTTTTTGTGGCAGCTTACGCAATGAATTCCCGATCACGTTTCAAAGCATTTTGATTTTTGGCTTTAATGAACGCCGATTAAATCACCAAGCCCACTGGTCGGTATCGAACATGTGTTATGTTAGTCACACAGTCAGGGTAGTATAGTTTCAGTGTGTGAGACTCTCATGCAGCCAAGGCACCACCCACAGTCAACAATTTTCCCTCTCGCTCCAATTTACCTCTTGAATCAGCTAGCCAAAATGTGACGCCCCAGGTCGGCCTCAAGGGAGCCAAGACAACGACTCGCTTATTCTGTGATCAGAAAATGTGCTGTTTGTGGGCGATGGAAAGATGAGCCCTTTCCGCCTCGAGCGCCTTGCACTGTTTAAAGAGCTAGTGACTTACATTGGGGTGGATTACATATTTGGGACCTGTACACGTGAGAGGGAAACAATTGTTTCTTGTAATGCGAGCCAATTTCGATTGGCTGATGCTGTGATGCTTCGGTGCAGAGTTATGTAGCGCACTTTATAAATACATCGTCAAATGGTTCCCTACATGGGAGGGTTTTACGAAAGAATGGTCGGTTTGACCAGACGAGCCCTCCGTAGACGATTGGAAACTGGTCTTTGACGCTCCCACAATCAGAGACTTTGATTATCGAAATTGAATGCCTTTGCAATTCTCTACCCTCGGGCTTTGTTGGATCCGAGATTGAACTTGGAAAAATTAAAATTGCTCGCGTGTGTGTTGTTGGGTGATGTGAGTACAGTATGCTGTGAATGATGCTGCTGTGGAGAGTATGAATTTTTGTCTGGGTGCTTTAGCAAAAAACCCTCTTTCGAAATTCTTTCTTCACGCCCAATTTTTAAAATTGAGAAATGAAAAATTGAGCTTCGCGTAGGCGAGCGATTATGCGTCTGATTGAAGTTCCTGTCTAGCCATATTTTCTGCTGTTAGGCACACTTTTTTTAAAGCTAGAATATTCGATAGATTGTGAACCAGCGCTGCAGGCTATTTTGGCCAGACGGCGGGACTGGCGAAATTGTTCGACAAAAAGTGGGAAAATCCATGTCCAGAGGCCGAATGCCACAGATCTTTATCAAAACTGGTGAGCTGGTGACGTAATTGGGTAGAGTTATATATCATTTTCTCACAATTGATTACTTTGGAATTGCACTGGCTCAAAATTGGTGAGCAGGCAGGCTTGCGGATCCTGATCCAGTCGAATGGCTGCTGGGCTGGTTGTTGGGTTACAAAAATTATCAAGGCTAGGTTCGTGATATGACTCTCTGATCTTGCGAAAGCGCTATCGCGAACAATTCGCATCTAAAAACAGACCACTTTATGTCTGAAAATTAGTATTTTATTGCCAATGTCAGGGACGGAAATAAGGTGGGTCCATCAGACGACTCAAACCAATGACAAGTGATTTGAATTTTTGATGCGAAAAGAGAATGGGAATGATTGGAAATGCGAAATTTCGATTGAATACTAGTCCTTCGCGGTCGATTGAATACTAGTGATACCTCCCAAAATCCTAAAAAAGTCTTGTGCAACGCCTACGGCGTCATTTTTGAGCAAGTTTTTCAAGGTTTCTATTACAAATCAAAAGCAGAAAGTCAGCCTAGCCGAAAACCCTAGCTACGTACAATATATCTTCTAAATCCTTTACAATTTTTATGATGCTAAATAAAATTGAATTTTCTTGAAATCGCTAAAGCGGCCACTGGGTTTCTTGGGATCTGGGTGAGGTGAATAGGAGGAGCATTTTCATGGGTTTGTCATTAATCGGACCGTCACTTCCGCTGGTTTCCGTTGCAGTCCACCCCTGGGACTGAACATTAGGCTTCGAACACGTGTAGCTCTGTTGTGCGGGCGATAGCACTTATTTTGAAGCGCCATATCTCACCAGATCAAGTGAAAAAATAGTTTTTCTAAACCGGGTCAATTAACGACTGCGCTGAATGAAAATCAACACAAGCCGACTCGTACCAATCGCAAATCAGCGTGCAACCAAGGGAATCAATATTTTTAAGCCTTCCAAAAATTTTAGTTTTACGCCCAGGATGGGCCGATACATTACAGAGAAACTTCTTGGATATGGATAGGTTTTTCCAATTAATTTCCTAATTCTCACCTTGACTCCATTCCATGCGACTGGACTGATGACACATGATTTGATTAGCCTGAGCGTTCCTTCGTTCCGTTCCGCACAATTCTCGAACCTTTTTGGTGCCTTCTAGCAAAGTCCACTAATTGCTGCAGTATGATTTACTGGTTAGAGTCCCTTGCAGATTAAGAGATTACGGTCTATGATAGCCATTTGTAGCTGCCATGAGAAGGGCACCTGGCTCGTTGCCTGCCTAACCCACCAGGCCACGAGGCTGCTGGGGAAGGCGTTATCTCTCACGCTAGGTGAGCAGTTCCAGGGCGAGTCGCGGCACAGAAAATCATTTCGTGTGCAATGTGTCCCTTGAGATCGCTGATAAGCGTTCGATGATGTGATAAAACATGAATATGAACATAATTGCTCGCTGTGGGCAAAACTGATTGACGTACTTTTTCACAGGATTCGATGATTTATCCTCCGTCCATGACAACTTTCAAAGCAGGGGGCTGCCGTTGCATAGTTATGTTCTTCATCGGCCTGGTAGCATCTGCACCTGTCGCCAAGGCGAATCAGCGTCATGAATACAAGAAAATGAGCTGCCGACCAGGGCAGGCGATTTCGAGGATGACATGGAAGTGACGATAGACTGCGTAAACTACACTGGCCAGTGTGCTGAGGTAAGTAATGGGTACTGCTGCTGAAAGTAATGACAGTCTTCTGGCCTGAAACCAAATGCAGCGATAAGCAATAGGTTGCGGCCGCGGTAGTGCAGCGGCTTGGCTTTCGTCTCTCCGTGTTGCTTGGGAGCGAGTGGCTGGGCTCGTCCTGGGATCCATCCTCGGTAATGGAGGCTGGTTTGCGGTGGGCTGGAACAAAGAAACCATAGACCCTCGCTGAGCTTGCACGCTAGGCAGTGGGTGAGTCACCCAGTGCCGTCGACGTGCTCCGAGTGGAGAGACGCAGAGGGACGCTGTTAAGCGTGGACTTTAGGGCAAAAGGACAGGGGAAAATGACTTCGGCCAAAACAATTAAAAACAGTTATGCATTTTAGATTTGTTTCAGAAATGCGATTGGGTCGAAACGTGCAACATCGACTCGCACGGATCGGGTGCTTATGTGCGGGGCGTAAATCCGTTGTACGACCACCGCGAAGATATCCACAAGTCTGTTGCTCTAAATCAATGCTTCCGTTCGTGTCACGTGACTGTTTCAGGCCAGCTTTTCTGTGCTGCAAAGCCACTGAGAACAAAAGGCACAAGGAGCAAGGCCAGGCGGACAGCTCCCAACCAAAATGCCAGAACCAGTTCAAGAATGTCAATGGAATACAGGCAAAGAAAGACGTCACTTATTTTCGGCAGGCACACCGCGAAGGGTAAGAAACTTATTATTATTTATAAATTCTCGACTGTGTAGGTTTCTTGATCAACTAGGAGCGACGTGTTCGTGGAAATCTGCGAGTTGAATGGCACGTTCGCTGCTCTCTGTCCACTGGCAATCATGAAATCTGAAGTGAATTCTAAGGCGGGAACGGCAGGTCTCGCGGGTCTTGCCGGTCTTGCTGGACTAGCAGGGTTGGCCTTGATCAAGAGGGCCCCCACCACGGGGACTTGAACTACCGCTAAAACATTCCCTTGTGCAGGTGTCAATGTGTCAGGCTTGGGCCAATGTTGCGGTAAGTTTTTTTAGGCATAGTCTTTATGTGTTCTTAAACTAAAATTTTTTAGTCGACGTCTCGCTTGCGCAGGGGGAAACATGCACCGACTTTTGTAGCAGAGCTGGCGGCAAAATCTCCTTCACTGAATACCAATGTATTTACGGGAGTGAAATTAGAGCTTGCTGTGTAAAAGCTAGGTAAAACCCTATTTGTCGCGACTCTCGCGATCATGAACTTTCCTTCTTTTCATCGAATCATCACAATCACCTTTCAACTCATTGTCAGTAACCTTTCTCGCGGCTCTTCCTGAAACAATCCAGTTTCCCGCATGTATATTCAAGCGCACGCTCTGCTTCTAACACAAACAGATTTCTTTTCCATTCTCTTCAGCTATTCTGTGCCTATTAGCTGTATAGAATGATATTTTAGTGTGCAGTAAATGATTGGCGAAAATCAGCTGTGTTCTGTTCTGTAGGGAAACATCGGTACACTATTCTCACTAAGCCTTGTCCTCAAAATCGCTTCCATCTTCAACGTTTCTTTTATGATAAATCTTTCTAGCATGACCCTGCTGTATTCAATATTCGATGAGACCTATCAAACTTGACCAAAAACAATATAATTGAGTTTATTCATTGAATGTAGGCCCATAAAAAAGGCAGAAGGTTTCTCTTTTCGGATATTGACAGTAAATTTTATCGAGGGCTGGTCAACTTTTCTGGTCGCTAAAGTTTAAAATGTATCAGGATAAACAGTAGATCAGTGTGTGTTGCCTTTCTTGATGGTATCTTCAGTAATGACTATAGGACTACTATTGAAGGAGCCGTTGACGTGGAAGCATAAAAGCCTGAGAATTATTTAGATTCACGCTGAAAGCTTGCTTGCACAAGTCTCTTAGCTAGTAAGAGTTTGAAGAATCAGCGACATTTTTCAGGATTACAAGGCACCTGATCCGAGCTGGCAGTTTTACTTAGGTTCCTGATCACGTTTCAAGGCATTAGGATTTTCGACTTTCGATATTAGATTTTTCTCACATTACCAACGTTTCTAGAGCATGGCTAGAGTTACCTTAAAATTGCAGCATCCGGTCAAGTCATGTCTGTTTGCTATAGATCACACCCAGAAGATTAGCTAGCTAAAATCACTCTGCCAGCTCTGGCCCGTCCCGACTGGTTGTGTCTAGTCTGTAAGGAATCTTCTAGCTTGAATACGGTCAGCATGTGATTGTGTGATCAATGGTGGCATGATGATAAGGCCAGGACCACGGAGGAGTTCCTCGAGGAAAAGTGACGACGGTGAGGCCATGCAGTTGAGAATGGAGGCGATGAAATGGAGGACCAACATGGAATCGAACTTGCGTTCATGGCGCAGCGATTATGCAGGTGAGTGTGACTCTGTGGCTCTCTTATATTGCTTCTGCTATGCTGTGCACTGCTACAGTGTGTTCTTCTTGCAGACAAACTGGAATGGGTGGCACGCCAGCTGGTCGCCATACAGCAAGACATGGCATTACTGCGCTCTCAGGTGGAGGCAAAGGCACCTACCGAAGGTAAATTTGCCGAATCCAGCCCAGTGTATGAGTTTCCGTTCTCTGCACGGACAGGGGAGTCTACACGGGCCTCTGCAGGTTCGAATCACTTACCGCGAGGACCCACTTACCCTAAGCTGGACGATAGCAACATGCAGGATTTGCTGTGCCGACTTGCGGGCACCTCCACGTCAGACTAAAGGACAGAGCAGAACTTTACCGCGAGTGGGCCGGGCGGGCATACCTAGAACCAGATTCGGCTAGATTGGACTCGAGGAAGTGATTTACGTGATGGAAACAAACGTGTCGCGCGGCAAGCGTGAAAGACGGAGTGGTGCGGGTACACTCCTTCCGCCACCAGTTGATCGTGACCCCGTGCTCACTCTAAATCAAACTCTCAAAGTTCGAAATAGCATAAGTCATAGTAGCATAAGCATAATAGCATAAGAGCACTGTCTCAATGGCTAGGCGATCCTACGAACTAGACCAAACAGAATACATCAGAGGGACTTCCTGAACGAAGGGAGAATTTCGTTCGGTCGGAGCAAACAGACGGGGGAGGGAGGGTGAAGAAGGGAGCAGGATCACGGCTATCTCTGGGTTGAATGAAGGCAACTGAATCATCAAACTTGTTCCTATTTCGGGGAATACCACCACAGGGCTACATAGGCAGCACAGCCTGGGTGCCGCGATTAAGGCTCACGGTCAGTCTGTAATGATCTCATGCAGCCAAGGGCAGCACCCACCGCTAAGCAGTTTCGTCTCGCTTCAGACCTCTTGGATCAGCTAGCCAACCATGTGACGTCCTTGGTCGGTCTAAAGGAAGCCATAACACTGAGGCATAGTCCGATCAAGTACATATGGGCAGCCCTTTTCACACTCAACCTCATAGCCTCGGTTTATTACGGCTATGAAACATCGTCCGAATACTTCTCGCAGCCAAAGGCGACCAAGGTACGCAGTGAGGCTAGACTTCCAGACCCTGATCCAGATCGACTAATCCTCTTGACAGGTGCAGCTACTCCGTCCGTCGAAGTATCCGTACCCGTCGTTGGTCCTGTGTCCTACTAACTGGGTCGATGTCGACAAGGCACTGTCGATGGGGGAGTCAGTCACGAGCTTACAGTATTCACTCGGCTATATCAAGTCCCGCACTAACGATTCCCTGGACATCGTCCAGGGCCGAAAGGAGTTTCTACAGTTCTATGACAACCACGGCTTCCCTTCCCTGCTCGATTACTTCAAGGCCGTCACCATCGATACGACCGAAGCTAAGTCTTGGGAGCAATTCATCGAGGCCACCAACTCTACATTCTGGTGTCGGGGCTGTGTCAACTCGACACCAGAACGGGTCATCGTCGAAGATCACATGTGCTTCGCTTATCAAGTGCAAGCAGTAGAAGCCAAAAGCTATCGCTTCTGGTCGACGACACCCCGCGTGGCCATGAAAATATTCGACCAGAGCAAAGGAGCACTGCCGATGGCTGAGTGGGACGTGTATCTGATGCCCGACGTGAGGATATCACATCCCAGATTCTCCTCACTCACAGTCCCATCCAATACAGCGGCCACAGTGCGCATAAGCTCTCAGCGGTTCCTATCCATGCCCGATCCATCCATGCCGTGTCGTGATTACGAACACTCATCCTCGGATCTGTGCATCAGCCAATGTCTGGCCCGAAAGATCAACAAGACCCTCGGCTGTCACCTTTTCCTGTACTCGGCCAACGAGATCCACAAGCCGACCGAGTTCTGTCACTTGTACGAGGATCTGCCAGGTCGCAACTTCACATACGCCGACATAGCATTCGAAAAGGAAGAGTTGGCCGCGACTGCCAAGCAGGGTGCATCGTGCGTGGCCCGATGCCCCTACGAATGCGATCGAACCATCAATGCCATCTCACTGGGCTCGCTGTGGCAGATCACGTCCAACACCAACTACAAACCCGACATCAACGAGTCCCTCGTCCTTATTGAAATCGACAACACGGCCGTTTTCCAAGGCGGCATCATGACCCTGACCGAAGTCAGTACCCTCTCATTCACTTCCATGATCAGCAATATCGGAGGCGCCCTGGGACTGTTCGTGGGCGGCACAATCATGACCCTCTTCCAGATCATCCTCGTCTGTGCCAACTACGCCATCGAAAAGAGGCGAGCCAATGCTCACCACAAGCAAGGATTACCCATTACAGGGGCCTGACCTAATGTGCTTGTCTCTGTTCACGTACCTGCGCATGCCTCCATGTGCCCAGGGACTCCACATTTCCTACCATCCAGTCTTCATTTATCTTAGGCGTACGAACACGGCAATCAGAAAAGCATAAACAAATACGGACTCGCGCTATGTGGACATAAAACGAAAACCCGAATTGAAATCATCGAAATAACTAAAGTGCAACTTGTCTCCTTCCTACGCGCATAAAATGCCAAGCAAATCGTATCGTATTTCCACAGCGACCACCTTTCCTCATTTCACTTCTCTTATCCTCGTCTTTATTGCAGCGACTGCTGTTGAATGTACCGACGGCCAGCAGCGCTCGAACGAACGCTGAAAGAAAGAAAATGTTCATTAGCTGCTCGCGTAACTTCACAAAATACGCCCTTCTCACGTGACATATAGGCAACATGCCCACGAGTGCGACAGTGCAAAAAGCCGGTGCTACAGCCAACCTACAGGAAGTGCATTCACCCTAGAACACCACATCACCGCTCGAACGGGACAGGCCGGTTACATCTATCCTCTTTACCTCTGCAGTAAACCGTATCGTTAGTAGGCAGGCCATGCGCTGTTGGGAAGCTAGTGTTTTGCTGTTTCTACGTCACAACAACAAAATCACTAGTCTTCCATACAGAGCATTCCAAGCAGATGCGCCCAAGAGCAAGCGACGTCCCACACACGCTGACTACACTCGTTCAACAAACCCAACTCACCATTGCTGCAACAGGTACTGCGCCATTTGAATCTGGTGCGGGTTTCCGGTTATCGATATTATGCGTTCATCGCAACCAGGCGCAGGAGGATCGACGACAATGTGAGCTCCCGAATCTTCCCGAATGCGATTTATACGCTCCCCGCCTTTCCCAATAATCGTTCCAGCCAAATCTTTCGGAATCGTTACTTGCGACGTCTGCGGGGGACCACCCTGGCCGTAGCCCTAAAATGCATGGACACGAGATGACGACTCTATTAACACGTACATCACCCTGCCACTTACTTGATCTGGCATCATCGGCGGGCCAGCAGGCGGACCAGTGCGTCCCATTCCCGGATTCATGGGCGGCATGTCATAGCCAGCTCTACAAGAACACTCTTTAGATGGAATAATCTACAATTAATCTGACATAACATACCCGTACGGATCTTGGAATCGACCGCCAGGAGGGCCACCACGCGGTGGACCACCCGGTGGAGGTCCATACCTGAAAATGACCAGCCAATCTAGCTACAATCATAACCTCACCCTACCTAATACTCACCCAGGTCCGCCTCCGCCACCACCTCGTCCTCCGCGACCACCACCACCACCACCAGCCGGGCCACGCCAATTACGATCCGGCGGGAAACCACCGTATTCGTTAGTCAATGCAGGGTCGTAATTAATCGTGTCGTACGGTTTCGTCGGTCCTTTGATCGGAGTCTGCAATAAAAATGCTGCACACCCAAGACTTCCGCGAGCACGCACCATTACTTACTTCCATACAAATTTGAAGAACTTCCCGCACCGCGTTGGCGCATTTGTCTGCCTCACCATTTATCTGGACAATTCTGTCAGTCGACAACGGAGCGCACTCTGCGAAGACCTTGATGCCCGTCCCAGTTGCCTAAAACAATCAAGTCATCGATTTTAGCCACTCACGCATCAGCCCCATAACTGCCAGAGATAGGTGTTCTTCTAACATCATCCGAACACTTACTTCACGCAATTCCTTGATCTTAAACCCAGCACGGCCGATAATGGCTCCCGCTTGACTTTGGTGAACCAATACTCGAACTTCCACATCGCCGCGATTTCCTCGTGGCTAAAAACAAATTACACATATCACCTTTTATGGTCCCCTATGTAACGAGACGCGTACGGGTATTAACCAATGTTCATAGCCCCTGTTCAGACGCAGCCCCGACACCGAATGCTCGGACACCTAGCAACCACGAGGATCACATACAAGACGAGTTTTCCCTGCCAGTTTTCTGACACGTTCGTGAGACAGAGGCGCACTACTGTCATCAAGCATCGCCTACTCTCCTCATCCACATCGAGCGACAAGTGAGCTAGGGCGCACCATAATCGCTTGGACAGGCTCGTCCCCGTCAATAAAGACCTCTTGCAACGACAGGCTCAGCAAGAGCATACTATCCCCTCCTCTATTCGGTACCTCTCATACAAAAGCCGAGCGTGTAAGCCCCGTTCGATACGCCTATCCATTGAATACGACGAGACATAACGAAAACACTAGCCAGGTTAGTTGAGTGACGAGTAGGCAGACGGTACGACGTCTTCGGGGAGCCTATCCTACAAGAGACGACATCGTCCTTCAACGACACGCCTCACCAGGCCCTTCGCCCGACAAGACAAGAACCGTGCTGCTTTGCGCCTCGTTCGCTTCGTATAGGACTTAATTAGTCGAGAATAATTAGGCCGACGCGGCGCACGGATTAATAATCCCCGAAATTAATAAAACAGCTAGCCATAGCAACGAGAGGAAGCACCTGCCAGCCGCCTTAAAAATGACCAGCATTAGCCTTCTTCCTCTAAACCTGGCCACGAAGACGACAGCTCCGAATCCAGACAAGAACATTGATTGGGGAAAAGAAACCCCTCTTGCCCGAGATCTCCCTTTAGCTCAAGGCTAATTAGCCCAGGTATTCACTCTGGCACAGTCGCAAATCCATTCAAAGACCTAATCACCAGCAACCGCGTCAGAGCAGAAAACGAGGAGGTCAAAGTAAACACAGCTTCTTAAGGTCTTGAGCAATAGCCAGAAATTCGCAAACAAATATTGCACCCCTCCCCACTCCGACTGCATCTTACACTCTCAAACAAGGCGCCACCTTCCCTATACTGTACAACCCACACCTCTTACCTCTTCCACTTTCGGTAAAATATCTCGGAGACAATCGCACGCATTTCGATAATCAGCCGAAATGTACAGGATTCTGCAAGGAAGGCAGTCTCAAAAGTACGAATCGCATCCACGTGACATAGGCCATCTGACGCAGACACTCCCAGAGCATAAAACTTCCTTGTTAGGAAAAAACATAAGGTCCAAAAGACGCAAAATCAGGTAATACTACCAAAAATAAAATTAGTGCAGCATCGATTTCTGCAGGAAACTTTCAAAAGTAGACCCGGCTCGGCTGGAGAGCCAAACGTCACATGTCTATTTTTTTGTATGTTCATGCATCCAAAAAAGAACTGCACATAGAGATGAGAGCAGTGAGAATATGCCTACCGTTCGGGAGAGTTACTATCAGGTATGTTAACGCTGGCATTGTACTGAAACCGTCGGGCGGGATGGCGAATGGAATGGAACGGGCGGAGCGGACGGCAGGATCAGGGAAGGCGGGATTTTTGTAAGACCGGGGGTCATTTCGGAGCGGCGAGTGGCGTATGATTGAACAGACGTTGCGAATTATTCGCCCGAAGGGTTTCGGATAAGTGGTGCGGGCCAGGTGAAGACCAAAGAATGGATTAGGATTTAGACGGCGATCGCGGTTGGTTGGTTAAAAGGATATGCGGACCGATTTGAAAAGGCCCGGACGGAGCGGACGAAGAGAGCATAGAAAATGCAAGGCCTTCATTTAGCAATGAACGACTCTGTTAAATTTGCCCCAATCACACAAAACTCCCATCAGTCCTCCCACTCCCGCTTATTCCACCTGCTGCAAGCTGCCAAACACGTTTTGGTATGGCCAACATTTAGCTCACCTGACTACGCAGAGTCTTAATATTCTCTCCACCTTTGCCAATAATTGCTCCGGCGCTCTGAAACAGAACATCAGTTGGTTTTTCATGCTCTCTCGCACACACATATTGCTCTATTTAAAGTCCCAGTGCCTAACTGACCCGTATCTGTCATCGAGACCACCGATTCATAATCTTCCAAACAGAAACTAAGTCCCCATCCTGATTTAAAAATAATCAAGCGCCATTCGATAAATCACAGCATCATGTGAGAACGGAGGATAAAACCACGTCGAATTTTCACATGACGAAGACAAGAAGTCATCGTCAGGAAACGTAGGTGAGCATCATCCGAATGCGAGGGCGCGAGGTGAACGCGCTAGACGGCAGGTACTGCAACCACGTTCAACACAGCGCACCATAGTGGGCCGTTGGGAGCTAATTACCGGCGGCTCGATTAAAAATTGACACCGGTTACCACCGCGGCAGCTGCTACGAATCAATAAGCATATAGTGCCGGGGTGGAGC
Organism: Mesodorylaimus sp. YZB2_4; assembly: GCA_030248295.1. Classification (NCBI taxonomy): domain Eukaryota; kingdom Metazoa; phylum Nematoda; class Enoplea; order Dorylaimida; family Dorylaimidae; genus Mesodorylaimus; species Mesodorylaimus sp. YZB2_4. Next base: position 152,906 of record JASANH010001222.1, on the reverse strand, counting down.
AAACCCTTATAACGAGAAGCGGTCGGCCTATGCTCAGTCATATTTTGCTCAAACCCTACATATCCAGGTAGCAAAGCCTCAAACCTCACGGTCACTCAATTTGACGCCTGATGTAGACGTCTACGCGCTCAAAATAAAAGGAGAGCACAACGCTATCGTAGACACAGACTGAGTCGTGGCGTAGCAAAGGCATACAGAAAATCAATCACCAAATCCATTACCGTACGTACCTGCTCGCACAAAGGCAACAACGACAAACGACAATTAATGAAAAACGCCACGAACCACCTAAGTACGTAACGCTTTGTTAGCTGAAACCCTCCCCGCCCCGCTGTTAAAATTAAAACATATTGCTAGGCTCCGATTAATTTAGGGAAGTGCCATCCGAAGAACACTTCATACCAGTCAAAATCGTTACAGAACGTCCATCCAGACAGACGCACCACAGAGTGCAGAAACGCATAGTCACTGTCTACATAATAGTACTAAACGCAGAGCTTTTCACCTAGCTGAATTTTTTGTGATCAGAAAACCGCAGGAATGATAAAACCGTTGCTCAGAAACAAATACGGTTTAACTTTTTGACGGGAGTTACAGTGAATTCTATTCTTACGCTAAGCGAGCGCTTAGTTTACATATAATTAAATAAAAGCCAGCTAGGCCAATGCTTTAGGATACGACAGCCGAGCTAAACTGACATGCTGACATTGTTTAGTTCTCGTTCTCAAACTATTAAGCGAGGCACTGACCAAAACCTAGCTGCAGGTCTCAACTGTTAGTACTTGCACCAGCACAACTAATTGAAACCTGCCAAGTAATGCTCACTTTGCTTGGAATCAGTACTCGCAGTTCAATGTGATCTGGATCATTCGACGGACGGGGTCGTTTTCCAGCGCCACCCCCCGGGCCACCATTGAAACCACCGTCATCGCCGTGTCGTTTCATTTCCTAAATCGTGTAAAATCGTTAAAACAAAGCCGATATCGTGCGTGCCCAAAAATAAGACTACTAACGTGCATCAGAGCCGGAGCTTATGACCAAGAGAAATTTTAAGAGCTTCCTACCTATCAAAAGGAATTCTTTCAAGAAACCTCAAATTGCTTGCTGCCTAAAGCTTACACAAGATATAAAAAAATGAATATCCCTGACGAGAATCGGCGATCAAGCTTCTTCGATCAATCGATCAGATTTTTTGAATCGAATCAATGATAAAACGAGAACAAACCGAGCACAAAAACAAAAGAGTGCGCGCACTTTTATTTTTCTAACGATGCTCTACTGATATAAGCAGGCAAATGCGAACTTTGTTGCGCAATTACAGTACGCTGCCTCACCAGCAAGCGAATGGAAATTTTCCGTTCGAAAGTTTTTCGGCTTTGATTTCTTTTGCTTGTTGGTCTTACTTTTCTCTGTGTTGGTTTGATTCTTGACATTCTTGACATTTCTCAAATAAAGGCTCTAAAATGTCGGATAATTTGAACGATCCAGAGGCAGGTGATTCACTTGCAGTCCACGATCCCGAACTGTTGGGCGATGAAGATGGCGATTCGGCTGGTGGTGGAGATGATTTGTCCATGGATGACCCGGTATGCCTATCGCTAATTCTATGCATAAATGCTTTTTACTGGAATATTCCTCGACCTATTCACTTTTTTATAAAAGCAGAGCGTGTTGGGGGCGTAGTGATAGGATCCTATGGTAGACCTATCCAGTCCAGTTTTAGGAATAGGTTAGGACTTCACTGTATATTTGATAATTTTGATCCCTTAAGACACAAATTCTGCCTTAAGAGGTTCTACAAAAGGAAAAGCTGTTTTACCAATCTTGCAAACTTGAGCTCAGACTTTGTGTTCATTTTACTCTTGAATTCCAAGGGTTGACGAAAGAGTTATCCAATAAAATACGTAGATTACTGTAGGCCTATACTGTGAGTAGGGTAGAGAGAAAACTCGTGTTTGGAACCGCTAAACTTTAATGTGTCTGTTGGACTTTTCTACAGTATTATCTAGTCGTGCACATATATGGCTTAAGTGCCGTCCCAGTTTTAAATCACTCATTATTTAAATAGCGGTCCTTTATCGAATAAATATCGAAAATATGCTTGTGAATCAAGTGTCCTGGTGTAGGCGCAGTGAAAGCAGTAATCGAAATTGCGGCTTAACACCCCACGTGGCATTATATTTAATCGAATTCTTTAGGATTTGGAAGCGATAAAGGCTCGCGTCAAAGAAATGGAAGAAGAAGCAGAGAAAATCCGACAGATGCAATCGGAAGTTGAAAAACAAATGAATTTGTCAACGTCATCAGGTGAGCTGTTTTAAACCTATTCCTGCGAGTCATACAGCATCTGTTTTATCTTTCAGGCAGTGCATTGAATATTTCTCTCGAAGAGAAGATGGAAGTAGACGCACGATCGATTTACGTCGGAAATGTAAGCTTGAATATTACTATGTAGATTTTTTACTTCTTTTGGATTAGCCATGATCGCGGACTCGTTTGATCTCTCTTTCTATCCTATGCTGTTCTTATTTACAGGTTGATTATGGAGCGACGGCGGAAGAATTAGAAGCGCATTTCCACGGTTGTGGTGCGATCAACCGTGTAACAATTCTGTGTGACAAGTTTACGGGTCATCCGAAAGGGTAAGACTAGTTAGACCCTCCCGATCATGATGAGAAAGATCGAGCCACCCTTTTTTAGTTTCGCGTACATCGAATTCACTGATAAGGATTCCGTTCAAACTTCGCTCGCACTGGATGATTCTCTGTTTCGTGGCCGTCAGATCAAAGTAAGTTTTGTGTTTCTATTATTTACTGTACTAGGGAAAGCAGGGCACAGCACATTCGATACCCGAATCGTATTAATCATATTTTTTTCGCACTCAGAAAAGTGAAGTACGCTGTAGGCTATCTTTTCATCAGAAAACTTTGACTTTCTTGATTAACTGCGCCGGCGGCAAACTATTAATATAGGGATATTAAAAACCAGAGTAGGACGTCATGGTTGATGTTTGCGATAGTTTCTGGGCAAAATTGTCTCCATTTTGGTTATTTCGATAAGAGTTGGTTTGCTCAGAGCTGTTTTGACGCGTCTCGCGTGACGAACAATCTTTCGACGGGGTCGGATTTGGATGGTCGTATTGATTGTTAGTTTGTTTTGCAAACATTTTATCGCGATGGATCGTTGGAGATTGAACTTTTGTCGATGCAGTTATTTTCACGGCACCTTGATGACGAATATTGATGCTTTGACGTTGTTCGTTGCCAATTAAGGTCTCCCATACACGTTTATAATTAAAGATAACGTATATCCAAGGATTGACGCAGCTATTTGCATTGCCAACTAGCATTATGCACGTTGTTACCATGGCATCTGAAACAAAAGACGGATGCGTAGTTTAGGCTTGTAGAAAATTGAAGATAATGAGATGAAACAGTGAAGAAACTCGATGATAACGTCATAGGCAGGGCAGCATAGGTTTGTAGGAAATGGAGGGAGATAAGAAAGAGGGAAGATATATGACTGCTACTCACCAATTTGAACATACGGCATATAAGTACTGATGACATTGGTGATACAAAACGGAGCCCATAGAACAAAATTTGCAACGACAATAGTCAATGTCAGTTTGACAGTTTTGATTTTATAGGAGTTGAGTGAAGGGGTGAAATTTTTTCGCATAATGGTGGTTGTTGTCGATGTGACGTAATCGTATTCGGCGCAATAACTTCCTCGTCTGTAATTGCTAAGGGTATTACCATTTTCGGAACTTCTACATACATCATCGCGTTGATGTAAGTTTGGCGTCGAGCCGCGGCGTTTGTCAACTCGGCGCATACTTTTCCATACTGTCAAGCAAACAAACGTGTATAGGACGCCGACAATGATCGATGGTGCTAACCAAACGATCAGTGAGAATATGCCGATCCATGCTTTTTCGAATCCTTCGTTCATTTGAAACATGCAAGCCATGATGCCCGTATTATCGACTTCGTCGTATCGAGATACGAAAATGTTAGGTGTGGCGAATAGGAGTGATGCGGCCCATGCAGCGGCCGCCAACGAATGTACGAGACGGTATTTCCATTTGAGAGCCGAAAGTGGTTTGCAAATGGCCACATATCTGTCGACGCTGATGGCCACGAGAAGATAAGGGGAGGCGAACATGGGGATCAGTTGAAGGTATTTGACTAGGCGACATAGGAAATCGCCTCCATAAAAATTAGGGAACGTAATCGTGCTGGCCATTTGGGGCAATGCGGTGCATAGCGCGAAACAGATGTCGGCCACGCAAGTGTGCAGGATAAGGATTTGGACTGGACCCATGGTTCGACGAGACATTTTGATGATGAGGAAGGCGAGGAATAGGTTGCCCACCAGTGCTATGATCATGGTGATGGAGAGGACGAGGGTGAGCGTGCGGGCGTGGTCGAGGACTTCTTGCAACTTGTGGTAAGCGTCGTCACTGGAGGGGGTCAGGTTTTGACTGTTGGTCGAAGTGGTGAACGGCTGATGGGGGGTCGGGGCTGACATTGTAATGTGGCTTTCGATAGGTCGCCAGTGGGTTCAGTGGTTGGACTTACTCGTACGATCCTGAAACAGTCGAACTCGTTGGCACATTTTCATTCGCACTTAGCCTTGGCTAAACGAGAGCTGGCGTGTGTGAATAGCAGCCCGCGGGTATTTGTAGGATGCGAGAAGTTCGGTGGTCGCGGTGTCTAATAAGGTCGGGGCACTGGTGATCCGTCAAGTGGTGAAGGGCAGAAAAGGAAACTGAGCTTGGCGCGTTTCTTTCCTGTTGAGACTAGTCCTATGATATAGGCATTGAGTGTGAGATTAGAACCCGTTGGTTGGCCGATGCCGTGGGAGTTAATTATTGAATGTTTGGTTGAGCGAGAAACGAACCCACGGGACGAAGACAAGAACTTATGTAATATACAGTAAATGGCACTGGCATCGGCGATGTGCGCTCGAATAGTGGAGATTGGGGACAGTAGAGGTGTGCGAATGGAAACTCGAGTGACCGTGTGCAAGTCTTCCCATGCGGCTTTGTTCAGATGAGATTAGAGACGAGTTTGAAAATGATCAAAGTAGAGTGCATATAAATATATGTTGGAATGACCAAGATGGAATTTGATTTGTTGAGAATATCTTTAGGCGTGGGCGGTGATGGGCACTCGCGCTAGTGGGTGACATACGTATATATTGGGCCTGGTGTACAGGTGATTCCTGTTTCAGGTGATGCCGAAACGCACAAATCGACCTGGAGTCAGCTCGACCAACAGACCACCTCGAGGACGTGGTCGCGCTCGTGTTGTTATCAAGTATATCTATCCCGGATATCGTGGCCGCGGGCGTGGAATGTAAGTTGGTGCACTTTTTTTGTTAGCAGCTGCGTGGTTTTACAGGGAGAACAAAGGGACTGAGACAGTTGCACTGAGATTCGATTAGAGATGCCAGAAAATGAATTTAATTTCCTTCTCTATCATTTTAGGCGCCGTAATTTCTATTCGCCTTATTAGGAACGGTCAGCGGGATATGGAAGATTTGACTTCCTTAATGGTAAGCAACCAAAACGCTCTCGCCTGACAGGAAATCGGCGAGACGGCGATGTTTGGTTCCGTTTGTATAATTCGACGAAGCGATTGAAAGCCGTTCGTTGAATGAGGTCTCGTCTAATGGAAGGTATTAATCTCACTTTGCTCATTTTTAGGCTGCGAAAAAAAGAAAAAATAAAAAGAAAAAACGATAAAAAAAGAAAAAATGTGGAAAAAAGAATAAAAAAAGATGCAGCGCCTTTTTATTTAGTTGTCTTGTAATGAGCGTTACGTTTCAGTGGAATGATTTATAGATCGGATACCCGTATTTGGCAAATGCGCTATTTCAATTGGATGAATTAAAGGAAGTGATCAGTTACGAAGAAGGATTGATTTCCATATGTGTCCTGCTTATTCTGGATTTTTTTTGACAAAAATCTGAACAATATTTGAATGCATTTACATATGTAGTAAAGTCAGTCAGTCAAACAAATGTGGGATAGAAAATTCTCGTCGTCTTTTAAGTGAACGGATTTTGGGCGATCGGAAGAAGGGGCGGTGCGAACGAGGTACCTCAGATAATCACTTTCGTGAAGGGGCACGCCTTTGGTCATGACGTAGACGTAGTGATGGAAGTGATCACCCACGGTGTGGACGATGGGCGACCAGTGGTAGTGTGCTTGAGCGTAGAAAGGGAGGCGAAAATGTGGTTGAGAGAAGGAAATAGAAATGAAGACACCATCATCGGCCAGGATGCGGGTGATTTCGGTGAGGGCCCTATCGAGTTTGAACTTGGATTCGTCGGATATATTCCACGGGTCACGTTCTCCATCCATTACTGCATCCAAAGTTGCTTTTTCGATGACAACAGAAAAGGATTTTGGTTCGAACTCCAATTTGAACATGTCCATTTGACGCCAGGTCAAATCGGGGTATTTTTCTTTCATATTTCGAATGACGGACGACGCGTAATCGATACTGATCACATCTCTATACCCGTCCTTCCATAATTCGTAACTGAATGGACTATTCCCGCAGCCGATGACGAGAATTCGAGAATCGGATTTGATCAAAGGGCGGAGATGATTCGCGACTGAACTGTAATCGCAAAGCCATTCTTTATGTTCTTCGGTTTCGTATCGTTTTTCCCAATAATTGCGGTCGCCATAGCGCGGACTTTCGCAGGGTTTATGGTCCATGAGAGAAATTTAAGGCACTAATATGATCGATTGAATCGATCAGCGAAGGCGACGTTGCTGGTTTGGCGCGGTGGTGCAGACAGTGCGCGTTGAATGCACTAAGCGGCAAAGAAGAAGAGGGCAATTTAAAAAATTTCCGCCGTCTATAGCATTCAAAAGTCAATGGACAAAAGTTTGGGTAATTTTCTGTCATATTTTTAGCCACGACCTGGCTGACGTGAGTGACAGACCATTCTGCTGCCCTCATCACAAGGCGAGAGTTGTGACACCGATGATGACAGTTTCTTGCACCGTCGGCTTGAACCATTTGGCAAAACAAAGCCATCGTCTACCAAGTTGGGCGAGTGAGCAATATCAGCGTGCTCAATGTCCTGCAAGATGCAACAGGTGCATCCTGTAAAAGCCTGCGGCGTAGTAAGTTCGCCGCATAGAGAAGTGCAAAGAGGAGATTTTCTCTGATTGTTGCACGTCCGCAAGGCTCATCAAAATTATATGCCGGCTTGTGTAATAATGACCGCACAAAGTGCCTGTGCTGACTTCTGTCTGTCCTTAATTGCTTGCTATTATTGGAGTCTCTTGAGTAATTACTGGGCCTATAGTCGTGGTGCATTTACGGTTTGTACTGTACAGCCGTGCCTGTGCCCATTGTAGGTAAGGCGCCTGGCTCTCCTAACGCCAGATGCGGTTACGGACGGTGACGCGTGGGCCAGCAAATCATTTCGCCCTCGGGTGCGCACGCCTGTGCTTGATGATGTAGTAAAGCATGAGCATGCATGCCGTGTGGTAGCTGCTGCGGAAGTCCCCTAAAGCAAGCGTTAACTTATCAGACATCACTGACGCTCATTGTCAGATCCGTGCCCCCCAGCGGTCTCGGCTAGCACAACATTACATATTATAGCCCCACTGCCTGGTGGATTGGGGCGAATGGGAGAAAATTATTGATCTCCTGGGATCAGCGCCAACCCCCGCAGGTATAACCGCAAGACTCACCTTGCTCCAGTCGGGATTTCAGCCGATACCCGGCTGCCAGGCAGGGTTGCACATTCGTATCGTGCTCGCGAAATATATCAGCTACTTCTCACCATTACGCCTTATCAGTAGTAACCATTAAAACCTGAAGGGTTTTTGTCATTAAAGTGCCCAAATGTCACGATCCAGCCCCCTCCTAAAGGAACAATTGAATTTGGGAGGGGGCTGGAGTGGTTATCGCACAATGCGTGCTGGTTCAACCTCAGACATGCCTAAATTACGTACATCGCACGGATACACTATTACAGGATGCAGGGCAGCCATATGCCCAGTTGTGCGAGGTCGTCCGCCCGACTTGCGCGAGCGCGCAAAAAAAGCGTAAAGTGAATTCTACGTCGCTAGTCGACGAATTTTCAACTAAATCGAACGGCTGATACATCATTAGAAAGAGCGAAAAATTTTGGTTCGGTAACACTTTCAGTAAGTTCGATTTCTTTGGCTTTTCTATTTGTATACCCGTGTAAAGGAAAAGTGCCAAATTTGTGACCTAGTAATTTCCAAGGGTGAATGCCCTCAGTTTTTTCTGGTAGATCCTAGGACCTCAAATGAAATGTTATCAGAATCACTAGGGTCTTGGCCTTATGCTAAAGCTTGCGGAGCAAAATTATTCACATCCGTTCTTTTCTGCCATTCATTTTTCTACATCCATTTTTTCGCGTGTTGCAGGATATGCAGATATGGGCGCTCCGATCAATTCACGCTGGAATTTAAGGCGCCAGTCAATGGCATCCGGTTAGCAACCACAGTGATAATTCCGAAATTAGTCGATCATCCGATTTGGTCGTCGACAACGGACGCTGATTTGATGCAGAGATACGAAACGCAGTCGGGATTTATTGTAACTCTTGTGAAAGCTCTCTTACGGAATCTGGTGAACCCGCTGAGAGAGGAAGTCATCAAATGCCTGGACTGTATCGTGCCAAATATTCCCGATGACAGTGGAATGTATACTTTATTGATTAAACCGGGTTTCCACCGAATTTGCTTGGCATTGGACATCAAATCGAAGCTCTACTTTGACGCTTTGAACACTGATGTACCCGAATGTGAGTCGTTTGGTATTCCGCAATTACGTCCGACGTGGACGCGGCGAGGGTCGTCTGCCGTACCCGTCTCGACTGCACGTGTTTATTATTAACGAGTTGATGAGTCACCTGGTGCGTTTGTGGCCCAAAGTGGAGATGTTGGACGTGAGTGGAGAAATCGTGGACGTGCGGGCCCTGCATCAGGTCAAATACTGGCCCAATTTTATGGAAGTTCGTTCGTCCGGCGCCGACCTGTCCTTCAACATGCTCACCTAGCGATACCGAGTGGCCGACGCCCTCCGCAAGACCTTCTGGGCCCATCCCCCGACCGCCCTGCGAATCAGCAATTTGCAATTGAGCTTCGATCTGAAATTCACGAGGATGACGCACTTTAAGGTGAGGCGTGACCCGTGCATTTCGCCACTCAAATTGACTTTTTGCAGGCGTTGAACAACAAATGGTTGACGACGGGCTGGCTCAACGCCTTCCTCAAGGAGGCTGCCAATCTTCGTTCGCTGGTGATCGAGTGCCAGTACTTGCACGACGAGAACATCGTGTTGATGGGCAATTTCAGTCAACTGCGGGAACTCGAGCTTCGCAATTGCGTGCACGTCACCGATTTTTCGCCGCTGGCCGATTTGGCCTCCCTGCCATCGATCGTGGTCGCACGTGGCAAGGGCAGTGAGGAGCAGGTCGCACGGATCGTGCGTGGCAGTGAGCACTGGCGCTGTATCATCTTTGACGAGCTGGTCGAATCGGTGGGCGACGAGTTCATGTTCTCCCGCGCCCAGCACTTTGGCTTCCATTCGCCTCCTTTGCTCCACTTGGAACTGAATACGGAAAAGACCCACTCGCCGCTCTTTCCTCACAAGTGGACTCTGCCCAAGATGAGCGTGTCGGCCATCGAGTCAGTGCTCCGAGCGTGCCCGCTCTTGCGAGTGTTTGGCGTGTGCAGCGAGAACGTCGACGACCAGTGCCTGCTCAGTGTGGCCGAGTGCTGCCCTCGCGTCTACACCCTCTTCCTCAACAATTCCGGAGTCTCCGACCGCGGCATCCTCGATTTCCACGCAGCTCTTCGACGCAAGCGGGCCAGCGCCTTCTTCGGAGCCGAGGGTGGTCGTGTGGTCGTCAGTGTCCGCGAGACGGGATGCACTGAGGATCTGCTCGAGGAGGCGTGGCAACAGTTCGGGGATGAATTGGAAGTGATTTTATGAGTTATATGATTTCGGACGAGCTAGGAGAGGATAGCACATTAAAATGATTTTTTACGGAGAAATTCAGTTTTGAGGAAAGGATGTTATGTCGCAATTTCGTTTTGATGAGAAGCGTTTATTTGGTTGGGTTATTTGGAAAAAGTGTCGGGTGACCGCCTTGGAACCTACTGTATTATTTCTCTTATCATCATCGTTTTCTGGCGCAAGCCATCGGAGTCCTGTTCAGCAAAAAAGTGCTTGGTCGATCTTGATTTTCGGTTTATCACCGTCTGGAACCTATTCGATTCCAAGGTGGTTAAAAGCAGGTTTGACAGGAGCCATGAAAACAGTTTCATTACCCTGTTGGTAATTTCCTGCCGCCCATGTCAGGGACACAAACAAACCAGCACTAGCTCACATTACGGATTGAAAAATGACAGATCGAATGATACTGTAGTGGGCGATGGGGGCCAATACAGTAGAGGTAGAACACAATCACGACTCGCAGGGCAGTCGACCATTTCCTGCCGTGTCTGTTTAAAATGAGCATGTTCAGTCAACGCAACCACATCGACCGTCTCTCCTGACGTGCACCTACCACGGTGCACTGGGTGCGTGATAAATTCCCGCCTTTTTTGAACGTGTATTGCGCAATTGCGTTGCCACCACGTGATATGGATGATAACGTTCGATTCAGCGTCTTTTTATATATCAGATAGGGCTAATTCATATGTCCTTGCCCTCTTTAGAGCCGACTAAAATGTTCAAAAGTAGAGGACCCGCGATTATTATCTGCACGAAAGGTAATATTAGCTGATTAAAATTTCGAATCTTCTTGATGGCCCACATAACATTAAACAGCTTAACTCGTGGTTTGGCTGCATTTTGCTGCATCAGTCATAGTTTGGGTTGGAACTCGTGAAATAGAGAAAACTGCATTGGTTTTAGTCGACCGTGGAGTCACAATCAATGCAAAAAGTTACTGAGACTAGATTTTGAAGGGACTTGTCGACATTTTGGCTCTACCTGGAAATCATTTACGGACGCTTAACTGAGGTTGGCCACTTGCACGTGCAGCTAAATCGACATCGGCCATTGCAGAGAGCTGTTTCAAAAGGTTGCGGAAAGGAGTTTTGGCTTTTTGTTTCCCCAGATCTGAACCCTCTCGACTCATAATGTGGTCCATTTTAGAGAGAAAAACGTCCTCTGCAAGCTGCAATAGCGTAACTCTAAGTAACATTGCTCTGGAAAGAGGCTAGGTCGAAAAAGTGGGGAGTGACTTGACGGCCATAGTCGAAAAAAAGTCGACAATCAGGTGGAACGTTTGAGTGCTTGTAAGGTCGAGGAGGACGTTTTGAACATCTCATGTGATAATAATCTTACCAATTTATGTCAGAGTAGATAAAAAGATTTTTTGATTTGGTTTGATGGTTGATTTGGTTTGGTAGTTGATGATATTGAATTTTAACTGAAGGCGGGAACTTATCACGCACCCCGTATTCCCTTGGAAAATCCCGTAATCGCAACGCTGGTAAGCACTGATAAGAAGATGCGAATCAATGTGAACTGATCTTGGGGTGGTCAGCGTCTTACACCCTGCTGGCATTTCTGTCACCTTTGCCACGAGATTGAAGGCAAGAATCATTGTTCGGCGCCATTTGCAACCGTTGCCCGCAGGCATATGGCCGACGAAAGTCGGCAGGACAAAACCTCCTACTGGAGCAAGACAAGTCTTGCAGCTTAAATATTAACCCTCCCCTGGATCTCCCCTGGCTGATGATTTCTAGCCAGGGAAGATCCATTACTCTCTCTCCCACCCGCCATGGACTACTACATAGGCACGAGGGTTACCTTTCCAATTGCGTGAACACTTTGATCTCCCTCTCTGGGTGATACAGTGTGAGCACCAGCACCATTAATCAGCCTCTCCTTTGCTCTCGAACGTGCGAGAGAGACTTGTGATTGCAACGGGAAATGATCAGCGCCGCAGTGAGAAGATGCTGGTCACGCTGGCGGATCATGCAGCCATGTATGTGGCTCATAGTTACTTGTACGTGCCAAGGTGCGACTCGGCCAAGGTGTGGGTCGTATTAAGACGAGGACAGATGTGCCGCTGAAACAGAATTGGCGCGGGTCCGTATGCGAAACCAAAGCCAGGTAGGGCCAGGGAAAGTCGCGGTAAGGTCCCAGGGAGATTCCCCTCTACGAGAAGGAAGCAGGTGCGACCGCATCTCGACTGAACGCCTATATCGCGAGGCAGTATAACTATATCCACCAGTCCGTATGCCATATGCGCGTAATACAGTGCGAGCAAGGACTGCGAATCTTGCAATAGACTGGATTTTTCAGAAATATTCTGCTTGCAGACTCTGATAAATGTCACCTACATCTATTGGTTCAAGAAATTTGTACTCGTCGGCAGGACATATTTTTATCTAACAATTTCGCCAGTCTCGCCGTCTGGGCAAAGTAGCATGCAGTCGTGCCCAGGATGGGGGAAGACGAGAGCGGAATCAACTGTGCTTTTGTTGCAGAGGCCTACCTGGCAATCGATCCCCTCTGATTTCCCTTTTTTTTAACCCGACCTACATGCACAATTAATGATCCCGTAAACGCTGAGAAGTTCAACCGTAAATCCCCGAGAATGAGAACAGACAACCATGACCTGAACGTGAGAGTGAGCTTTGACGAGGCTTGTCGTCGTATTATCTATTACTGCAGACATGATTCAGATCATTATATCACGGACATTTCCGTAGTTGGTCTACATGTACATGTAGCTTACACTGGACCCTGACCGAGGTGAGCTCTATTTCCCTCATGTCTGTGGTTATAATCTCATCGCTTTGCGAGCACAGAGTCTCAATCGAGGGAGAGTGGGCAATCTCGAAAAACGATTTTACTTGCACTTATTGTTAGCATACAATTATGGGACCTCTCGATATCGAAACAGCGTCTATTTTTTAAATTTTATTACGAATGCACGATTTTTGTCGCTTTGCGCACAAAACGTGCCAGTAGTTGTGCGTGCGATGGGCATCACTTCATCACTTCATTGTACGGTGGGTTAGGGTGGTGGTGGTGTACGGTTATGGGTTAGGCGTCTGCCTCTCACGCCAGGTGCGCAGTTCCAGGCGAGTGTTCGACTCGCGGGCTGGTAAATCATCTCGTGTAAAATGTGTCCCTTCACTCTCGAGTGCGCATAAGCGTTTGGTGATGTGGTAAAACATGAACATGAACATGAACATGAACTGGGGCATTTCAAATCTTATCGAAAAAGCTTTATTCATAGCGATCTCCTTGTTCATCCGATCTCCCTGAGATTCCAAGATTTTTTCCACAGTCATATTTCCAGAGTGGCTTTATCATATCTCATATCCCTGAGGAGCATAGACTTGCTCGGGTACAAAGTGAAAGTGATATACTGTATCTGATTTGACCAATCATGGATTCGTTATCTAATGAAAAGAGAGTACTTGCATGACATGCGCTTATGTTACGGCTCGGTAAAAAAGATCGAATTTGCATCTGTTTAACAAACGGTGACTGTAAAGGAACTATAGCAATAAAAACTTCTTATTTAGTAATTTGGATCACTCGTGCCAGTCACTGTCAATCCGTTTATTAATTATGAAGCCGATGGTGGTCCAATAATCATTAGATGCCATCAAGAGAACATGGCAATAATAGAATGACATGCAGGGAAAGACACATACACTGATCTACTCGTTATTAACATACTTATAAACTTAGCCAAAGTCCCTCAACAAGTGACCAGTTCCACGATGGAACAGCGAAAAAGAAACAAAGCTTTTTTTCTAAAATCCTTGTTTAAAATTGTAACAGAGAAGCCTTCCTGTCTTTATATGAGTTTAAACTGCCTGCATAAGACCAGTAATATTGCCGTGTAAGTTTGTGAATGAGTCTAATCCAACAGGGACATGCTAGAAAGATTTACCAAGAATGACACTTTGAAGATAAAAAGAAACTTTGAGGAATCAGCTTACGTGGAGTAAGGCTTTACGGTGACGCTATGGGGTTATACAGCAAGCTCCAAGGTCTCTTCCGCCAGCAAAAAGAGCTTCATTTGAAGAAAACGTACCGCCAGGGATATTTGCACAATTGCTTGAGCAAGGACCTGGAAATTTGAGCGTAAATACGTCTAAGTAAATCGGGGTTAGAAACAGATAAAGACTGTGCCACTAAGGGCCTTACCGCAACATTGGCCTTCACCACCACCAGTGCAAGCAATGGTTGCTGGGGGAGTTGCAGCCGGAGCGGCTGTTGTCGTTATAGCCGGAGTGCCTGTGGTGGGTGTCGTGGTGGTCGCCGAACTTCTCTTTACCAAGGCTAATCCTACCAGACCAGCAAGACCCGCGAGACCTGCCCATCCCGCCTTAGAATTCACTTCAGATTTCATGATTGCCAGTGGACAACCAACGCTTGTGTGATTCAAGTCGCAGGTTTCCACAAATACTTCACTCCTAGTCTAGCAACGAGCATCACGCACACTGAAAAGTTAAAAACAAAACTTTCCTTACCCTTCGCGGTGTGCCTGCCGAAAATACGTGACATCCTTATTTTCATGCACGGCGTTGACATTCTTGGACTGGTTCTGGCATTTTGGTTGGGAGCTGTCCGCCTGGCCTTGTTCCTTGTGCCTTTTGCTCTCAGTGGCTTTGCAGCACAGAAAAGCTGGCCTGAAACAGTCACGTGACGATAACGGAAGCAAACTACTCTTTATTCTTATGCATACTGATAAGTCGTGCATAAGTCGTCCAACCCTCCAATAAACGTGCAAAAAACTTCAATTTTTCAGAAAGTGCTACTTTCAAAATTTAAGATCAAAAAGTTAATTTGGATAGCAGGAAAACTTTTCTAGCATTTCTATTAGTTCACACAATGCATGAATAAACTACCACCAATTTAGCTGATGGACTCCGTTAAATTTTATGAATGGGTCCCATTTGATTTTTAATGTGGCAGAAACATGCCGGAAAGATTTATTGAAAACGAAACTTTGAGCACGGGAGCGTGTTGTGATAAAGACACCAGAAGAGAAAATTTTTTTACCGCGATAACAAGTAGAGCAAGTGAGAGATGGGTGCGCTGCGAGTACTGTAAGCTGCTTCATAGAAGTGACTTTTGCTGTAGTCTAATCATAAGCAGTGAAAGAGAAGTGGCACAAGATAATGACTTAAAAATATGCAAACTGTCAAGCGCTTATCAGTCATGTCAAATCACAGAGCGACTCTGAGGAATCAGCTGCAATGAATATGCCAACTTCTTTGTTACGGAAAACAGCAAGCTGTCACGACAATTTGGCCAGCACATTGAATTTCACCATTTGATATAGTGCCAAACAAGGTTGCACAGATCTGCTGGCATGTCATCCCTTGTGATGCAGCCTCAACTTCGGCTAAACAAAACCTGAGTTTAAGAGCGGATAAAGACTATTCTACTCCATGATCTTACTGCAACACGCCCCCCGATTTTGATCCATGCAAATGAATTCTCCCACGGTAGTGGTAGTCGGAGCCAGAGTCGTTGTTGTAGTAGTGTCTGTTGTGGTGGTCGTTGAACTTCTCTTGATCAACGCCAGTCCTGCCACACCAGCAAGACCCGCGAGACCTGCCAATCCCGCCTTAGAATTCATTTCAGATTCCATGATTGCCAGTTGACAGAGAGCAGCGATCGTGCCATTTAACTCGCAGATTTCCACGAATACGTCGCTCCTAGTTGATCAAGAAACCTACACAGTCGAGAATTTATAAATAATAATAAGTTTCTTACCCTTCGCGGTGTGCCTGTCGAAAATAAGTGACGTCCTTATTTCCATGTACAGCATTGACATTCTTGAACTGATTCTGGCATTTTGGTTGGGAGCTGTCTGCCTGGCCTTGTTCCTTGTGCCTTTTGCTCTCAGTGGCTTTGCAGCACAGAAAAGCTGGCCTGAAACAGTCACGTGACACGAGCGGAAGCATTGATTTAGAGCAACAGACTTGTGGATATCTTCGCGGTGGTCGTAAAATGGATTTACGCCCCGCACATAAGCACCCGATCCGTGCGAGTCGATGTTGCACGTTTCGACCCAATCGCATTTCTAAAACAAATCTAAAATGCATAACTGGCCAGATGATCACCCGCAAGGTTTCAAGTGGGCTTGAGGACCCGCAGCAGCAACCAGCACTTACCTCAGCACATTGTGCAGTATAGTTTACGCAGTCTATCCACACATCCAGGTTGCCTCCAGCATTTGTCTTTCCACGTCATCCTTGAAATCGCCTGCCCTGGTCGGCAACTCATTTTCTTGTATTCATGACGCCCGTTTGACTCGACGGCTGGAACAGAAGCTATTAGGCCGATGAAGAACAAGGCTATGCGACGGCGGCCTCCTGGCTTGAACATTATCGTGTGAGAAGGATAGATCAACAACCGAGTCCTGCAAAAATTAGGTCGTCGCCAACCATGATTTTTGGCTGCATTTGAGCTACAGTAGATATTTTAAGTAAGGTTATTTAACCAGACCGGCTCAACGATCGAATATCGATCATATATCGCGAATTGAAGACCTTCATAACCGTGAAGGTACTCAATACGTAAGGCACCTTTGGTCACCACAACCTTTTTCGACCCTAGTTAAGTCCCCTAGCTACATATGTACTCCCGCCAATTAAGCATACTGTAGTTGCTTCGTAGACTCTGCCAGAGTGCGCCAGAAAGGCTCGAGAAGAACGCAGTTTATTACATGGCTGTGGTTCAGTTATTCGCCTCCAATGCTGGCCTCTGGAAGCATACATATAATCCCACTAGCTATTCATGTGGGTGACTGGTGCTGTGCTCTCTTGCATTCAGATTTATACCATTCGACCAGGACCTCGTATTGATAGTTTAAACTTGAAGACAGTTCACACCCAGCAACACTTCAGGAGTGCTCAAAATTCCAAGTCATCCGAAATCAAAATTCCGTGCTAAAAACTGGCGCCATGTCTCTACTATAGGGGCAGCTAGTCATACCCATGTCTAATTTTTCTCACCGCCTTGACTAATTGACCAGCAGCCATAGGTAACAATTGAATAATTTATCGAAATATCGCCAGCGTCAAAAAAGGCGTATCATCAGGAATTATCTGCTACAAGACTCACATTTGAGCATAATCACGCGCCTGCGCATTAAAGTTTTCTTTCTACAGACCCTTCAAAGCAGGACAGGACAAGAGGAATTCAAAACCATCAATTTTATGAGCAATGCCGGCCAACCAACCATAGCTGGAACACAAAATACTGTCCTTGAAGGGTGACAATTACTGATCGCACCAAGCTCCAGACAGGCCTGAGCTAGGCTAAGGCCCCTTAGGCCTCGAATCATGGTTTTGTGCGCTCTTTCGAGACTGTTGACTATTGAGCTGATTCTGTTTGCGGTCGAAAGTCTTTCTCAACTGCACCAGATTGGTTCAATCAAAGCTCGCTCTCGATCTCACCTACTCGAGATTTCAAGTACGTATGCATACTTTATCACGCACGTATGCATGCTGGTCTCTTCAGTAGTACGTACAGCATTACTGAAGGGACTAGCGGAGCTTTTGCAAAACGCCAATGACTTAAACCTGCTTTGTATGGCCTGATTATATTGTCTGACTCACGGTAATGTCACTGCAACACGCCCCTATCATCTACGCAAGGGGGGAAGCGCCTACTGACCATGAGTCTCGACGTCTCGATGTCCCGGCTCCAACGAGCTGGGTATGTGATACCGCGGGGAGTTTACTGGCTCCGCATAAAACTCATGATCAGGGCCGCATTCTCAAAAGTATCAAGTCTGGATTTCAGCGCAGGGCACAGGGAGAGGGTATTCCTGAATCTTTTTCCCGCTGGGATTTCCCCTCAAAAATTTCATTTAGCCTGAGCAAGGGTAACCTGCCCGGAGCTTGGGGCTGTACCGTCAAAATGTGATTTATAGGCAACATGGCTGCGTTCATGAACATACGTACCTACTCTAATCGTACAGTGAGTCTCCTTGACCAATTTGCAACTCATGAAAGACCAACAACGAACAGGCGCGTAACACCCTCATTGAGTACTGTGGAATGAGCAAGTTATTTATTTTACAAAGCTTTTAAGGGATTTGTGCGATCATCTTTCCTGGTTAGAAATCACAAGTTCTACCCAGTCTCAGTCAGTCTGTTTTTCCAGTCTGGGTTTTAGTTGACCCTGGTAACAGTATCGGTGTGTCTCAGCCGCTGGTGTCCAAATTCACCGTCTAGATCTACTGTATTCGGCTCTGTCTGCAGGAATGCATCGCGACTCCAACAAAAAAAGAAGCGTACCTTGAAGAAGCGGAAATTCTATCTCAATGCTGGGCTCCTAGGCGTGATGCCTTGTCATGTTTTATTTGTAGCCAAACGCGTAAGCGCACTCAGTGGCTGCAAAACAAGATGATAAGCACAATAGATGAAAAAATAAGAGAAGGAATGATTACAGTCAAAAAAGAAGGAAGTCTTTAAAAACATCACTAAAAAGTAACCTTTGAAACAGAAAAACGAAATCGAGGTAAGGAATCCAAGGCAACATTGGCGGCCAGCTCATTCCATAAAACGATGCAAGAAAATATAAAACATTGTTTGTATGACTCAAAAAAATGCCTAGGAACTACTGAATGGTGCGGCGCCATTCCTCTCGCAGTGTGAAAAGCAGTCTTACGAACTAACGGATGATCAGCATAAAAATTAAAATCGTGAATATTGTTGTAAAACTTGTAAAACTGATAGAGTTTCAAACGCTTCCTACGATTGAAAAGAGAGACCCAGCAGTCTTGTCTATGCTTGCATCATACGAAATGTTAAGATCGTTCAAAAAAAGACGTAAGGAAAAAAATTGAGCGCGTTCGAGTTCATGCACATCCTGAACTAATGCACATCCTGAATTATGAACTAACGGATGATCAGCATTAGCAGATAAATTGGCTAGCAGATATAAGGGCACTGTTTGTTCCTCGACGCTTCACGAAACCGTGTTGATGATCAGATGATGACAAAAATGGGCTGATCAGTCGATTCATGTGACGCTCGAGAAGTTTCGATAGAATAGGAAGAAGTGAAATCGGCCGATATGATTTCAGACTGTTCTTGTCGCCAGTTTTTGGGATCGGGGTCACTTTAGCGATCTTCCAAGAGTCAGGGAAACATTCTTCATCGAGCCTTTACAGCTTTTTTCTAAAGAGTAAATGATCTCGCCTGCTTCTCTTCACGAAGCCCACCTCTTTCTGCTTCTCCAATAATTCTATTTGACTTTGTCCAACAATATCTGTCTAGCATTGACCAAACCAACTGCACAGTGGTTTGAGTACAGTAGGAGCGCTGTAGGATAAATTGGGTTGCTTGTGGTTCGGCCGCTGGACTGGTTGCACGAGTCAAGCATGACGCATGACGATAAAATCAGCTTGCATGAAGTTTTGGCTCATGCATCAGCCAGCGTGTACTCTGTCGCACACAGAAGTCAGGCTCGTAAGACAAAACGAGCGCAGCGACCGTGAAGTAAGCACTTGGTTTACGTTTATTATTCGATCCCTTCTCGATTCATCCAACATTGCAACGATCTCAGCGCCTGAGTTTTCCTTATTTTTTATTACCACACTACATAACGATCCCGTAAAAGCCGAGAAGTGATCCCGTAAATGTATCCAAGAATGCGAACAGACAGCCCATGACTGAACGCGAGAGCGAGCTTTGATGAGGCTCGTCTGTCAGATCTTCATATCAGAATCATGTTCAGCAGCTGGCCTGCGTGTAGAACCCAGTAGCTTACACAGGACCCTGACTGAAGTGAGCTCTATTTCCTTCACGTCGAGTCAGTAATCAACGATATGCGAGCAGGGAGTCTCAATCGAGAGTGCGCGGGCAGTCTTGAAGGCGCGGCCTCGATGAAGAAAAGCGATTCATCATCCGACGAAGATAATTCAAAACACCGCCACGTGCCAGTTGGTGTTGTCTTATCTGCTCACACCATTCCAATGCACTGCACTCGTACACTAGAGTCATCGCACGCGGCGTACTTCTGTTAGTCGCCCGAAACTGTACAGGATGAAGTTGGACCCGTCTCTCTTTCATATTTCCCCTAGTACAGGGTTCGTATTGGAATCTCCTCTTGACTCGCTCCCTGAATACTTCCGGCCATGGCAAGACACGGCTGAGTCGATAATGCATTTGGTCAGCCAGCAGGATTTCAGAGATCGTCTACGACAATTGCCTTTATTGGATGTGGATCGATTAGAGGGACATCGGCAGATCCGCTTGGCGCATTTACAAGTGGTCACTCTAGTCAGTGGATACATTTGGTGCAAGGGAGATCAGGACGTGCCCCGTGTACTCCCCAGGAATCTGGCCGTACCTTTTTATAAGCTCAACAAAAAGTTAGGGTTGACCCCAGGTGTTGGTCCCCACGTGGCTGTGGCACTGTGTAACTACAAACAGAGAGATATGAGTTTGGCACTGAGCAGTGACAACATGGACATGCTGCACTTCAAATTCGTCAAGGATTACGGAAATGATTGGTTCTTCTTGGTCACCATACAAGTGGAACTGGAGTTCGCAGCTGCCGTCTTGCCATTGAGAAATGCCATCTTGGTAAGTTAGCTTTGCTCCTTGCAGAGGCTCCTCTGGCAATCGATCCTTTGCACAAGCCGGTAGCTGGGAGCGTCATCCGCCAGAGTGATCTTTTAGCCATGGATCACGTCGAAAGACTTTGTTGGCTGCCTTGGGTTTCCTGACGTGGTGCGAAAGCTGCAGTAATACGAGCCCAGCTGTATTACACTACATGCACTTCATGTGTGCTGTAAAGGGTGCATTGAAGAAGACTATAGCGCCCACCATTTTGAGCAGCACCTACATGGGTGTGACATGTCAGAGTATGGAGTTGATTGATGCAAGTCCACTCCAAACCCATGTCATCTCATCGATTTCTTACTAGGCCGCTTCCACCGAGGACCTACAGTCTCTGTGTCAGCACCTGCACGAGGTTGACAACGTCATCAAGAACATGGAGCATGCTCTGTCTCGGATGAGCGAGAAACTCAAGCCGGACGTCTTCTTCAATAAATTTCGTTTCTATCTGGCGGGCACCACAGCAGGCAAATACGACCAGTGGGGCGGTATCATTCTCGAAGGCATCTCTGATCGACCGTTTAAACTGACGGGTGGGTCGGCCGCCCAAGCCGCACCAATCCAATGTTTGGACGCGCTGTTACAAGTGGAGCACGAACCCAAATCTCGAGACTTCTTGTTGGAAATGCGGCACTACATGCTGCCTGATCATCGACGATTCATTGAGGAGATCGAGAAGACCAGTCGCGTGCGTCAAGTGGTCCTCGAGCACAATGTGGAGCACCCTGAGCTCAAATATGCCTTCGATCAGTGCCTCAAAGCGATGGTCAGTTTTCGGAATCGGCATATTCAAGTCGTTACCAAATACATCATACAACCCAAGTCGAATCAGAACGTGGAACGAAATTCACATACTTACGAGACATTGAACGAAGTGGGCACGGGGGGCACGGGTATCATGCCTTTCCTGAAAAGTGTACGCGATGCCACCAAGGAGTGCGTCTTAGACTGATCGTGAGATTACTGTCGAATAATTGAAGACAGACAAGACCATGCGCGGAATTCTTTTCGCTATCAGACTCACTTTGGCTTATTTTTGTTCTGACAAAAATGTTCCGGCAAGTCGGTCTGCACGTTGCAATATTGGTGGACCATACTGATTTATAAAGTTGCATCACTGCGCCAGTCACCGCCAATCCTACCGTTGCGACCTGCACCTAGTGAGTAGTGACGTACTACATGGGGAAATTATCCAATGTAGTGCGTCACTGCATGGGGCACGGTTACTACATGGGGAACTACCGTGCCTTCATGAATTATGTCATGCAGTATGCAACAGGAATTTTACATGTGCACGTGGAACTGTGTGCCTTTCGTCCCATCTTAGCTGTCCTTCTCCTCAAGGATCTCTCTGCTAGAAAGAATGCCTATTTCCGATTTCGTGCCGAGCGCAGTGGATGTCAGGCACCGCTAGATATTACAGTTTTATTAGGCATACAGATTATGATTCATGATCGGACATAGGACTGGACACGAGGGGAAGGAGTGAGTCAGATGGGAAAGATACATCACCACGTATTACAGAGTGTTGGGAAAATGTACAATAGAGTGACCCAGGTGCCATGTAGTACTTGGTTCAGTACCATCATACAAGCCTGATATATATTTACCCAAAGAAGGGTCTTATCAGCCGATTTCTTCCTCTGTTCTTTGACATTCGTATTCTTCACGGTGCCTACTTTGTTCTTTCGCTTTCTAAACTCGACCACCATGACAATGTCCAAGACTATGAGTGCCACCAGCCCCACGGTCCGTGTCCATAACCTTACGTGGAAGAACAGAGCCCCGACCACTGTACGGTTCAGTGGTTGGTTAATTAGCACCCAATACCGACCATGTTCAGAAAAGATCTCGAAATAACGCAGATAGACGCCATTTCCTAAAATAGCGATGGCGAAACAGCACACTGAGGCTACAATTTGATGCCGGCCATGGTCGAGGGTCCTGTAGAGGACGGATTTCACGATAGCCAGCACCCTGTCGGCAGCCATGGCCACGGAGAAAAATTGATAAAGGTGAGGTGTAATGTCAAGCCCAGGAATCTAAACACCAACATCAGCGCGTAGTCCCTGACGAACCATAGCGATGGGTCGGACGAATCGAGCCATACGGCAGCAATCAAGAAGGAGCTAAAGAAAAAAATTTCGAGGGCCTTGCTTACTGTGAATACTACTTGGTACCCGTACGCCTTCTCTGTCTTGGACTGTTTCCAAAACGCCACCAGCAAGAAGATGTTGCCCAGTAGACCAAGGACCAAGTGCATCAGGGTCAGCCCCCGGTAGATGACCACACGGAATACCTCGACTGCGCTGACATCAAAGGCAAATGAGTCGTTGCTACGGTTTGACACACTGATCGAATCACAAGAAAGGGACTGATATAAAGTGCCGTTTGAGCCCTGAGACAGACCATAGAAGTAGGCAGTGAAGAGCCCATAAATATCTGGCTCGAGTCACCCGAGCCGCAGGTATTTCCTACCTAGGCACAGCTGGAAAGAGAACTGAAACCTGACTCCCCAGAAAATTTATATCAAACATGGCTAGGCTAGAACTCTAGTCATATCATCTAAATGAAGTCCTGCTGCCTCAAAAACGCCGTATGCACTGCAAAAGTCACAAATGCCTTGAATTTTTAAATTTCCTCGTCCTTTTGTCCTACACGAACCTAGCAGCAATTTCCGGTGGGCGCTAACGAATAGGTAATCAAAGATAAGGATTTTCGCACCAGTTTCCAAGTCAGCCCTGAAGGACCTTTCGAGCTAGCCATCCTTCACGAGCTGACGAGTGTATGAAGCCTTACGTGATAACAGTCGATTTTCTTGGTAGGGTACCACATAGAGTGCGCAAGGGAGGCATAGCACGCGCCCACACCATACGCCCGTCCAGGTTATCGCCTCCTGACTCTTGGGGGGGGGGGGGCGTCACCTGTATATAGGGCAATCATCAGGGACGAAGGTGATTGCGGGAAGCTCAGGCTCCCACTAGCGCCAATCGATGGACACACTGCCGACTCACAAGCAAGGGTTACAGGAGCCAATCGATCAGCACAAGAGTAGTATCGCCAGCGAGCACACTCGAAACGGGGTCAAAGGCAGATTATGACCACGCTCATGATCATCATGCCGATATCACTCGTATTTGAGGTGTTCTAACGAATGACGATGGAATCGCTGGTAAACCACCTACGCGCCCATTTCTTGGCAGAATTGGCTGGAGCTTAGTCGATTCGATGGCAACACGATCTGATCACCACACCAGCGAATAGCTTGGAAACATAAAGTAGTCGGCAGCTGCTCACCGGATCGATTTCGAAACAGTCTGGTCCATTGGTGGGAGAAGCAGGACTGCATGAACTGGGATGGTCTGACCTACACGATCTCAGGAAGCAGCTTAAATTCATGCAGTTCTTCAAATACCATCGTGGATTTCATAACTTGCAACTTCTAGTTTATTCATAGACGGCTCTGGTCGGCCTTCTCTCTAACAATGTTGGAGATTATCGCCACCACAGCTCAACGCCTTACATCACCTGATTCCGAGCCGACCTGCCACACAATCTTACAAACAGCTCTTAGAATACTCAACGAAGATATCCATATTTCATGTATTAGACAAGAAGTAATGGCGTCCTTTTCACATTATCACTTATTATTTTAATGTGTCTTCATGCCCTTTAGTCAGTTAAAATTGGTATACTGAAAAGGAATAGAACTGGTGCATTTGAGATGGGAACCAGTGCGACGCATGGCCACTGGTCAGCTTGATCAGCATGAGATAAATGATAGCACGCAGCAGACAGCAGGGGTAGAGAGTCTTTGGGCTAGTCGGCTGAGTGCTAGTCTAGTTGGCTGAGACTTGGAAATGAACTGAGCGCTTTTTCAGAGCGCTTTTATATATAGTGTAACCCGCACCCCATTGTGCTAGTGTTTCTCCTCCGACTTACCGCAAGGCACGTGCGTTTTCAGCACGTGAGTCACTTCCTCGTGCCCTGCCCGTCCTGGCATTGGGATCAGATCCAGCCAAACCTGCTTGTTTCTCTACCGATTCTAGGTAGATACTGTAGGTGTGCCCGCCTGGCCCTCTCTGGTTAGGTTAGATGAGTCCTTCAGCTGCTGAGGAATCTCGACTACTGCGCTCGGTATCGGCTAGGTTCTCAGATAACGTTACCCTTCGTTTTCTCACATTTACTGTACCTGCTCGCAGAGTCCTGCATGGGTACCCATACCTGTACCCATACCCGTACCCGCCCATACCCGGCGGGTATGGGTACGGGTTTGGGTAAGGGTCGGCGGGTACGGGTATTCGTTCTTGTTTTTTTTTTTTAACAGCGCTGCAAATTTGAATCTTATGCAGTTTGTGACTGTTTTTAGCGAAACAGTTCTGATGTCTGCTTTTTGAGGCTAGTTGTGACCACTGTTGATATCAACATTCACATCTATATGTGATCGATATTGATATCATTTGGCATTTCGATATCGAAATCGTATCCATATCCATATCCGTATCTTTTGGGATATCCATATCTACTATCTGTTTTTTTGGAATGTACACGCGGCACGTGAAGGGCGTGTATTCTCAAAGAAAGTAGGTAATATATTATATCTTTTCACAACCAAGATATCGATAAAAAGATATGGATATTCAAGCGTTTTTGAGATTTGAAAATGGTTGTTTACTGCAAAAATGAACCTGGTTTATATCGAAAAGCCGCTAAGGCGCCATCCGTGAAGGACCTCAAGACCCCTAGAGGTGGGTGCCACATGACTCGACACGACTGACTGACTTCTTGATTACCTGTCTGAGGGGACTGAGAAAAAATAGGTGTGTGGCGCAGGTGTAGTTTGATGTAGGATAGGACTTTCTAGTATGCATGTCCTGCGACTCACGATCAGACACGTCTCATCTATAATTGTGAAACTGGCTCCTGCACACAAACTAGCTTGTTTTGTAGTATAATACAGCTACAGTAGTTGGTGTTGACCTCTCCAGGTAAGCTACACTAGCGCGTTTGGTCGCAGTGTCACGAATCTAGGTTTAATAGAGCAGCTGCTCATTCCTGCTTGACTGTATGGTCGCCTTTGGGTCATCGGTCAGCGATAACTGCCAAAATGCCTTTAGCTAAACATTTTAAAAGGCACTCCTTGTCGATTTCAACTCCGTTACTCTGACATGAATGCAGTTTCATTCAGAGTTTTAGATTGCCACGTTGTTGTCAGCTTCAGGCTTCTAAGTTTATTGTAAATTGAGACGTTTATTTCCAAGGGAACAAGAAACCCAATAAATTACGCAAAATAAACATTATTCAGAGGTTTAGCGCTAAAGCATTTGGCTCAAGGACTTTAGACTCAAGGACTTCGACCACAACTGACCAGTTGGCCAGACGCCTCTAATTTTGCAGATAGCTTTCTTTTACACCTGGGAAAACATTACGATTTTTGGTTGCTCAAAGTTCGACTGAACGGTT
Organism: Mesodorylaimus sp. YZB2_4; assembly: GCA_030248295.1. Lineage (NCBI taxonomy): Eukaryota > Metazoa > Nematoda > Enoplea > Dorylaimida > Dorylaimidae > Mesodorylaimus > Mesodorylaimus sp. YZB2_4. The sequence goes on along the minus strand of JASANH010001222.1, from coordinate 126,802 downwards.
GGCGATGTTCCCCAGTCAGATTACTGCTTCAAGAAAGTCTTTTGTCTTGCGATAAAGAATAAACTTTTGAATGAAAATTGAACCAGTTTTGTTGAGAACTCCGGTTTTCTAAAATTATTTCCATGAATTAATTAGTTTTCTGTTTTGATACTCCATTCAAACATTTATCGAAAAACCGGGTATGGGTATGGGTAGATTTTTTGAAAAATTACGGGTACGGGCACGGGTATGGGTATGGGTACACAGGTCGTCCAGCGGGCACGGGCAGGGTACGATTTTCATACCCGTGCAGGACCCTGTCAACCAGTCCAAAGTCTGGCGTTGAGTTGCAGTGAACTGAAACTTGCCTGCTTGTGTGGAGATGCGGTGCTGACCAAGGCCACTATTAAGGCGTTCGTGAACAGCTGCAAAAAGCTACGAGCATTTTCAGCTCAGTCCATCGATGGCATCACGACCGAAGACGATGTTGTCGAATTTGTTTCTTCTCTTACCGACTTTTTCCAAAAGAACATCACCCGTTGTTTTGGCCCTTAATTGTACCTTGTAATCCTCCAGGCCCCCTGTTATGGGCCTCTTAGCTTACCGACGGCCGTTCGATTTCTGTCATGAGTGATAAGACCTTACTCCGAGATCACGTTGCCGACGAGGAGAGTGAAGACAGCGAGTGGGAAGAAATAGCTGCCGAGTCGAGAGTGCCAGTGAACAAGAGCTACGAGAACAAGAAATCGAAGGTCGCACAACTCGTGTTCAAGGTGACCAGTGTGTTTTGTTCCTTTTGTCGGAAGATTTTCTAATAATGGGGTTCCTAGCGCCTGTTTTTAGAAATGACTAGTGCTACTTCGATGTCAGGCTTGACACTTTTGTGAACAATGATCAGCAGCATTGATTTCTTTGAATGTCAAACAATTGTAAAAGCAAATTGTGCGCAAGCTCAAATCTAGTGAAGGACTGAGGAAATGAATGCATGGTGTGCATGCATGTAGAAACTGGCATCGGTCATCCAAAGCTCGCCACAGTCTCTGTCATCCAGATCACGAGATCAGAACTCTAAGCATCCCTGAGCTGTCTATCAATAGGTCAAAAATACTGTGCCACGTGGTCAGAAGGTCCCTTTCGACTGATGTAAACAAATCATTCATAAATTTTAAATAAGGCTGGGCTGGATTTTTGTCGAACAGCCCACGTAAGGTTTGAACCATGTAATGAGCAAGGTGTGGGTCTGCAATCGATGCCGACCGCAGGCCAAGTTCTCTCAGTTTGCCCAGCCCAGCTGACCGCAGATATGAAGTCCACCGTTGTTCAAAAATACCAGTGCGATAATCCGTGGTTTCAGTTCTGCACCTCAAATCAACATCAGATCCGAATCAGACTCCTCATCTGGGTCCGCATCACTGGACGAAATGGCCAGTGGATCCTTGTCTGCTTCGAGTTTGAAGTATGACTTTTGACTTTGCCCGAAACAGAACTCGGCCAATCGGCGCCTGCACAAAGTGGAGCTAAATTGCTGCAGATTTCTGCCCTCCCTGCACGTGACATGGCGTCTTGCGTGCGCCACGTTCATGGCACAAGCCCGATTCTGGGGCTTATTTTCTTCTGATTTTTCTCAAGTTGTCATGAATGGATGCGCATACTTCGGAGTACTTTATGTTAGTCATTGGAAAAACCCATTAGTGAACTTTCCATTCGTATTCTTGCTCCTTTACGTTGCCCTCCACAAGCTCGCCAGCGCTGTTTGTCCACCTGTAGTATCAACTAGATCTTCCGACCATCTCTCCACTTACGCTAATGGATTCATGCTGTTGATGCCGACTCGTATGCTCTCGCTACACACAACATCACGGAGTGTCAATCCGTCATGGAGCCAGTAGTGCTGGCCATTTCGTCATTCGAATCCGCGAATGAGTCATATGACAGCATTGAAGCAGAAGACGACGAGGCATTCCCTACGTTGTGCCTGTCTGATACCGAACTCCTCCGACTGAACATTAGCGGCCAAAGCTTCAGATTGACCCACTCGGCAATCACTCGGCTTCCACAGTCGTCATTGCTTCATCGATTAGCGTTTGCGATGATCAGCGACAAGGAAGCCATTTGTCCTTCCACCATCCAAACCCCATTCTGCCTCTTACCAGACACCAAGGAGTACTTTTTTGATCGATCGCCTCACCTGTTCGAGTATATTCTAGCCTATTCCTGCACTGGACATGTACACTGCCCAGATGCGGCCATGGCTAGCAGTCTGGAGCGTGAATTACTGTTTTGGGGTTTGGACGAGCTTAACATTGAGAACTGCTGCAAGGCGGGATTGGCAGGCGCGGGTAACACGGTCATCCAATGTGCGCACGAGCCAGACAGGGCCGCTCGGAAACGAAGCATACGTCGGATCGTTTCTTTGAGAAGAAACAGAGAAAACAGGGAAAAGATTCAGTGCAGGGTGACTGTGCCCTGTTGCATCAAGGTTAGTGCCGTTTGACTGACTGAAGTTGATGCGATGATAAGATAAGGCTGCTCGCACTAATGGCTGAAGAAGGGCAGGCAGATATGTTGGAAGAGGTTTGAATAATGGCCATTGAATCACTGACCCTGGAACTGAGATGAATGCTTACCAGATACATTAAAAAAAGAGGGTTCTACGATCTGCATATGCAAATGGAGTGGCTCTATCCACGATAATTTCAGGTCTTCACATGGCTGTCGATCTTCTTCCTGGCACTGTCCATATTGAACCTGGTTATCTCAACCGAACCATCCCTGCAAAGCACCCGTTGCTGGTTCGTCGATGTGCAGCCCGAAGAACCCTCATCTGGTCTGGACCCTTTCATACTGGACCGACTACGACATTTGCTGGACAACTCGTCTGTGGACGACGGCATTTGGTTCTTCAATGCCACTGATATTTGGTTCGAGAGCTTCAGAAACTTGCGACAACTTCTTCCCTTGGATACTGCACAGGACGGAAGCCCATCTGTGGTGCGTACATGGGATGGTCAGCTGGGACTATCCCCGATCAACGACAGCTGTACTGAGCGACAAAGGAAGAGCCTGCGAGCATCGTGCATCAACTCTGACTTTGTGTTCGATCTTATCGAAACTGTGTGCATGGCTTGGTTCAGCCTGGAGTTCTTGACTCGATTCCTAGCTGCTCACTGCCGACTGGCCTTCCTGAAAGACATTCTCAACATAATCGATCTGCTGGCCACCATCCCCTTCTACGTCGAGGTAATCTTGGACTCAGTTTCTTTCGTGTGCTATCAATTCGACAAAGTGGACAGCTTTTTGGCTGCTCTAAAAGTAGTCAGAGTATTTCGCATAATCAAGTTGGCACGATATTTTCGTGCACTACGCGTTTTTGGTTCAACACTGGTTCAGAGTAAACGAGAGCTGGCCACCATCACCATGTTCACCAGTGTCACCATCGTCATCTTCTCGTCCATCATCTATTACGTGGAGAAGGACGACCCGAGCACGCTCTACGTCAGCATACCAGCCTCGTTTTGGTGGTGCGTGGTCACGATCACAACGTGCGGCTACGGGGACATGTACCCGAGGACGGTAGGAGGCAAGATCGTAGGAGCCGTGGCGTGCGTGTCCGGTATCCTCATCTTGGCATTCCCCGTCTCCATCCTTACTGAACATTTCATGGTCACGTACAAATTGGCCAGCCATGCACACCCGGCCGTGACCAGTGTGCCTTCACGAGAGGACGTGCCGACAGCTGGATTGGCTGAGCCCACAGTTGGCCGCTATGTCAACTGTGACCTCAATGACTCTGACTTTAATCCCTCGACCTCCGCCTGCTACTTGGAGATACTCAACGGAACACCCGCGTGCGACTCAACCTGCGAGACCACATCGTGCGATATTGACAAGCTATAGGACCTTTTACTCGACCCAACGTAAGCACATTCCACAGCCAATCGGCCACAGTGTGGTCACTGGTCATCGATTATGGCATCATGGCCAGCGATGCACGTGCAACTCACGTGCTCTCCGTCTGGAAGGCCAGGAACATTTAGCACAGGCAAAGGACCACCAGTCGAGGGACTTACCAAAAAGTAGTTGCCAGCAACGGGGCCGTGCAAATTGTAACGTTGAGCGAACGTAGACACGCTCCATTTATGGCGTACCTGCCCCTCCAGGTTATCGATCCTGGACGACTGCTTGTAGGCGAGGATGACGTAACGATGTTTCCCTGCAAGGGCCTTGGACAGTCATTCAATCAGTGACTCAATGACGACGTACCACTGCCGACAGGGGGGCTCGGTCCCATGTATCTGTTGACCCGTGTTCCTCGTTCGATGTCGCTGTCGCCAATGTTCACCACCAGCCAGTGCAGGTACTCTCGACTCTCCGGGTTCTTCCTACTCGGAGCATCCGGGTCTGCGAGAGGTCGCATCGAGCAGGGGTCGGGGCAGAGGGCACCGCTACTTACCAACCATGACCAGAGTGTACAGCACATCCTGCTCCGACTCCCAACTCACTTTAGGCGCGTCTGAGGCGGTCAGCTCTGTGACATCAGTGCCCAAGTGGACGACTGCCGAACCGAATGACACCTGCGCACACAAAGGTCAGTGGACTTAACCAGGGCGGATCTGTCTGGAGTGCGCACCATACCTCCGATAAGTCATGAGCAGACCGTACTTACACTCAGCAGTTTATCCGGAGTCGATATCCTCAAATCACTAGAAATACTTTCCTCGTTGAACGCGCTCTGGACATCTCTGAAATTGAACAATCACACCAATCTTTCATTACATCATTAGATTTGAGTGATGATCTCACATCCTCCTCCATCCTGGAACCAGCTATCCCTCACAGACAACTTACCCACTCACTCCAGGCATCAGCACCAACACAACAACTATACACATATTCATTTTTGAAGGTAGCCTCAGTCAAAACCCAACATCGAATGAAATAACCAGTGTCACTTGGTTGGCGCACTTGAAAAAGGTCCAGAACCAGAACCAGTCCTCGCGACTGTTCCAGCCTGAATTCTTCAACAGGCCCTACGCAAACACGGCCCGTCTCGCCTGGCCCTTGTCACCCTCTGTGCCCCCACCCGATAAGTGAGAATCATTTACTTGCCAGCGTAATACAGTAAGTCCAAAAAAGGCAGAAAGCCTAGGCCTATCCATAAGTCCGAAAGAAAACGTTCACCAAATCATTGCATACATATCCTATTCATAAAATTTCACGCGTGTCTGTGAATAAAGGAACTAAACTGACATGGGAATGAGAAATCGAATAAGTACATGGGTAGAAAATGGTCACTTAGCACTCGCCGAACTTGCGGATGACATTGAAGTCTAAGCACGGATGTTTGCTGATTTCCATGAACTTCGTCGTACTGAACTTGTTCCGAACGGACTGAAATGAAAGACACGCCAGGAACTTGATGCGTCATCAGCTTCCTAGCAGTGAGCATTGTGTACCACCCTGTTCTCATGGCCAGATACCATCCAGAGGCAACAGCCACTGTTAATCATCGCCTGCGGGCCTACAGTACTGTGCTGGCTCAAGGAGCTACAAAGTTTCAATGAGCCAAAACCTTGTCACACCTCATCCATCCAATAATCCCCATTCCCAAGACCAGCAAGTTATCCCATACCCAGACATCAATGATTCCTATTCAATCCAGAGATCAGCCTTATCTATTCCAAATCACCACCCCTGCAGTGGTTTTACCCAACGCACCTGCTGCTTGATTTCCTGCGTGTGAGTTCGCACTACGGCTCGGCAAAGACGGCGCAAGCAAACAGCGAAATCTTCTTCGCGATACTTGGAGTAGAAGGCCAAGGTTTGAGACTATAAAGGACAACAAATTCTTGATGAAATTCATGATTACAATACAAAAAAGCAAACTTGCCCATTCTGAGGACGGATTCAAAAGCTTCAACGAAAGCCACAAAGCAGCCGCAGCGACCATCGACGGTGGGAAGTGAGCCAAGGGATATTGAGCCAACGACAGTTCGAGAAAATATTTAGCTAACGTATGCGTGGTAGCATCAGCCTAAAAACAAGCCGCCTTCTCTCACCTCCAGAAAACAGCTCCAACCAAAAACCGCACTCACATCGGCCGCTTTGCTGTAACGCCTGAGAAAATGAATCGGCAATGGGCGGCCTAGTTTGAACCCCAGAGTACGAAGCAGAACACATTCCATCAAACGAATGTCCTGCTTGCTGCACGAGTTGTCCGTGATGTAGACGAAATCGCCGATTTCAGGAGCGTACATTTCTTCGTATTTGCTCGCGACGAACATGGCCGTCACGCCAACCAGCTGCAGTTTCTCCTTCGGAACGGCGACGTCCTATAAACAAAGTAACAAAAAAATTTTTTCCAAAATTTCTGAAAGTTAGCCGAAGAATTTTCTTACCTGCAGAAAACGATCGAGCATGGCAACCGTCATGTACATAGTTTCGGGAAGCAAGTGAAAGCGCACGTGCACTTGGCACAACCAGTCGACCAAAATACTGCGCATACGACCAGACACGTCCTTCCCATCAAGGAAGTTCTCCTTGATCACTTGCTGTTTCTGTCAAAGAAAAACACGATTCTTTAGGAAAGTGATCCATATGAGAATAAGCAATACTTACCTCCAAAGCGCGCAAGTAGTTATAAATGTCATTCACGTATTCTGTCACGAACTGAGGATTATCTCCGTCGTCTTTGTCAATATTGGGCATCATGGACGAGGAATAAGCGTTCTCACGATTCGGAGACTGATAAACGTCATTCTGCAAAGAAATATAAGAAATATGAGAGAATTAGCCAAAATCGAAAGGTCATACCTCATTTTCCTCTTTCAATGGAGCCAAACAAAGCGCAGCTTGCAAGGCGACCAACTCGGACGTTTCCGCTTGGAGAGAGCTACCATCCGCACGGACGCTCTCCGCCGCCGTATGAAGTGACGACAAAGCGTTGCTCCGAAGAAGACGGCCCTTACCATTGGCCGCCAAGACGCTAACTTTTGGTTGAACGATACTAGACGATACGGTCACTTTACTGATGACCGACGAAGTATCGGTAGCGTTCAGAGTGCTGTTGCTTGATGATGACGTGGATCTGGTATTGACGACACGAGCGGCCTTTTGCTCAAGATTTTTACCCATCGGAAGCGATACATTCGATGCATTCGTCGAACGCAAGGGGCGTCTCGGTTCGATCTTTGCAGCCACTGCAGGTTCTTCCTATAAAACAGATATTCCACGGTGATTAAACAAGAAAAAGAAACGGATTTGAAGAAATCATTTCGATAGAAACCTTGTTTTGCTTGAAATGTGAACAATACCGCTGCCCAACATGCCCCCCTCGCATAAGCTACATACAGTATATCTCTCCTACTTACGGTCTTGCCACTTTTCAAGCTAGTCGTCCTCTTCATCGATGGTTGTGCGGCATTATTTTTGATATCGCCCAAGGCAAAACGCATGGGAGGACGAGCAACGGGTGCCGTAACTTGATCGGCTGCTTTCTGTCGAAATGCATTGTTTTCTTGATTTGCCGTTCCACCAACCGTTGCCAAAACATTTCCCTGAAAAATAAAGCCTACATGAGCCTAGGCAGCCTACGCATTCATCCTCAGGTCAGTGGCCATGAACAATTAAAAAACAGCAGGTTTTAGATTTTCCTTGATTCACACGACATAGGCCGACTGGTTTCAAACTTAGAGTGCACCTCTTTATTCCTGCCAAATGTACTTGAAACTTACCGCTGTCGTGGTTTTTCGAATCATTTTCAATTCTTTTTAAGTTTGATAGGGCTTTTAGGCTTAAAAACTACCGCGCGAACAAACTAATACAGTTAGATGATATAATCAATGAAAGTGGCTCTCGATTGAATGAAAAAAACGCCACGTAGCCCAGAAAACCACAACACCATACAAAGAAAAACTAGACGACCAAATTCGAACCCACGCCAGCAAAAGAAACGCGTGGTCGCACACCTTGGGGTAAACACACACAGTACGTGAACACAAATGCAACAAAAGGCGGGAGTTTAAATTACAAGACGAGGTTACTGCCAGAGGAATTGGACAAGGCTACATCCTATTCGGTGATTAGTTGTGTTGGCAGGTAATTAATTCACGGACAAAACTCTCTTCACAAAACATTCATCAATCTCGAATGCTATTTCTCAAATACAAGACATAAGAGATACAAAAATTCATGATATCTTCACACTATAGTCCTTCATATCAACTATTTCTTCACGTCGGCCACACGTCAACACGAAATCAGGTCTCAGGAAAACAATGCTAGGAAACTCGCTCAATGCCTCATCAAAGCTATCGTCCCACGATTCCCTAGTCAAGACGTGAGTCACCTTGGCGCCCATATAATGTTCCACAACGCCATCGAATGCCACAATGAGTCGATTCAACTGCTTTCTTTCGTTCTCGGGAAAACCACCGTATAAAAAGAAGTGCATTCCTTTGAAGAATTCGGGCAGATCCGGCAAGTTGTCCTCGCTTGTTCGAGCATCGCTTTTCCCTTGCTTCTTTGGAGAAGTCTGCTTGGAAGTTGGGGGCTTTGCCGACGAGGACGATGTGCGAGTGGCTTTTCGCTGTTGGGTTCGAACCCGCTCAATCTCGTCATCAGTGTCGGCGCCAGAAGACGCGTCACTGTAGTCCGTAGGCGCATTGTATGGATCGCTTGAAGGACTCTGCTTGGGCTTGGTTGAGGGTACCTTAAAAGGCAACACGCCTGGCATCCATCTCTGTGTTGGATTGCCAGGTAGAACAAGCCAGGACGTCCCTTTCCCGTAGGTCCACCCGCCAAGCAACAAAAAGGAATAGTTGTACTGACCTCCTTGTCTTCAGCATGTTTCCCTTCAGGCTGTTTCGATACACGGATTCTTTCGGTCGTTTGTGCGCTTTGACTATTGCCATCCGCACAAAGTTCTTCCTCTGAACTCCCGTCAGTATCCTCGAAAGAGTACCTGCAAAAGAACAGAAAAATTAGAAAAAATCTTCCAAGAAAGCGTATGAACTTAACAGGAAACAGAAAACAGGAATCTGGCCTTGAGTATCCTATCTATATCCCCCGCCCAGTCGGCTAGCAGCTACCACAAAAACAATAACTTACTTTTTCCAATCTAATTTTCTCCTTTTCTTATGACATTCAACAATCCATTCCTTTTTCACAATCTTGCCTTTCCCTTTGACTTGATTGTACTTGGGCGTGTTGGCGAAGGCACACACCAAATGCGTGCAATCTGGACCCCAATCGGCTCGATATCTGGCGCCCATTTCCAACGCTCGATCACGTAATTCTGATCGCAATGGATTCTGGAACCCGCTCAAGACGAAAACAACACCATCGAACAGATTGGCGAATGGGACAGTTTTCGATGACGATTTCGCTGCAGTCTCTTTGACATTCTTCTTCACTTCTACGGACGTCGATGGCTTTTTCAGAGCTGTTTCGGACAAACGTTCTTTTGATTCATTTGTCGATTCTTTCGGTGGCTCGGGTTTCCGTTTTTTCGGCTCGTTTGACTTTTCGCGATTTTTAGTTTCCACCGACTTCCTCTTAGCTTGACTCATTTCGAACAGATCTCTTTTGGCAGCAGGAATTGGCGAATTCGTTGCGGGAGTTGGGCTAGCTGGCGGTTGATCGTCACTCGCTTTGCTATGCCTTGCCAAAAATAACGCACCAGGGGCCATGAACGAATCAGCTTTTTTCGGCACTCCTCTTTCGTCCACGTCGTCCTTAAATTTGAGCATTCCGATCGCCTTCTCTTTTGCACGATCTGCCTCGGACGCTACGGCGTGCACCTTGATAAAACTTAATCCAAACTGTAAATTCTTATTGAATGGCTGGGTGCAAATAATTTTCAATCGATCCCACTTTTCCTCTCGCCCTTCTTTGGTTAGCTTTTCCGAAGTGAAAAATCGTACACCATTCAAATTAATTTCTTTTCGACTTTCTTCTGGTGTCATAAATCCAGATGTGGGTAAAACAACTTTGTAATCGTCGTCCTTCAAACTTGATCGACCGCCCAGGATTTCGATAAATGCAGATCCCTCGTTGCCGATATCCAAACTTTGCAGTTGAACAGCTTTTTCCAATTGTACAATAAGCGACGCTTGACTTTCTCCTGAAAAACAATGGGTGTCAGAATCAACAGCTCGTGTTCCCCACAAGGCCCTAAGGTAACCGCCCTCAACAAAGATGCCACTAGAAAGAAGGTCCAAAACCCCCAACTGGCACAAACTATTCAATCTTATTCTTGAATTAAAACACTGTCATCAGAGCCGCGTTCCAACCCAATCCCTTATAAGCAAACAAAACATTTTACCAGCTTTGCATTTCCATTTCCTGTATGACTGAGGTCGAAGCAAGTCGTCGGCCGGATGTAGCTTGTCCTCGCTACTGCACGAAACCACGTGTGTGAATTTAATTTCGGGCATTATTCTAAAAAAAGACGCAATAACCCGGCAAAAAATTGATTAAACGTAATTTTCGGTCGGTCCAACTTACGCACGGCTAACTAAAATGCTTTTCCAAGTTAGCCGTGCCGTCCTTTCCCGCTCAATGGCGCATTCAAAAAATAAACTGGCAGTTCGACAGGTGTCCACAAACCATGGCTATACTTAAGGAATTCTCAGGCTCTCCTAACCACGCCCAAACCGGTTCTCCAACACGGAAAGAACTGGCCTATAGGCTCGCGTGCATGAAACAGGAGGGTTCAAATTTGAAATTTTAATGCTATCGCGGAAATAATAGTTTCGTTGAATTCCTCGCATCAGACTGGACCATCTTACAAACTCCTTTTTAAAAATTTTTTGTATTAAAAAAATTTGAATTTGGCGGCTTTACTGTCGTTCTCAGGTTCATCAAACTTTTATATCCGTGCACACTCGAAAAATGTAGGTATATATCTATCTATCTAAACTAAATCTTGGTCCAAGGAGTTGGACCTATATATCAGAAGGAGACTGCATCTTCTATACCGCAATGTTATAAATTTCCAGCGGGCTTATTTACACCTTGTCATAAGCAGTTTCAAGTGTCTGTGCCAAGTGTGCGCAGTCGGCCTCATAGTTCTTGGTGATCAAATTTAATTTTATATTGCATTTTTGACGAATAAAAAGGTGTAAAAAGAAACAGAAGACGTTTCGACGACACTTACCATTATTGCTTAATTTTAACCGTTTTATGGACGGCTATTCTGATTCATATCAATTTCGGCAATGGATTAGGTACTGTACTGTGTTATTAGAAATGTTTTTCGAACGCTAAAATTTATGTTCTGTCAAAAAGTGCGATCGAACCAGTAAAACTTCTTTTTCCTTCATCATGGCTGGCATTATATTCTATTTTTCTTCTTGTTTTCTTTGCGTATATTTGTTTTCCCCCACACCAGCGAAGGGAAGACCCAAAGGGGAGGCCGCGCACACTCTGCGCAGACACAAACTGCTTATGACAAGGTGTAAATAAGCCCGCTGGAAATTTATAACATTGCGGTATAGAAGATGCAGTCTCCTTCTGATTTATAGGTCCAACTCCTTGCTTGGTCCGTTCCTGTCAGCTCTCATCACCGAAATTTATTCGGGAACGGGCTATTTATTTTTAAGAAATGCCGTCGAATTTTTTAAAAAAAATTGCGTCAGCTCATCCTGATTTGTTAGAAAGGACCATTTACATATCGCCGAAGTGGTATTTAGCCGAAATAATGTGCATTCTTAATCAAGACGGAACATTATCACCCAACAACGACCACAGTCAGAAATTTCAAAATCCGGCGGATTTATTTCGTTCAATAATTGAGTTGGATTGCGAAAATGCAGCATGCTCTATGAAAGATCTGTTTATGTGCAGTGGTCGGCGGCAGTCGTTATGGTCATTGTTTTACCGGGGAAAAGCAAGGAGTTGGACCTATAAATCAGAAGGAGGAACATTGCGGTATAGAAGATGCAGTCTCCTTCTGATATATAGGTCCAACTCCTTGGATGAACTGGTAAAGACGGCCAGGATTAGACTATCGCCCAGTTTACCCCTAAGCTGGTGACCCAAGATTTTCTTGAGAAAGACTTTGGAACATTGAGACAGCGATGCGGAGGCACAATGAATCCTACTATTCAGTCAGCCGCCTACGTTTTTCGTGCGATGAATATGAATAGGCTGTTGAAGTTTAAACTGAATACAGGTACTGTGTCTTGAAGTCTCATTGCTTGCCATCACTTATTTTCTATTTATGTTGAATTATTTGTTACGGTCCACTAATAATGAAGCAACGTTGTTGGTCCGGGAGATGGACGTTGGAAGCTAGTGAGTAAGACCTGGCTGCTCTCTTTTCAAAGCCATAGCAATGTTATAGATTCAACTTTGTTTAACGGTTCAGTATCCAACATATAACATGGAAAATGACTTTTCAGCAAAAACACCTCACGTCGAAACCCTATTTGCTACTGCTTCTTCAATGATGCCAGAACCTTCCCCTTATCGCGCAAAGCAGGCACAATTTCAGGCTTTCCTTTCCTTCTGTTGTAAAGTATCAGGAGATATCGACCAATTGACAACGCTGCTCCTTTTACTATCGCCTCGATCATCAACGACAAAATATGAGGGTCTGGCGGCTGACTGGTCATCTTCTTCACCACTTTATCGATTGCGGTACTCAAAGAACGATCTTCAGTAAGTTTAGTCAACACGACTCGAATTGACCAGCGTCCGTACTGTTCAGGTTTGAACAACTGCATAGCTCCTTTGTCGATTAGGCGAATCACCGCAATGGATCCATTTCGTACTTTGTACCGATACTTCGAGGTATTTCCTTGTCGGATATTTGTTGCGAGTTGATTGAGCAGCTCCAAAACTTGTTCAACCCTTTTGTCGCGCTTCTGACGCAACCACTTTTTCGTCCGAATCATTGCATACGAAACTTGAGTAACGTACCGATTGCCCAAACATTTTGGAAGGGTAGGCAAAGCTGGGGGCAAACTGGACGCATTCTCGATGGACGAGTCGGGCGTCGCCACATAGGCGTCGAGAGACAAGCCACGGACGCTGCAATACTGACGCAAAATCCGTTCAGCAGCATCCATATTGGCACTGAGCATATTTTGTTCTGGAACGAGTCTTCGCAAAATCGACCACAACTCATCCCAACGATGCAATAACTCTGGTTCGCGAGCAGGCACAAAGAAACGAATTCGATTTTTGTCCAGCGCATCGAACGATTGGTGAAATCGTCGAATCATTGTATTCAAAGTGGAATTATCTTCAGATTCTTCCGTCAGCGCAAGTACTACTGATGATAAGAGATTCGTGTAAGTCGCCGCCAATGATTGTCTATCGATTATGTCTATTATCTCCTTCTTGAATCGATCCATTACCGGCGAGACAGTGAGAAAATACAATAATACGAAACTAAAACTACATAACAACTAAACTAATTAAACAGAAGAATCAACCAACTAAGCTAGTTTTTCATTTCTTTCCACATCGCCAGAGCGGAGGACGATGACATATGTTCGCGCTTTTAGACTTTATAGCAAGGCACAGACTAGAACTGATGCGCCAAATTCAAATTTTTTTAATACAAAAAATTTGAAAAAAGGAGTTGTTAGATGGAGTGACGATGAATTCAACGAAACTATTATTCGGTAGATTAAAATTCAAATTTGAACCATCATACTCGAGCTATAGGCCAGTTCTTTCCGTGGAGAACCGGGAGAGGAGAGTGAGAATCCTAAGTATAGCCATGCCACAAACTAAGCACTAATGACACATTTTTAATGAAATTGAAATTTAACAGAGAACGAAATCATCGACCGCATAATCGAATAATCACTGGCAATCGCCAAAGAGAAAAACACGATACACAGCAAAAGCAAGAGGCAAATATCGGCAAAAACTCAAGAAAAAAAGGAAACATTAAAACCATAACGCCAATTGGTACGATCTCACCGAAAAGAGACAAACTGGAACAACGCTAAGCCGTGCCGTACAATAAGATGAATAAGAGTGAACAAAAGCTGACTGAAATCAGAATTTAAAACCGCAGTACGTACATATGTACAACACAATAAATGAATACAGTATACGTGTTCGACCCGAGCTAACAATCCAAAAAAGCTGACTGAAATGAGAATTTGAAACTGCAGTATGTACATACAACACAATAAATGAATACAGCAGACGTGTTCGACCCAAGCTAACAATCGTAAAAGAAACACAAAACCACTACCTCTCCACCCCCTTTCTTGATCCAGGTTTCCGCTAATTCCAATTAGACGAAATACATTTCGTTGGTCAACGGCTCCTTCACGCTAATCATATTCATGAGCTCGTGTTCAGGAATCGTGACCCTGCCGCCGTCCTCGCCAGCAACTGACAACGTGTCGGTGCCGAAATCTCCGCTAAAGACAGTACGGTATGTGGCTACAAGAAATAGGCGGACAAAAAGCCGGTCAATAACGCTTACATCTTATCTTGCAAATGATACTTTGCACGCAGTGATGCCAAATGAGCGTAATAGACAGGGGCAGGAAGACTAACAGAACGCGTACAGCGACAATAGACGTTCGACAAAGCGTACGTGACGGCTTGAATTTGATCCGCTGTGAATAAGTTGTCATCGTGCAGGACCGTATAACGAACGGGACGACTGGTGCCCTGCAAGAGGCAAAACAGTAAATCAAAACTACCAATCCCTACTTCTTGCCGCATAAAATAATCTCAAAGACACGGGTTCATCAATAAAAAAAGGAAATCATCACCTGAATTCCAATATGACTGACTAAATAAAAATCGAAAAGCCTCGGACTCGTAATAATTTGGTCGACCATGGTGCCTGGAGGCACATTCCCGCTTCGTCCCGATTGTTCTTGCCGATCCGAGCAAAAAAATCGCGTATGATGACGCTTCATACCAACAATAAACGTAATTTTGGGACGGTAGTTAGTGTCCAGCGTAACACAAGCTTCGCGAATATCTTTCAGTTCTGTCCGAATAACCTGCGAATTTAGCGATCTTTGTAGGAGTATCCCTTCTGTTGTATGCCCCAGCCAGAATGTCTTACCTCTGGAAACTGACTTTCAGCTACGCCATCGCGATAAAAAATCAAACGATTCGGTTTGCTTCCACTTGTCGCCTTGAAAAATGCCAATAAACGTTCTTTTAACGGATCAAGTAAGCTCATGATAGAGCCCCGGCGACATTTTTGAAGCTTAATTGATGCACTGTAGCGTGTCGCAATCAAATCAACGTTTGATACTAGCTGAAATTGCAAAGAAAAAACTCATTGCAACGGGTCACACTGAAGTTGGCACCACTTACGGCAGCAACAGAAGGCGCACTTTTATCAGTTGGCGGCGGATGGGAAACATCAGCTCCAATAAATAAGGTGGCATCGTTCTTATTCGTCAATGAAACCCAACTAGAATCAAAGATGACATCTGGATGAATCATTAGACATTTCGTACACTGTCCTTACATGGTATCAGAATGCAGCCGATTATTGATACCACCCATTTTTGCGTTTACTTTCAAAATCAAATTTTGGGCCGTCTGTTGAGCTTTTCTATCCTTCTTTGAAATCATATCGACCGTCTTCGAGACAATACATTGAGTCATCAGACCAAAGTTGATCTCCGCAGCTCGTTTGATTGCAGCTAAAATTAAAAATTTTTAGTGCGCTACTGTACTTTGGGGCTGCCGTCAGGAATGCATAGCCGCCCGCTTAGGATAAAAGCTCATAATAGCTCAAATTACCATAACTTCCAGACGCCTTTCTGTCCAAGACGACGAAAACAAAGCGCAGACGCTACAATACATCAGAAACATCATTAGTAGTGGTTCGTCAAAAGACAATTTCTTGCCCAACTTACATTCGGATTTGTCTTTAACTTTGTCATAAATAAATTAAGCTTCGCCTCAATATCTTGTGGCGTCGAATTATAATCCGCGACCAACGCCGGACTCGGACCGATCTTAACACCCATATGATCTCCTTGCTCATGCAGATACGCGAATTCAGAGCTGAACTTTTTAAAAAATAGAGTAAACACTAAAATCTTATTAAATGAGTCTCACCGGAGTCCCTCTGGATAATAATTACGAGGTAACAGCAAGCCATACTCAGATAATGGCGCAGCAGCTTGAAATACTTTCTGTCCTTCAAGTGACCACTCTCCATTACGTGGTTCCACAATTGGCCCCTCGCGACTGCGACAGCCGGCTGCATTATATTCCACTTTCTGAGGCGGCAGCCTGAAGCAAGTGATCAGTATTAAAAGGATTATTCACAAAGAAGGTGAATTTTGCACTTACACGCGGCCTTTAACCTTGGTCATGTCTGGCTCGATTTTAATACCGTAACTATTCAACCACGGATCCCTAGAAATTGAAGTGAATTTTCGCATGTATGGATCAAGTATGGGCAAGGTCGGCTGGGTTAGGGGAGGTGTTGGGAAGGGAGTAGGAGAGATAGCCAAGATGAACGCTGCGCGGTCAGGGCGCAAAGCGCAGCGGTGGGCACGGGGCGGGCGCATATCCCCCGCCCCGCCGAGGCGAAACTTTTAGAAATTACTGCTTAATGTGCCTTTGACGCATTTTCCTGTTATAAAAGCTATGCTTCAAAATTTTATATCCTTCAGTATTTCCTTGACTTGAATGCCCTCCTTAGAAGTGTTTGACTGATTGTGAGAATAGAAAGCAACGCATTTTGGTTCTTTGACTTATTATCATAACGTTGTTTTCCAATTATTGAGAGCTGAATAAGAAGCACAGCACAGCACATTCAAATCCAAGCTTGATCAAAAGATCTAGCTAGACCTGGCCAGACTAGGCTGGCTTTCCTGTGCTATGACAATGGCAAGCCCGATCTGATTGCTTGTGAGACACAGATCAGGTTTTGGTCGAGTCGAGTAAGTTGTATGACTGTTTAGATACAGTACCGTAGGTTGGCTGGGCGATTGGCCTGTGCTTTGAGGCAAGGGCTTGGCCAGTCAGGTCAGGTCTTGGTCCAGCCCAGATACAATTTGATCGCTTTTGCTTCCTTCCTGTTGGACCTGATCGTGAGGTAGAGGGGGCGAGGTTTGAGAGGAAGAGTTCAGTGTCCTGGCCGGCCCAACGCCCCCTTGCCCATACTTGGTATGGATTTCAGAAAGTATGCATGGAAAGACACATACTGATTGAAGTTGGCAGATCGCATCATGTCATAAATTTTCTGCCTTCTTTGCGGTGCTGGAACTGCTGATGTCTAGAAACGTAGAGGTAAAACAAGGCAAAATACGTATTCATGTTATCACACTTACTCGAATTATAGTCGACAACTGAGTTTCTGTCAACTTTTTCGTGCGGCGCTGAGGAGAAATTAAGAAGCACACCTATGGAAATAAACATTTGACAACGGGACTTCCGCAAATAAGCAAAGCAACTTACTTCAATTGGCATATAGCACTTTTTATTCTTCGGCCCAACATGCACTACTGGTAAGCTCGGATATTTCAACGGGCCGTATCTTTCTTGAAAATAAGATGCGACGGTCACAGAGCGGTTTTCTTGATTGACGAACGTCGTTCCAACAGCGGTTCCAGGAACACTCTGTACGCGGTATTCTCGAGTAACATTTTGACGATGAAATATTCGAATTTTTAAACCTGACCAAAGAGATCTGTTATACTGCACATTAACCCTACGACAAAAAAAAAACAAGCTATACCTTTGACCGCTCTTTGAAAAATCTCAAGCTCCCTATGACTCAACGCTGTGTTCACATTTAATTGCGACCAGCTATATTTTGTTGGCCTGAAGCAAACCTGCGATCAAATGGAAAACCTTCACACGACAGAAAAAACTAACTTGAGGGCATCGTTCAGAACGTCTATCAGAAAATCGATCAGATAGTATGGCATACGGCCACGGTAGAACGTTCCGTGAGCAACTACAAAATGAAGTCTTTAGTAAAGGGGCACTAACAATAGGAGTATCTGAAGTACCATCAATATTCAGCAACGGCCGACTATCTCGTCCAACGTGAGCGCTGGTAAACAATCCATACCACATTTCGCAGCCGCCACCCAAATCCAGCCCTGCTCGCTGTCGAGGAATTTCATACACAGTTGATCGGAAAGGATACCATTTTTCCGTGCGATCACTAAAAGACAAAAAAGAACTTCGAGAGATTCATCACAATGACTAATATGCTATGTCAAAATCTCACATATTCGTTCCAAAAAGGGAGCAGCCTTGGCGACAGACAATATCCAAGCATTGTAAACGAAGTTGCAATGAAGAAGCGTCTTCTCCTTGAAACCTCATACCAATCGTATCTTTGAACAGAAGACTGATAGTGTAGCTTTTCTTAAAATCAAAATTTGTGACAGACGCATATTTGATCGTATCTAATCAAGTCCTTACTGGCGCTAGATCTCGACTCGTTTGAACTTGCACTTTCGTCTAAGGTGAAAACCACCAAATTTTTTGATAACTAGCTGCGCATGAAAAATAAGAGACATACGGTAAAACGGGGAATACACGGCTGTCCTTCCCGTTTTCTCCAAAACATAATGCTTGAGCTGTCGTATACAACTTGATATTGGTCTCCGAACTGCTCAGTAAAGTCAGCTTTGGCGAGCAAATGCCAAAAGATTCTGCGATTGTCATCACTGAAAGTGCCGACAAACTAGGTAAAAAGCAAAGGAAGGTAAAACGGATAAAATCAACCATACCGATCCATGACCTTACTGTCGGGCGCGAAATCTGGCGCTATGTTCACTTCATACTGAAAAACTTCGAAGGATTGTTGTATGACTATTGGAAAGTGGTTGGTTTCCAGCTTTATCCCGCGACCAGCAGAACCATTTCCTGGACGAGAAGCATATGTCACCTAAAAAAATAACTGCCACCGAAACGTAAAGAATAAAAAACTTACAAATTACCTCCACGCTTCCTATATTTTTGTCAGTAGCACTCGCCGCCGAACTCTCCGTTGTTTCTTCCCCCAGACGCCCAGGGGCTGGCTCCTGCTGCCTAGAGACTACCTTGCCTCGTCCTCGAGCTCGCGGAAAAGCTGAAAACGGCAAAAATTAAAACAAGAATAATTACAGTAAAAATCCTAATCACCTCTGCCAGCAGGCGCTTCAGTTTCTTCTTTCGGCTCACGATCAGCGGGAGAGCCTTCCAATTCTTGTGACCCAGGGTGAGTCGGCTGCTGCGAAGATGGTTTGCCACGGCCAGCGCCCCTTCGAGAGCCTGAACACGATATCGTTTTTTTACTCCTCCTCGAAAAGACCAAAAAATAAACACACACAGATCAATTGGAGTCGCTCTTCTTGAAAAGAGTTGTCACGCCTTCATGCCTTTTATCAGTATTGCAATTCATACGGTGCACATATTTACACCATTTTGTCAATTTCAAGCAGTTCGTTTGGATATGAAGATAGAAAACCACCAGAAGCGGGCACTGCACTCTAATCAACATCGCTGACTTCGTCTGCGGGAAGGGGGGTCTGATTTTCTTACCGTGAGGGGGAGGGGTGGCTCGTAAAAATAAAATTTTTTGAAATTGTAGATAAATCCCGCGAAAATTTATAAATAAGGTCTGGCCTTCCAATGCAAAGCATTGGGTCTTTTTTACCATAAAAAGGAAAATTTTTCTTCAAAAGGAGGTGGGGTGGGGGTAGCAAAGGTACCTGCACATTCTTGCTGGGCGCGACAGGGGGTCTTTGCCATGTAAAAAAATTTTCTTCTGCCAAGAATAGCAGGGGGGGGTCCAAAAATAGTAAAGGTGGAGGGCACAGACTGCATGACCTGCACACCCTAGCCGGGCGCGGCACAGGGTGGTCTAAAAAATGAGAACGGCCACCTTTACAAAAACTTTTCCAAAATTTTTTAGGGGGGGGGGGGGGGTCTACACTACCTTGGATATCCAGTCAGCGATGTTGACTCTAATCGAAGGTATCGCGCCACGCCATTTTCGCGGGAAATAACCAGTAGGGTTGAATACTTTAACTCGACCAGAAAAAAGCTGGGAATTCATGCATTTTAGTGGTCTTTGGGAACCCTACGTGCCACGGGCTGCCACTTCATGTCAATAAACTGATTATAATGGCTTGATTTTAACTAATATGAAAAATCCGCCGCAGGTATAAGGTATACTTCAAACCGACTACGGCTTTCCATAGCGCCGCATTGGGCCCGGCACGAGTCGGCGGGCACTTTGAGAGTCTACTATTCCTATTTGGACTACGTTTTCTATATTTCGCATGAGATGGTGCTCAATCTGACTGCTGACTAGAAAAAGACCAGGAGCAGCACTCTGGTCACACCCAAAACGTTTCCTTCTATTCTCAACCATCATCGCTAACTTCGTTTGTGGGAAGGGGATCAGATCATTTTCCAAAAACAGGTGGTCTAAACATGACGAAGAAAATTTAAATTTCGAGGGAAAAATTTAAATATTTGCGGGCATTAAAATTTTTTCAGGAAATTGAATTTTGGGGAATACTGCACAGTCGACCTCGCATAATTGCAAAATCGGCTAATTGCAACTCTTTTTTTTAGCGTCGCGAGCGGATGCAGTTATCCGAGGTCGACTGTATTGGAATTTTATTATACCTTTAAAACCCACCAAGTATCGACGCGGGGGGGTGTTGGGCCAGCCAGGACATTGAACCCTTCCTCTCGAAACCTTCCCCCCACCTCCAGCAGGAAGAAAGAAAAGGAAGCAAGCAAAAGCGATCAAATTGTATCCGGGCAGGACCAAGACCTGATTTGACTGACCAAACCCTTGCCTCCAAGCACAGGCCAATTGTCCAGCCAGCATACAGTACTGAATGTAAACAGTCATACAACTCACTCACTCGACTCGACCCAAACCTGACCTGGCCTGACCTGTCTCACACGCGACCCCCCTCCCCACCCCCAAAACCCCCTCTGACCCAGCCGACCTTTCCCATACTTGAAACCCGCATTTCCGCGTGGCCTTCAATCCCATATCGACAAGCACTTTTCAAAACATTCTGTTGTCCTTACCCAACGGTGGATCGTTTAGCGAGCACGAAGCTTCAAAACAAAAACTGGAAAGCACTCGTCAGTTTCCGCGAAATCATGAACTTCAGTTTCATTAATGGCATAAATCGGATCCCCGAAAACATAGGCCTACGCGCCATCGAGCATGACGGGATATCTTCAGAACCCAAGTTCATAGCCTATGATCCAAGAGTACAGTATGTTTCTGAGACTAAAACATTTACCATGCGGTTTTTCCGCAAAAGGCTACACGGAAGGAAAAATCTTAAGAGGTCCGAGTACGGTCTACCCTGCTGGTCGCAAAAGAAAGTTATCTTACCGCCTGGTTTGTTATCACCCATTTTTGAAGTCGTGTTTCTAACTTTTCGTGATGCGATTCGTTCACTTTGACGATGATTTTTCCAGAAATAGAGAACAATTACAGTAATGGGAGGGAACTTTATTTTCTGCCGACAATTCTTGTGTGCGCCTTTGTCCCTGATTTCGCGCCAAAATAAATCGATAAATATGAACTAACCAATCGGCGTCGAGTCGGCCTTCGAAATTGTCCCTTTGTAATGATGCTCAAGTACTTGACCGCACATTCTTTGCAGCGGGAATTCAAAATGGTAATGCTTCTTCTAGCGCCGTCGTCGAGTTCGGGGAATTCTAATATTTTCATCACCCAAAAAGGTGACTAAGGACTTATTTTCTTAAGATATTATTTTCAAAAAATCATTATTTCGCGTTTACTCTTATTTTTGTAGAATGGCGGCAAGAGCAGACAAACTTCGTCCCATCGGCAGTGCGACATGGATTGTTGCACCCGGGTGGTGCCTTTTCGTTGACGTAGTCTTTTCTCTGATTACGTATTTTATGCTAGGTGTACGTTGTTTGCGTGTTTTGATTCGACGATTGTGAGTAGGCGTATCAGCACCCTATGCAATTGCATCGAAAGATTTGATCATTTTCAAAAATGGTTTAATTTAGATGTTAAATCTGTCAATTTGGTGATAAAGTTTCGGTTGCATCGCAGCGTGGTTTTTTGGGCGATAGTTTTTATACTAACGATTTGGAAGATCAGGAAAAGTATACACGAATGGACCAAACGCTAGCTGATTTTATCGCCCAAACAGGTGCTGAAAGTGGCCTGGCGCGGGATATCCTTGCTGGTAAGATTTTTTCCTATGCAGCTTTTAAGTAGGCCTACCTACAGTAGCTACGTAAATTCGTCCTTTTAAATGTGCCCTAACGTATACCTAATTTTTTCTTTAATCAACTTAATTAGGCTGCACATTGCGAAAAAAGTTCAATATTAAGGTCAAAACTTTTCTAAAATTAACCGCTTTGCCGGCGCTGCTTTTATAAAATAATTAGGCCTACATGTCCCTACTTTAGTAATTTTTGAAATCACGAAAGCTCCAGCCTAGCTGTCGTACGTACTAATAATAAAAAATTTGCGTTTTAGAGAAGAATTGGGATATCGCAAGTGCCTTAAAAGCTTATTCGAATTTGACTCAGCTCAAAAGCTCGGAATCCCCATCAACATGGTCGAATAGGAGTAGCTCAATCGGTGGCACGGTCAATTCGCATCAGTTCTCGAAAATGGATTCTGGAGGTAAAAGTTTCCCAAAGTTGTCCACGTTCAGATCCAACAATGCAAAAAGATATTTGATAGTCTCAAGTCTGGATGGTTCCTTGAAGTGCCCCCCCCCCCCCACCGTGTGCATGTATTTGCTTGGGCAATGAGTAAAGTATGAGTTATGAGCGTGAGTCTAATATGGCCATGAGCGAAGTACAATGGTTTCTGATTCGCAATATTTTTTAGAAAAACGACTTTCTCGCGGCTTTTCTGCTGCAGTCGACAATGCAGACATTGTTTCGAATGTTCGTCGGCAATTATCGCGAAGTATACATTCGGAAAATACGCATGACGATCGAAAAACTAGCTCATCCGATTCATCTAATACGAAATCGCATCGAAGCAGTGGCACGAGCGTGTCATCGCTGTATTCCAGGAATGGAACAAATGGAAATAATCCATGCCACATCGAGACGCCAACTTATACATTTACGTTGCCAAATTTGAATGATTTTGATGAGGAATTTCGAGCTTTCTTGGAAAAGGATTTGATTGAAACTGCCTCCTTGAAAGCCTTGGAAGGTTCAGGTGAGTGTTTAATTCTTTGTCTTCCACAGTTTGCGAATATTTTCTATTTTTGCAGGACATTTGAATTGGTGGACAGTTGGAGGAATGTGTCAGAAACTGTGGCCTTTGGCGACGACAGGGGATGGTAACTGTTTACTTCACGCGGCTTCTTTGGGTGAGTCAAAACATCTCAATTTTGTCATTTCACCCGAGACACAAGTTTATTCTTTTTGTCAGGTATGTGGGGATTCCACGATCGTCTTCTCGTTTTGAGAGGAGCCTTGCATTTAATCTTGACGAAAGGCAGTCGGCGACACGCCTTATGGCGACGTTGGCGATGGCAGCAAACGCATCAAAACAAGGAGGTACGTTTTTCCTTGCCGTCGATGTTAGCATAGCTGCGCAGCTGTTCGCTGATTGGCTCGTATTAATAAATCGACTTGAGAATAACGATGGCTTGTCGTCTTAGAAGGCGTGCCTTTGTGTAGTCTTCATTAAATGACCGTCTTCGTTCCAGGCAGGACTGATCTATTCGGAGGACGAGTGGCGTGCCGAGTGGGAAAACATTTTGCGATTGGCATCGCCTCAGCCGAGAAGCAAGCCCAATTCGACTGAGCCCTTGAGCGACGCAGATCATGTGTAAGTGTATTATTCGTGCGAATGGGTGGTTCGAGAAAGTGAGCCAGGTCATTTTTAGATCTACTCCATTGCCGAATCAAGTGGTCGAACCTTCGGACGACGGCTCGGATACGGTCTACGAAAGTCTCGAAGAATTGCACGTATTCGCGCTGGCGCACGTTTTGAAACGGCCAATAATTGTCATCGCAGACACTGTGTTACGAGATGCTGGCGGAGAGGCGTTCGCTCCGATTCCTTTCGGAGGCATTTATTTACCGTTGGAGTGTTCGCCTGCCGAATGCCACAGGTATGTTTGTTGAAGAATGGAGAGGGAGGGACTGCATATGGCATTCAATAATAGTCTATGAATCTGAAACTTGCAAAAAATCAAGATGATATGTTGTGCGTCTTCAGATCACCGCTCGTCCTTTGTTACGATGCTGCTCACTTTTCTGCACTGGTTGTTATGCAGGGCCAACAGAGAGTAGATAAACAATCGCCAGGTAAGCTCTTAACAGGTGGCAGCTTGGTTGTGCTAAATCGTCAGTACCATTGTTTTGCAGCCCTAGTACCGATAACGGACAAAGAACATCGTCTATTGCCGCTGCATTTCGCCAGCGATCCTGGACCAGATTTCACGTGGTGGACAGATGAGGAAGACAACAAAATTGCTGCAGCTGCTACGTTGAATGAGAAGAGCAAGCTCGATTTAATCGCACGCTATGTTGGATTGACGAAAGTGTCGGCGAAGAAACCGAAATCGGCACCAGCTCATACCGGCCTGCTGTCATCGGCACCGCAAGGACGATTCGGTTCTCACGACGGTTCATTTATTCATAACGATATTCGTTCGTTGGATTCGGTTCCTCGTCAAGTCACGGGTTCGACTGGAGCATTAGAAGTGAGAAGAAATTCCTTAAAATTCAATGCAGCGCCTTCAGCAAAAATTATTTGGTCGAGATTCACGCGAACAATCAAACGAAGACTAAAATCGAAGAATAGAGATGGACGATACCAGAAGAATGGATATATCAGCAGTCACGAGACTCCCCTGCGTGCCAATATACGACATCAATTCGCCTATGAAACTATCGCACTGGCGGACGTGGCTGACCCCAGTCTTATTGTGGGTGCACAATTGCACACGGACACGCATCATCAATTCATGGAGAAATTGGTGGAAAATTATTTGAAGGTATGTTGGGTCAGACGAATGTAGGACTTTGTGTGAGGAGCGTTATGTACCACCAAAGTGTGGGATCTAGAGCGAGTCAGAGTCTTGCACAAAACATGCCAGGTTTGAAACAGACCTGTATTAATTGGTTTTCTTGCTGCAAAAGCGATCAAGTGGGCGGGCACTCGCGTCAGATGGATCATTTGATTCAATAATTGGTTAGGGCCTATTCAATCGGGAATTGAATTATGTCATATTTTTTGCATTTGAAGATCCAATTAATCAAAATTTGAGTTTAAAAAGGCGGGAAAATTATCAGTTGTCGGCTAGCAGTGTCCATGTTTGCTGTTTGTCGGATTCTGGCTAGAAATAAGGGAGTTCTGTTTTTCTGTTACTTCCTCAACATGTGGTTTTTCATTGTAGTCAGCCAGAGCCCGTTTCGAAAGCGATAAGGAGAAGGCGCCCCAGCCTGGTCGATCCCTACGCCGAGAGCGAATCAGTCGCAGTTTCAGCGCGAGCAATGTTTTCGTTCGATGTATGAATGGTGATTGCAGTGGACAAGCATCGCATCAAACTAATTATTTGTGCGAGAATTGCTTCCGAACACAGAAACAACTTATGGAAAGTTTTACCGTCGCTGGAAGTCAAATAGGAGCTACTCGAACGGATGTGGCTACATCGAGTGTCTCGAAAGCACCACCAACCTTCGTCGTGGCGTCGGCAGCAAATCGCGCTTCGTCAGTCCCTTTTAACAAATACTGCACGCTACCTATGGCTGCCACTTCGTCCTCATTGGCGTCGTCGGAAATGATGGCGGCGAAAACGGATCCGCCATCAATGTCGATTGCGAGATCGACGTTTTACGGAGTGCGAAGATCAACGTACGGTCGATCAACATCGCCCATTTATACTACGGCGAGATCGAAATTCTATACCATGAATGGTGGTGGAACGCCGTCGATTGGCGATGATTGCGCGCCCAAGTTGACTGTAGTGCAGCCGGTAGGAGCAAATGGCGAGATCACGCCGACGGTGGTGCATCAATCGAATGGCTACCCGAAAGGTTATCGATCGGTGGAGACGAGATATGGTGTGACGGCGGTGACGAACCCCCACGGGGTAACGCATTATTTCATACCATCGACAACATCAGCGTCGTCGGATGCAACATCGGCTGTAACGACGGTGTCGCAAGATTGTAAGCCGATGGATGGGTCCATGTATCCAATATCCGTGAATGAAAGAATTTCGAAAGGCGGTCTGGCCACCCGTTTATAGCCGAGCTGATGACGAGTGATAGTTTGTGTCTTGATTGGTTGGCCATTAGGTAAGCTTGACTAGAAGTGATAAGACTGGCGTCGGCTGGGCCTGACGTGCTAGTAGTTGCCTAGTATTATATTCGCGCTGGATATGGTATAGGTGTAATTGGATGGTTGTAGAGTGGTAGCCTCGTGTCAGACTTCGGCATTTTGTACGTTTTTAAGGGCTGATTTCGTAAAGCGATGACTGGAGAGTTTTGATCAAACATTCATTGCAAGAATTAGTAACAGAAGAGGGATCATTTCTTGCGAATCACGGCTATTGACGTCTTGCTTTTTGAACGACGTGATGTGCGCGTTGGTGGCTCGACGTTGCTGTAGTGATGCTCCTCTTCTTCCTCGGTTCCAGCGATATGCTTGCCTGTGGATTTCCTCATGGCCATTGAGGGCGAACTCGCTTTCTTCTTTGGTGATGGCGAGGCGAGTTTTGGACTTGCTGACTTTTTTAACTGATTGCTGAGACGAGCAGTTTGCAGCAAGATGATCTTTTTGTTTTGTAGCGTTGCTTCCGGACGTTGCAGAGGCGACAGTGGGCTTTTTAATGAGCTTTTGGATCGATGCTTGGATCGTCGTATTCTGTAATAGAAGATTACTGTGATCAAGATGGTGACGGGAAGGAAGACCATAATCGCGCATAAAAGATAGAACCACCACTCGAATTGCGATTGATCCGGCTCGGGCGTAGCGATGTATTCGCAAATAACGGCATCGATTGTGGTCCGCTCGAGGTTACTGTTTGATTGTGTAATAGTGCACATAGAATCGCGGAACCTCATCTCCTGATACTTCGAACCATCAGCCGCCACATCCTCTGGCCCGATGTCAGCCACAGCACAATCTTCGCTGAAGGTCCAATTTTTTAGTTCGATGGCGCGTCCATTGTTTGGCTGATTGGGTTCCCAGAAATCACGATTCATGGTCGTGAGGCTTTTCAATAACGTCGTATTGTCCCTGGTCCAATACCAATACTTTTCGTCCGCCCATTCGGCAAGATTAAATAGATCAGTTTTCGGGCCGAATCGACGTAACCCCAGCCAGATGTGTCTTTTGCCTAGACGCGCGTGCGGAACTATTTCAGCAAATATCCGTGCGATTCCGCGACTTTTCCGTTCATTGTCAACTTTTGGAAGTTTCCATTTCTTGTTGCCAACAGATTGCAGATCACAATACTCTTCTGCCCACTGCTTGACCAAAAACCTCTTTTCGTCTCGCTCGTGTTTGACCTTTCGTACGATAATGCAGCTGAATTCATCGGCTGGAAAGGAGCCTTCTGGGCAATCGTCGTAAAGTCTGATCGCTGCAATTACGACGAACACAACTGACACTGAGATTACAATAAATCGCATATCGGAGCTCCGACTTTATGCAACCACCCGCGCCAAACCTCGAAGCAGAAGTGAGCGTTCTAGTGTTGGATGTACTTTGCACTGCCTGCTGTGATTGGCTGGTTCGTACTGTCGTCCTATTGGTCAGCTACTTTACACATCCGCTGGCGGCGTCGTAGTGGCGTGCGCGGGATTGCAGTAGGCAGTCGCGTACATGCACATCAGCGAGGAAAGGGTCGATGGCCTCTGGTTCTTCATGTCAGGCCATTGCCATTACGTGTGGATTAATCTGGACTGGAGCCGAAGAAGCTACGATCATGGTAAAAAAGTCGTTTTTATTGAATGCAAATTTACTTGGCTTAAGTTTTATTTTTTAGACTCATCATTTTATGCAAAAAGATATCGATGGTAAGTCAGATAGTGTCCTTTCCATTTTTAGAATAGGCTACAGCATGAATTTGTGTCATTTTAGAATTCCGCGAAGCATTTTATTTGTACGCGCGGAAAGGAGTGGTGGAAACGCCTGGTCATCTACGATATATCATGCGATGTCTGGGATCGAGTCCGACTGTTCTCGAAGCTGAAACGTATTTCAAAAATAAAGGTATTAGGCCTATGTGTTGAGTTGTGTAGGTGACATGCTAAATTTGTGGGCATGACGGGTTGAAAATGACCTCGGCCTAATAAAAAAAAAGACTTTTTTCCACTTTTAGGAGGTAAAATCGATTTCGCCACGTTCTTGGACGTCATGCATGAGCATTCCAAAAAGGAGAAGCCTATGCAGGAAATTCTGATAGCATTTCGAGCTCACGATCGGCAAAAAACAGGTCAGATAGCAGCCAAGGAACTACGTTCTATTTTGATTGGCATCGGTGAACGGTTGACGAACCGTGAAGGTACGTTCAGATAGGTCCGACTGAGCATTATGATTTGATCGTCTCAAATTCTATCATATGAATGGCCAGATGAGCGAGAGAGCTGTCAATAGCAGCCATGGGAGACTTGTCTAAGCGAACCACTAATTAGCATCCTCTTTCACTCTTCTATTTTTCCTCTCGTGTGGCCATTTCTTTGACAAATGTAGCCTAGTTGTGAGAAGGCCATCAGTTGCAATGTGTACAAGATAGGCATTGGGCTTGTTTAGGCAGTAAATGTCACAGTCTTTGTTGGAAATACGAGATGGGATAGTAGTTTATCGTTAGCAGTAATGAACGTGTCTTGTTTTTTACAGTTGACATCATTTTCAAAGAAGCTAACATCGTTCCAAACAGCATGGTTCGATATGAAGATTTCGTCAAACTTGTTGCTAGTCCATTACCCGATTACTACTAGTATAAATCAGGCGGAACATTCCCTCGACTCTATCGGCAGCTATGAGGTGCAATATTTTATTCGTGGGTGGTCTTGAGGGTATTTTTGGCCAATATATTATTTTACTGCCAAGTGTTCATGGTTGTGGTAGTTGCATGGTTGAGTGTGGTTTTAAAAATTTCTTTTTACTTTTTTTAAGCATAAGACCAAAATGGTTGATTGTGTTAATCTTTTGTATAATTGCACACTGTTATTGAGACGTGGTTAAAAAGGAAGGCAAAAAGAAATTGTCTAGGTTTGCATCTTTTTCGTGTTACTAACGTTAGAGCTGTTTAAAATAGGCCAGTCAAGTTTTTCTCACACAATACGGTCTATTGAATAAACAGCTGGCAACCGGATCCGTCTGGACGAGAATAACCGAATGTTGAATAGTAGTCAAATAGGATTCTAAAATGAGTCCGTCTGAATTCATATTTCCTCTTTTCATCCAGTTACGACAGGGTATAAAATTTGGACTTTTTTCAAATTGCTACCTAAATTGTGTAATTTGTCATTGGCCAAAATGAGTAGTGCTAGGTTTCGTGAAAGCCGACTCCAGTGTATACGAACCTGAAATTTCAGCTTTTTCAATTCAAAATTCAACCTAACCCCTTATTCTTGTCAAACACGTATAATATTGTGGAAAGCATTTGCGCAATTGCCATTGTGAATGTGCAGAGTCGGGACTGTCCCGAGCAGTTATACCGTAGCCGAATGGTTTGGTTAGTGGCCATTGAATTGGGAAAATGGAATGTTTATGAATTCCTTCTCCACTTATTCTTGTTTGTCGAGGGGGGCTCGCATGTCCTCGTCACTCGACTGTTGCGTGGTCCAAGTGCACTTGCAAGCCCTGGTCCCCTGGCATGCATGTTGTGACACCAGCTTCCGTCCTCGGAGTGCCTGTCCGTCTTCTATTGGCCCATTTGAGCCTACCTTATCGCACATTTTCACCAGCATATGGGCGCAGATCTAACAAATCACAGCTCTTCTAATGGATTCTAGACGTACTTGCTTTTATCGAGCTCAGTCAAGCGAATATGAAAAAAGGAAATTGAAAAACCTAAATGCACTTTGCAAAAATTGTTTTTATCTTCTTTTTGAATGTCAGCCATTCTAGAAACTGGGTGCTTCCTGCTCGCATCGCTTTCTTTGTCTGCTAGTTAGTTTGCTTGAAAACTTGCTATTGCTATACCAGCATTAAAAAGGTGCCCTGAAAATTTAAGAAAAAGTTCCGCCAAATGGTTTTTTGAAATCTTTTATGACGAAACAAACGTCTAAAGTGTGTCAAAATTAAACATTCCTTCTCCTTCATTCTTAGCAACACAATTGCATTGATCCCTCGATCCTCCCACTCTCGCCACGGGATTAGTGTCCATAAGTGGAGCCGAGCCCCAGGGCTATGCGAGACGGAAATGAGAACTACGCCAACACAACCAGCATCAGCCACTGGCTATAGGCCCTGTTTAGGAGTCTGTGTTCTTTCCATGCCAAAAGCGAAAAGATATTGGTGTTTTGACGCGCAATTTTTTATCTGATTTTTTTCTATTTTAACTGACGTTTGGACAAATTGCTTTTGAGCAACTTGCATCTGCCGAGGACAGAAGACGAGACGGAGAGCTAGGAGAAAGGGGAGGAATTCGTGCGCCCAGGGCATGGCATACTGATAATGACCTATGAGTTGGGGAGGGACTAACTGCTGTCCTCTGGCATGTCTGACTGACGCACAGTCGAATCAAGACTTCTCTGTCTGTGCAGGAAATGATAGAAACGACGATCAGAGACCCGACAAGATTATGACTGCTCTTATCCCTCGGCCATGTGGCGCGCAGCTGCTGGATCATTTCCTCCAGGATGCTATCTGTATTTCCCCCAGCCAGGAATGTTAAGAAATTCCTCTCCTTCCACTCAGATATGACGTGTACCTTAGTCGGACGATGAGGCCCAGGCTTAATTATGAAAAGCGAAACGTGGCTTCTTCCAGCCGGCCAAGTTTTTGCGTTTCTTCTCTTGTCCTGGCTCAGCCTAGCATGGCCGATGCTTCACGCTAGGTTAGCTCCACACTCGTCGCCTTTTACGTCCCTTTGTGGAAGTATCCTTTCAAGCTGGGCCTGGATTGGACTAGATGCAATGCTGGAGTACTCGGTCCGGCTACTGGAGGCTTTTCAAAAAAATTGACGCAGCTGACGCCGACAGCATAATCGGTCGGGCGAGTGCTTAGGCTTAGGGGGATAAAATACGAGTGGATAGGTGGTAACCTTTTTCAGTCGGCTTATATTGCTTGTAGCGAGTACAAGTTTGGCCGGAGTCTAGTTTACACGTGAAAATGATGAGGGGTGCTGGTTGCGTGTCACTTTTCCAAGGCTCTCCTCTGTCAGCTGTCTTCTTTTTCAACTTTGATAGACAATCACTTTTCGCTTTCACTTGCGTTGTCGATTCGTCAAAAAGGGTGTGTTGTAGGCAACATGCTTTTCTTTGATTCATTTGCTGCGCTATCCCTTTCAGTCGTCGAATAGTGCGGATCGTTTATTATGTAAGGTCTTTTTCATAAATTCTCTCCACTCTCAACATTTTTCTGCATGCCCAATTTTTTCTTCCTCCAACCTGGTCGCCTCATCGTTTAAGCTCAGCGAGGGTGAACGATGTGAGAGGAAACATTTCCCTAATACCAGGTTGGCCTCCTTGGCGACGTGAGCACAGTGTTCAGGTAAAACAGGAAACAAAAAAAACTCTTTCTTAAGAAATAAGAAGCTAAGTGTCTCGTTTCGAGCTAGCTTATTATGCCGGTTGGTGGGTGTTCCAGACTGAATCGCGACGAGTCAACAGGGCATCAATTATGAATGCACTCGTTTGTTGTTGGTATTGAGTGAGTTGGAATCTGTTTTCGAGCTCGCACTCACGCCTGCCAATGACGCACGCTCGGTTTCCATTGCACGAGTAGCTAGTAGTCGGGTATAAATCAAAGCGCGGCGCCTATTGGCCCCTTTTATGGTCAATCGAGGCGTAGCATAGCACCCGTAACTGGGCCCCTTTTTACAAGAACACTCGACCCACGCTGGAGGAAGTATCAGCCGGGATAAACTATAGGGTCTACTCAGCATCTTTTTCGCAGTCCCAATCATACTTCATGGTTGGATGAAAGTAGAGTTTTGTATATTTTTTGCCCCGCCCAATTTCCTATGGCTGAATTGTTTTGTGGCACTCGGTCGGCCGATTAGAGATTTCCTAATCGTCGCTGCCGGCCATATCGATTAGTCTCTCCCGAGTGCTGGACAAAATGACGAGCAGAAGCCGCTTTTTTGCATTCCTCCAATAATCTTAGCCGATGCGCTTGGCGAGGTCCAAAAAAAGCGAGAAGCAAGGCCTCGTTTGAGTATAAAAATGTCAGCAGGCGTGAAAGAAAGGGCGCCGAGTTCGAATGACAAGGTCCGCATCGGCAAATGATGCAATCGGGTCAGCCTCGTGTCCTGAACTCGATCATTTGTCCACTTGCAGACGGGTCCTGATGAGAGAGGCCGCTGATAGGGGCCAGAGAAAGATGATTTCGTTAACGCCGGGCGGCAGTCAGTCATTGTAATTCGATATCAGTAGATGCCTTTTTCCATATTGATCAAGAATGCTGGATAGGTCCAGTTCAGCCGAGTCTCCTCCACGCGTCTACCTATGCGCCATGCCCGGCTAATGGGCTTGGATACAAGGCAGAGGAAACTAGCCCTTTTTTCTATTTATGACAGGACGGTTGCGGCCAAATTCCATTAAAGCGTAGGCCGCAATTGGGCCTTGTTGGAAAATAGTATTTGAAACTGGTACGACTTGGATTTCGATGAAAACTAACCTTAGCAATGCTTTTATGTTCTTCTTCGACAGAGCCTGCTAACCAGTAAGCACCCGGCCGGAGTCAGTGGCTTTATTCCATCCGGATTGGCTGCTTCGGCTGGCACCTTATTCTGCATACAAGGAGCAGGCTGGTCGGCCGGCAATCATGGCTGTTAAGGACTTGGACGTAGTTCGAATGAATTACCGTAAGTTCCTCTTAGAAAGTGCCAAAGCAGCAATTAACTTTACGACCGTCAGTGATGCGTCGAATGAGACAGACGATTCGAGTCCGTTCGATGACAGACTGCGACAACTCTTCGAGGGCATCGAGTTCACCAGGGCGACGGCCGAGCTGGGTACGAGTTTCGCCAAAGCCTTCACAGCTCTGGGCTTTATCACCCTGTGTATCAACCTAGTCATATTGGCCATACTCATTACTCACAAGAGGCTCGTGTTGCAGCAAGTATTTTATCTGCTGATTATCAATTTCGCGATAATCGATGCGTCGAAGGGGATTTGCCTGGCCTCGCACGCCCTCCGCTTCGTCATGCCGCCCAGCGTGAACGAAGATCGGAAAGTGTTGGCCACTCGTATCGACCAGTACGTCAACATATTCTTTCGCCTTTTCAATTTGGCCACAATTTTCAATTTGCTCATGATTACTCTAAACGAGTTCATCTACATCAAATTCCCCCTTCGCTATCACCAACTCGTCCGACGCAAGTTGGTGCTGACTTTGGTGGGGGTCAGTTGGATAATCAGCATTGTGTTCACTGTGGCGTCGAGCGTGGTTAAAAGCAAGGACGACACTGTCTTCATAGCCACCGACACCAACGGCACGCAGTCGGCTGGCGAGGGGGGAAGCTACAGGAGTAAGCAGATTCGACGCACAGAGACAGCAACTGACGCCAATGTTCTCAATTTGGTATTCACATTCGCATTGACTGGTTTTTGCATTTTTAGTCTTCTAGTCGTCCTTATTTGTTACACTATCTTTTTCAAAGTGATTCGAGAAATACAAAAACACGATCGTCGAATGTACGGCGATGCCAACACGCGTCGAACATCGGAGGTGAGTGTCGAGTGCAACGACATGCTGCACTTGGACGATCGCAAAATAAAACGCCAATTACTCAAACGATACAAATACGTCTTGGTCATCGGGTCGGTCATTCTGGTGTACATGCTTTATTTGATAAGTTATTCGAGTATACAAATTCTACATCATTTCAATTTGAGCCCCCAAGCGCGCATGTCCCCGGAGCGTATGCGCACCATGTTAATCACTCGTTGGATATTGGTTCTTTTGTGCGGTCTCCACTCCACCATCCAACCCATTTGCTACTTCCGCATGAGAGAATTCAGAGAAATCGTCATTCGCATATTCGGCTATCCGTGCAAATACGAACGGAGAAGAAATAATGACCGATCAGAATACTTCTCCTCGCTGGCCGACGTGACACCACTGACGACCAACTGCAACACTCCCCAGCCTCTCATATCCAATTTAAGGTATTCCAAAACGGCCCCCCTGGAAACTAGTCAGTACCAGTTGGACGGCGATGACCACGAAGACCAGCTGACACTCCCCTCGTCACTCCGCCAGCCAAACAACATCGCCAACGGCCGATCGAGTCGTCACAGTGTGGTACACTTCGAAGAGGGGACAGCCTTGCTCGTCTCCACGCTGAGTAGGAGGCCATCCGGGTTCATCACTGATAACGAAATGCTATAGTCCTGTCTCTCCTGCTCTGGTAGGAGACTTGTGTGATCCATGGGTCATGACATAATTGTAGACACTTTGTGTTTCCCATTGTCCCAGTGCCTGGCCCTTTGTGACTGCGGCTGCTAATAGATGTGAGCAGTGCGAGTGCCGTGCGTTGTCTGGAGAGGTTGAAGACTGGCAGATGATCTCGATGGGATTTTCAGAGGCATTTCCGCACTCAAAGGACGAAAAGAAGCAGCTTTTATTCCTTTTACTACTTATATTTGTTTTAAGAGCCGAGGCCTAGCCTCTTCAACTCGTTCTGTTCGGTTCAATAAAACTCAGCGTTTCATTACTTTCTAGTTGCCAACCACTTTCCTAAGCCTTGTTTTTCTAGCGTTGGCCGTTTTGAGCAAATGCGCCTCCATTTAAAAGGAAATTCGTTCCGATCGCATCTGCACAGCTTCACTTACTCGCCCGTTTCGAAATGAACATAAAGAAATGCCTTCTTATTGGGGTGTGGATACCACGAGTCGCTGGCACCATGGCGGCAGGAGAAGGGAATCGTGAATTTATCGTCGATACGTCTTCTTTGTGTGCCTGCACGAATCGACTTTTCAGCTGGTCATCGATCATCGATCTAAAAAACCTGTCGCGCGAAACATAGCCGACTTGGCTCTGGTTTCGAGCGTCTGCTCAGTCATGTCCTCAGCACATGCCCTTTCTTGTCGCACACTATAAACGTTACACAAATGTCCTGGCGACGGATGAGTGCAAGTGTGTTCAGTAAAGGCAGCATCCATCAGCGCAGGCCTTTCAAGTGGCCGACAGGTGTGTCTAATGTCAGCACAGCTAGCCCTAAGTAATGGGCGCCAGTACACAGGCAGTACTGCGTGCGAGTGCCAACCAGACCTGTGCACAAGGAAGGGCGAATTTACTTCGTATGCGGGCTATGACCGTGTGGGGACTGTGGGTCCCAGAAGGGGGTATGACAATGCGAAAAAGTATCTAAAATTCATTGTGTTTGAGTGCATTCGCACCAGACCCAAGATGTGGTACAAATACGCTTGCCTCTGAAACAGGGGAGACAGATAAGTTTGAATGTGCCCCTCCTTTGCTATCTAAGGCTGTACGTGTAATTTTCTCTCAACTAGCCTTCAGTGGCCAAATTGATTCACCTAACTTCAAAGTTCCAAAGCCAACTTGGTGAGATGACGGGCTGCTACATATGTAGACCATCACTGTGTCACTGAGCCAGCTCCTGGTAAGACCGCCTGGAAAACTGACTCTAAAGCAGGGCAGAAGGACCCCTATCAAAACATCTGATCGAACTGAGTTTCTTCTCAAAATCAATGAAACCAGGCTGTTAGAAACGAACAAGTGGGATGGCACGAAAGCGACCTGACCAGGTGTGCGCTGAAGATAAGGACCTGGCCAGGTACTATCTACACGCCTCACAGATACGTGCTGTGATAAATGCGCGAGTGAGCTTGACTCGGACCGTAGCAAGCGCCGGTCGTGTTAAAGGAGGCAGGGACAGGTTCGACTCGAAATACTGCAGCTTTTTTGACCTGCAATAAGAATACTATTGGCCTCGAATCGCTAAAAGAATGAGGGCGAGAAAACTGAGCGCGACAATGAGGAGCAAATTTCTGAACGTAAACCACGTCACCCAACAATGCGTACCACAACTTTTAATTTTACCACACAATGCACATGTCTCGTACGACATAAAAAACATGGATTCAGAAGGCTCATTGTTCGCACTTTGGATCAACATTCAAGTGGACTAACCTTTGTTTTTCGGTGGCGTGAACCAACCTGTAACTAGAAACCGTAGGCCCGTAGGCCCAGGGAGATGCCAGCTCAGACCACACATACCGTGCTGCTTGTGATGAGCCGCCAGCCGAGCGTACGACTGTTCCAGATTATCCCGCAAGTGCGGAACCATGGTCTACAGTGGACACACGGTCATGTCGAGTGACAGTCTGACACACCTCTTACCAGCGAGTTGAACCTGATTCGGGCCTTGCCTTCGCACAACGCGCTGACCACCTGCAAGATCACCTTTTCGGCCGTGTACGTACTGCGCCACCCCTGAACACAGGCCCAGTCAGAGTTTGGAAGTTGCAGGGGCTGACAGCTTACTTCCGGCGTCAGCAGTTCCATGCAGATGGCACCTTCGCCGAATACGTGCCCGTCCGTAATTCGCGGAGTCACGATACCGACGATGGGGAATTCGAAGGGGTAGCTGGGCTTGAACCGCATGTACAACTCGATGTAGTCTCGACCGTGCTTTTCTTTCAGAGCTATCAAGTCCTTCGCCAGTTGACTGTCGTCGTCCACCCTCAAGAGAGATGACAGCATGGCGAGAGACTTAAACCCGTTCTCGGCATCGTCTTACTTTCTAATCTTGACGCACCATTCTCGAATGCTATCATTGACGAGCTCAACCGAGAAGTCTCCTGGAATAGAGCCCAGTTAGACAGAGGTAGGCCCTGGCGGGAACAGGCTGACCCCTCTTGCACGCCTCGGACGATCTGACCTCCTTGAAGTCGCGCATCAGACGCTTGTTGGCCGTCGGATTGCCGCTCGATGACCCGCTCATGTGCTCCTTCATCAGCGTGATCGAAGCTTTGCGAATCAGCTTCTCCGTTTCCGTCGACGAGTCCGATGCCGGGCTCGGAATGCTGTAAAAGGCGTGAGGGTCGTCGAGTGACAACTCCGAAGCAGACCACCGACCTTTCGTCAGTTGCGCTCTCAACGGGGCCGAAGACGCCATCGGTGCCAGCGCTTTCGGTCTGCGTAATCGTGATCAGCTGCGACAGTTCAGTGGGCGGCGTCATCTTGAATGCCGAGCACAGATTGGCGATCAACTTTCGAACTTGTACCAACAGCTGAAAACGAGTTACTCATGCTCCCACTGAGGCGGGTGCTGGACTTACCACTCCCATCCCGCCACTCGTCTCCCCCAGTCCGGACAGGATGTCGGCGATGCGCTCCTCCTCGACGTCGGTGAACCACACGGCCGACAAGGAGGGCGACTGCAAACAAGTCATACCTAGAACGGGCCCGTCCCGAAAGATCACTCTTACAGCAAGTGTCCCCGTGATGGGTATTTTGCGACCAGTCGGGTCCACGAACACGCAGACGATTTCGTCCGCCGAGCCTCGGGTGATCTGAAATCGTTGATGAGTCGGAGGGAACAATTTCTTCAATAGCTCCAAATCCTCCTTTGACCATTTATCAGGCATGGCTGATCACGGAGCAACGAAAAGTGCGCAGCCCGACTGATCACCGCGACTGCCGACAAGGCGAATGCTGTGAGTCACTGCGGATGTATCTATGTAAAGTGGCAGTGTGAAGCGGGTGTCCGACATGGGGTGGACGGCGGAACTTTTCTTCAAAATTGTTGAAACGCTTGCTTTGGTTGTCGATCGTGCTATTTTCGAAATGGTGGCAGCTAAATCTGACGATGATTAGGGTTGCACAATTGCAAATCTGGCTCTCTCCGATCGATTTGGTGCACACTTCATTTCTGAATGCTTCAGGGAATTTACCATTTTTTGAATATCTGAAAGACAGCACAGTAGCATTATTTCATTAGCCGAAATTGAGGCTGCCAGAAGTAGCATGACGCAAAGTACATCGTCAGATTAAACATTAGATAAGTGGTCCAATAGAGTAAGTTAAGGTCTGTTTCTCGAAAGGCCTAATTCTGGCATTATCGAATGCGGCATTAACGGCATAAGTTCCACATTAAACTCAACTTAACTTAACGCTGATCGAAATTCGTAACTGATTGATGTTTTTCTGTGTGCAAAGTATCTGAGAATCGATTTTTCCAGTTTATGATTTTGTGCATACTTAAATTTATTCGATCGCATGAGTGTGCACTTAATCACGTCGGCATTCAATTGCAATATTGCAATTAAATTACGATCACCATTACCGTTACGATTCTCCATCATTCTTTTCCGCACAGTGCTTGCGTAAAAAATATGCCGAACGAACGATAAGCTACTCAAGCTACTTTTGCACATTTTTTAGCTATCTATGGTCTCTCATGGGGTCAAGGCAAACGAGGCTAGCGTATTCAAGTACTCCCCCCCCCCCATTCATCCACTTGCCTTTGTAAGCTTCTAGATAGCTTGACGGCAAATGTACACTCACGACTCTGCTTTCCAAACCGCGGAGAACAATAATCAGATGGCGTGGCTTAACCAAGAGACCCCGCTTGATGCGCGTACCGCCACGAGCCACTTCCCAGCGGTGCCCTCTGATTTGGTGATTAACCACAGTCCGACTGTCCTCATTGTCCCTGATTTCATCATCTTCAAAAAACACGCTCACTTTGCAACTTTACGCGCTGCTGAATGCTGGGTTCGGTGCCAGACGGCCTTCAATAGCACCAGCAAAGCCCTGCATGCTACTGAACTGTAAAACCATTGAGGCTTGATCAGATTAAAAGATAAGAAACAAAGTCATGCAGCCTCCTCACCTCGGAGACAGCAAAAAAAGGTCGTCAACGACAAATGCCACAGGCATGACGGTGCGACCAGGGTGCTCCTTCATGCGCGTGACCGCCAAAAGAATCAAAGTTGCTTTGCACCTGATCACTCAAAAAGT
This sequence comes from Mesodorylaimus sp. YZB2_4, assembly GCA_030248295.1. Classification (NCBI taxonomy): domain Eukaryota; kingdom Metazoa; phylum Nematoda; class Enoplea; order Dorylaimida; family Dorylaimidae; genus Mesodorylaimus; species Mesodorylaimus sp. YZB2_4. The sequence goes on along the minus strand of JASANH010001222.1, from coordinate 87,756 downwards.
GTGACAGAGCCCGATAATTAGGGCTTATCATTGGCCCGATAATAAGGTACCTCCGGAGGCACCTTATTTTTCGGGCCTTATCTACTCAATTTAATAGTCAACCTTAATTTTAAGTCCTTTTGAGAAACGAGTCGCAATCTTAATGTCGGATCAGATCAGCCAAAAATTAATCCCGACTTAAAGATAAGTGCTTTCGAGAAACCAGGCCCAGGGGTGATTTTTTCGGGGGCGGAGTTAGTCTTAGTTGGCTAGTTAGTCGGAGTTAGTTGTTACCATGAAAAATGTGGGTGGCCGTCGCTTTCCGACCGCCGTAAATATCTGAAGTTACTTCAATTTCATAAGTTCTACCATGGATTTCACGACTACAACAATTCAAATTTTATTCGCAAATTGATTCCTGGTCAGCGTTTTAGTCAAAGAAATACTGCAAGTCATCATTTGGTGTTACCGAAATCTCGAACGGTCTCTTACGGACAGTCTTTTGAACATTCTGCAAAGATTTTATGGAATGACTTGCCAGAAGATATCGCCTTGCCAGAAGATATTGCGTGTTTTTATGACGAATATTCGTTTGAAGTCTTTTTCTGTGTGACATCTGTTTCTTTTTTTTGCTGTATGTCATGTCTGCCCCGTCAGTGCGCTTTGGCTGCTTGGGGGATTGCAGTAAAGTAAGAACTAAGAACTTAGAACTAATCGTAAGTCTTTCCTCGTTCAGGGTCGGGGACGGGGATGAGAAAAAGTGTCAAAGTCTGCTCATATGCTCATTTCATTTTTATGTTCCTTCACATATGCCGTAAATCTATTGCGCATTTGCAGAGATAAGAACAATCTCAGCGAGGAGCCTGGCGAAGCTATTGCATGTCGATCTCATCTTGCGCCTTAGAATATCAATCACATCAAGGTTTTTATTATAAATTTTTCACTGAAAATTTCTCGTCAACTTTGTCAACATAGGACGACATTTCGGAAATTTTTCTATTCAGAGAAAAGTTCAGCATCGTAGACAGGTAGCAAGCTAGCCCCAACTTCCAGTACTGACCTGATCCCCCTGGCCAGTATGCGCGCATTGCACAATGCCTCGTCACAACACCTCGCAGACAGCGCATTATTTTTGATTAGTAACCATCTCAAAACATCGCGCAAAATGTTGACACTATGTTTAGTGGGTCTTTTCGACTGTCGAAGGCGAGAAAGTTTTCAAGGATGAATACCAGCCCCTATTTTTATCGGGATCGCGGTCGGGGCCCCGGTCGAACACTAGTTGGTTGTTTGAAGTGGCCAGGAGTGCAGGTTGCTGGGTTAGACTATGCGCCCCATATACCGGTCAAAAGACCACGGCATACCAGTGGCCTTCCGGCCTTCCTTCTCGACTGTTCTTCACTTTCCACACTCGCCTCCATTCAACTGATGTTGGGTGTGTCGTGGGGCCAGCTCATCCCTTCCGTTAATCTTGACTCATCTCGCAGGTACGTTGGCAACGAGGACTTTCGGGCATGAAGGGAAATAGGATGGGTTGAATCAGGGCTGGCAATCCGCACACACCGACATTAGTCTTCATCTTGTTGTAGATTGATGTCTTTGGGTCACGATCAGAGTGGCTGTGTCTGCTGCCACGACGATGCCACTAGTCATGGTCACCTGGCACATGGCCAGCATGCGACCACGGACGTTCACAGTGGAGGGTTCGGCGATGTACGCTGGGAGGCACTTGTCAGTGACCACAGTGAATAGGGCGGGCGCAAGGGGCGTTGCAACTAAGCCATGCTCCCCACTTGGCGGGGGAGCCTTAGCACCCACCCCGTGGTCACAAAGAAACGAGTCGATAGCAAGTGTCCGTCTCTGGGGACACTGCAAGGGGCAGCGCCGATAGTCAAGCAAACTAAAGGCCAAGAAGACAACTCCTTTGAGAGAACCAGTCTACTGCAGAGAAAAGAACACGCGGGTGAGTGCCCGTGGTGTGCGGTGAGGTTAAAGCAGCACAAACCGTTCAGACATGGGTAGCATAAGTCATAAGCGACTCGGCAGAGGTTTAAATTTGGTTCGCCTGGGATGACTAAATGGGATCGACGAATGTGCAAGTCGAGAAGAAGTTCGTCGCTTTGGGCGAGGTGTTGAAGGAGGTGGGCGAGGAGACGGATAGCGTAATAAGATGTAGCGTGTGAGCGTTGTGCCAATCTTACATTTGAAGTTCCCGCTCACGATGTGTTGTTTACTTATAACAAAAATAATATTGCGCAGTATGAGCGCAAGCGAATGACGTCGGAAATCGGAGTCGCAAAAGATTCTTTGCCAAAATTTTTGCGCGTTTGTTGTGTTTTTGTGCGTTCTTGTGACTTATTATTTTCCGAGGCGAGTGGCTTTTTAAACTTTTCAGTTATCCAAAAAGTTTTGAACCAAAATTTGCAATACGGTTCTCATTTATCTAAACGCCAACCAGCGACATGGAGGACAGTGTCCACCAAGAAATGTAAGTAACGGTGACTTTTAGAGCTTAAAAGCGGAACTTACGATTCGACGCTTTTTGTTTTAGTTATCTAAAACCAAATCCTGATGGCGAATCATATCCTATCAGCGGTTCGGACGTGCAAGTTCACACGTGCCGCATTTACGAAAGGACCCGGGACAGTTGTAAGGTAGGCTCGTGTGGGTATTCCTGAATTAGCCCATGGTCACCACGGTTTCTGAGGTATGACCCTGTTCCTGGAGACCCAAGCGAAGCTTGCACGTGAGTCCCCCCTGGTAACGGTGTTTTTTCAAGGCCATTTTTGGTTTTTGCAAGTTTCAACTGTGCTCTGTATTTCCTATGCCTACGTCGAGGCAGTTTTTGGCAGGCCTTGTTTTTCTCCAGTTTAGGGGTCTACAGTATGTGTACTGTATCTCGTTTGAAGTCTGACTAGGTCTGTGTAATACACCTGCTGGTGTGATAGACTTGAGACCTAGTTGAGTTTTATTACAGCCGTGACATTAATAAGAAGTTAGAGCTATTAGCACAGCAAGGTTTTCAGTAAGCTCAGGTTTTTCTCCGGAAACTCATGCTGATTTGTTCTAGGTACGCAGCCGTACCATTATTGATTATCGTTGGGAAACAAAAGTATACGATGGACGTTTGGTAGCAGTTCATAAAGATGGCACATACGTGGCCTACATTTTACACAGTAGGTGCTTTATTTGTTGCTTGGAACTTTTTTGCTTAGCTCTTGGTCCCATTGTTACCTGAGCGGTTTTTCGTAATTTATCCATCTTTAAGACCGACTCAACTGCTGCGTCCGAGTTATCAACAGGGAAAATAAGGCGCGAGCTCTGATAAAAAATTTTGTCGGACAAGTTGTCGATTTGGCTTGGTCATTCGCGTCATGGCCATTGTTGTTGGCCATAACTGACGAGGGAGGGAACGTGGTTGTGTACAATATCGAGGACGGCGACTCAGCCAATGAAATCGCTGTGTAAGCCGATTTGTCACTTCTGTGACTCAGTGTATTTCATATGCTAAAATTCAGGAAGAAATATTTGCGTATCGAGAGATCGACTAGTGTGGCTCCAAGGCAATCCCCGCATCGCTTAGCCTGGTGCCCTTTTGTGCCCGACAATGCGAATACGGCTGACGAGAGTGTAACTGAGGAGCACCAACCTGGCAGTGGTGCCAGCTACGATCAAGCTCGTCTGTTGGCCGTTTTCCATGATTCAAAAGTAGAAGTCTTGAATGTCGAGAAGACCTTAAAAGATTACGGAGAAGACACGACTTTTCGCGGAATCGAATCCACTATATCGTGGTTGGAAATCGACGGTGTAAGTAAATAAGTCTACATCATTTGGAATTGTATTCTTACGTGTTTCCTACTTCAGAATGTCAGCGCGGTGGCCATTTCTCCCGATGCCACGGCCTTGGCCTTATCTTCGCACAACGGTGAAGTCAAATTTTACATTTTGGACGGAAGTGGTGATATAAATCACGCTCAAACCTGGAAACCGCATAAAGGACGACCCGTAACTTCGATTGTGTTCTTGGACAATTTCATGGCGGAAGCGCAGTCGGAGTAAGTGGACTGTGATGTACGCATTTTTTAAATATAAATATATTTTATTCAGGGATACATTATGGAAATACTTGTTGACTACGTGCGAGGGAAATCGGGAGTTAAAGCTATGGAGTTGCGAAAATTGGGAATGTCTGGCTGCCATTCGGTATGTTATTGTGTCTGGTTGTTTTGCAGTCGGCTTGACAGCTATCTTGTTTTAGTATTAACCCACCTGAAGCGCAGTCGGAACACATGGCACTGACATTGACAGCTGATTTGACTTCATCGTACATTTTCTTGACCGATATTGAACGCAAAGTACGCAATTTCATGTTTTTATGGCTTCCTCTAATCTGCGGATTTCTCGTTTTTAGTCCTTGTATATAATCGAAATCGTTGCATCCGACGGACGAGTTCGATTCACTTCGTTCACTGAATTTCCTCTGCTACATCCAGCTTTAAGTTTGGCCGTCGTTAATGCTGGTCCGAAACGTTTCCGGCCGGCGTCACCTGGTGCTGCGTCCGAAGGTAAATTAAGACTGGGATAGGGATCCAGGCTAATGGCCACTGGGACTGGTGCAGATGTGTTTGTAATCGCGAACTTGGTTGTTCGTTTCAGACGACGGTGGAGACACTGAGTATTCCAATACTGTCGGAGTACAAGCTTTTCTCTATGCTGTCAATACTAAGTAAGAGTTTAGTCGTCGAGAGGAGAATGTGATTATTTGATTATTTTTGTTTTAGGTCGTTATTGGAATTGGATATTCGCTTCGTACCTCCCCAACGAGAAGATGCTAACGATGATTCTGTGCTGAGTACCGTCTCGACGTGCAAACTTGAAGGTATGGATTTGAAGACCAGGATAGTATGGGACTTCTCAGGACTTTGACGGACTGGTTCTTATGAAGAGAGTTCCAGTTTTAGACACAGCAAAGAATTTGGTTTGACAATTGTTTCGTAATTTCAGCCATCCGAGATGAACTGTCCGATTTGAGTGTGGAAATGCTGCGCTCGGCACCGTCCGCTTCGGATGTTGCGAAAACCGCTGGTACTGATTTCGGGAGATTCAACATGGGCCGACGAGGGTGAGTCATTCTTTTATGATTTAAACTTGTTCCACGAAGGATGTTTTGCAGGAGTACTCCGGTTCATTCCGGATCACCAAACGAGAGGACCCCTACTCGTGAATTGGAAGTGGAAAATCGGATCAGTGCCAGCCCCAGTAGCCAAGAGGTAGGCCGTTTGAGGTTGCCTGCGATCAATTACAGTGAAACTGAGCAACAATTCAGGTTAGCAAGATCCTTGCTCATCCATTGGCGGGTAACACTTCGGGCGACGAGGACACGTCTTGTCTGATGGGCGCGAACAATGCTGAGGAAGACGAAGAGCGTCCTGTCAGTCCAATACCCCAAACACTTTTATCTCTGACAACACCCGCAGTTGTGACCGTTTCCAGTTGGGATCAATCGAGTGCTCTATTGCAGCCGACGACCACCATGGCGGTGACGACCGACTTGAGCGCTCTCACCACTGCATTGACCACGGTGAGGTTCTGTCGGCTTTTCGTGCTCCGGCTCGTGGATTGATAACGGGTCTGGGATTTTTAGCTCACGGGAGAACTGGCTGTTACTCGCGGCGAATTAGCGGTGGCTGTGTCGAGTATCGCTCGCCAAGATGAACAGCTGCAACATTTGAAACATTTGGTGGCGTCGCAGCAATCGACCCGGGATGCAGTCTTGCATTTGGTGCAAGATCGTGATTACCATGGTCGGTGAGATCAGCTTAGTTGATCGATAATTTGCATGATTGGTTTCGTTTTCAGAATCGACACATATCCAAAGTATCCAGCAGCAATTAGAATCGTTAAAGCCGGATCAGTTCCGCCAGTCGCTAGCGCGAATTGTGGAAGAGAGTGTGCAGACTGTTTTGGACTCGACAGCGAGAATGGAAATTCGCAATTCTGTGGCAGCTTGTAAGTCAGGCTTTGTGGGGATTTTTTTAAGGGAATAAGAATTATTACTTTGCAGGCTCGACTGAAGTCTTTAAATCGTTAAAAGAAAGCATTCAAGGCGATGTGGCGCAGAAATTGACGGCGACGGATATGGTTGTGCGTGAGAATATTGGGAAAATGTTGAAATCGAAGCAGATCGTTGATGCGATCGGACAAACGGCTGGACAAGTTGCGGCTAGCGTGGCAACGGCAGAAGCCAAAGCCGCGTATCGAGAATCGTTTCAACAGTACATCGCCCCGTCGTTCGATAGTACGGCGAGAGGATTGTTTACTCAAATGAATGACGCTTTCCAACGTGGCACGAAAGAATGTAAGGAGTAGGCTTGTCGGGTTTGTGGAAAAAATCCCTGGATTGCTCTCATTAGAGGTCAACAAGAATTGATCTCTTTGGTTCAAGCTAAAATTTCTGATCATAGAACTAAAAAGGGTGACCAGACCTGGGGGGGATGAAATCGTAGTGCTATCGTGGGTAACAGGAGGCTCTCATTTTGGTCCTTATAGATCTGGAACAATTGCAGCGTCAGTCGGCTGTAGTCCAGAACAATACGGAGGAATGGAAGAAGAGCTTGTCGAGTCAATTGTTGGCATTCGCCGATCAGTTGAAGGTGACGTCGGAGCGTCAGCTGCTGGTTATGCAAACCAATATTGAGAAGCATTTCGAGATTTTGAGTCAACGTCTTCAAGAGACCTTGTACGCCAACGTTCGTAATGTGGTGAAGGAAGAGGTGGCAAAAGCGGTGGCTGAAGGACAACAAGCCTTGAATGACACGGTTATGAAAGCATTGCGTTCACAAGCATCGACTCCAGTCCCGTTCGCCGCTCAAACGGATCGGACGCAGATTATGAACGAGATCACGACGCACCTGAGTGCTGGGCAGTACAGTTCTGCTTTCCAAAAGGTATGGGCGTTGTGGGTGTGTGGAGGGCACGAGGACCCAAGAGCGGCTAGTTTCAGGCACTGCAGGCGAGGGATACGAGCTTGGTCAATTATATCTGTCAACGTGTCAGTCCAGTCGCCTTGTTCTCGGCTACCCCGTGCCCGTTGCAAGCGCCGATCATTTTGTCCTTGTTGCAACAGTTGGCGGCTGATTTGGCTAATAATACGGAATTGAAATTAAAGTAAGTTCGTGCATTGGGTCGAGGCCATAAGTCAAGCGGGTGTCGGGGGAATCGTACTTGGATGCCAGTGGCTTTGGACGAGTGTTGCAGGATTCATACAGGGCTGGGAAACCTGGAGAAGTCGGAATCCTAAAAGTAGCTGGGAAATGTGAATTTCTGAGCCAAATGAGGGAAAACAACCGAGACTGCATTCAGCGGCTGAAAATTGCGAATCACCCGTTCTTTTCCGTGTATCCATTGAGCATGCTGCAAATCAGCTGAAATCGGTTTAGTAGTTCTGGGACAATGTGAAAATCATCGAGTTTGGTCTTGTAAACCTAGGAAATCAGGGATCTGATCTTTCGCTCCTTGCATGAACCATGTGTTGGCAAAGCAGATCTTCTCGCTTGTTGTTTTTCACATTTGGAAAGGAGGTCCTAACGATAAATAGGAAGGAAGGACTGGAGTTTTCAGTGAGCAACACTAACTAGTTGACTGCTGATGGATATACAAAACCTTGTCTTTTCTTCAAATATTGCGAACCTGATCAACCTGTTACGTTTTCCTGTAAACTGCAGCCATGTGCGACTGGATATCCCGAACTATCCGCATTTGTCGGATATCGCTGATTATCCAGAATTTTTCAGATTATCCGGTTAAACTGACGATTTGTCAGGAAATCCAGCCCCAGTCGATGATTTATGGGGCGTGTTGGTCCCGCTTTAGAACAGAACTTGCAGTTAGACCCCTCTTACCTATGGCTAGTAGGGCCCAAAACAGTTTCCTTATGTAATCTTTGTTTCAGTTACATGCAGGAGGCCATACCATCAATCGACACGAAAATGTTGACCGAGGTGGCGATGAACACGGTCCGTCAAGTTTATGACAAGGTGCAGGCATTCGTGCAAACTAATCCCACCCACTCACGTCGTGGAAAGAGTGTGCTAATGCTTCTGACGTCTTTGAAATCCGCATAGATTATCCATTTTTATTGCTTGAACTTATATCAGATTAGGGGTTGGCTTTTCAGCAAAGTTTGAATTGCGATTTAGTATGGATACTGGAAGATTTGTTTTTCTAAGCTGGTTTCCACTGAATTGCCGACGAGGATAAGTGTTTGATGTGGCGAAATAGGTGTTATCGGGTAAAGCTAGGCGTGTTTGGCAATGTTACATGTACTCCATAAGGAATATAATCTATGACAGGCTGGTCTCTGTAATTGCTAAGATTATACTGTACGAAGGCCAAATCAACGTGAAAACGAGTTACAGAGGGGCACAATACAATCGAACGAGTACCTGAATCGAATTCGAATACGTACGATGCATCAATCGAGCCAGGCGTTGGTGCTGGGCGTCGCTTTCGGTGTCTTCTTTGCGGAGGCAGCCTTTGTGGACGATTGAGGTGGTTCGCCTTGGCCGATCGCATCCAAATAATTGAACTCGTTATCCGTGGCCGTCGATTTCTTTCGTTTGCGTCGGTCAGTTTTCTTGTCTTTTTTGTCGAAGGTAGATTGAGCCAAGATGGGATCTTCGTGTTCATCTGATATCGGGTCGTTATCGATATCGACTGCGGGCGGTGCAGTCGTCGTCGATTGAGATCCGGCTAATAGACTGAGATATTCGTCCATGGCTTCTCGAGCTTTAGTTTCCCATTTAAGCCGTTTCTTTTCTGATAATTTTTGAAATTTCGAAACCAATTTTTGTTGCAATTCGATCCCTTTTAACTCGTATTTTTCGGCGTATTCTTTACTTTTAGCTTCGGAGAATAAGTCGAAGGCCGATTTCGGAGGTGGTACTCGTTTTGAACGGGGCGACGATTTCGTTGATTTATTATTTGTAGACTTGGCCTTCGTTTTTTTCAATCCTGGATTATCTTTATAAAATAGCACTCGCTCCTTCTCGTAGGCATCTTGATACGGGCGTCGTTTTTCTGGACTCATATTTCTCCACTTTTCCGCCACCGTTCGCACAATCGTTTTCAAGTCTTTCATCAATTCCGGGTTTCGGCTTCGAAGTTTCTGCGTGGTTTCTTCGAAAAAGCGGATATACGCCGTTCGGGGTCGTTTAGGACCTTTACTCTTCGGTGATCGACCGTATTCCCGAACAAAATTAATTTCTTTTTTCATGGCCAATTTACGAACATTTTTGAAGGCCGAGGTGCGAAGACGATCGTAATGCGCCCGTAAGTCCTCGCTGGAATGCCCACTGATATTGACCCGATCGAAATCGAAATGCTTGTATTTGCCCAAGTTATCCGACACAGATTCCATTTCGCGAAACAAACGATCGTTGAAAGCTGCGGGGTCCTCGATTGAAGGAATTTTATGGGCATCTGCAGGCTCGTCTTCGTCACTCGAATTCCCGTAAACTTCGGTGACATCAAGTCGTGCCTTTTTTTTCGTCGAAGGGCCGCCATTCACTGCGACAGAATTTGAAGTTTTAATCGCCTTCTTTGGCATTTTCCTAAATTTATAAGCATTTATAGTTTGATAAAATCCAATGAAATCCTAGCCAGAGAAGCATAGGCCTCGGAAATGTTGATATAGGTGGGAAATCCCACATTTCTCGGGAAAGGAAAAAAAATTTCGCCGTCCCTAAAACAATACAAACAAGTGCAACGGGCAGCTCCAGATTGCCATTGATTCTTGTCTAATTCCTTCAATCCTCCTCTCCATGCTTTTGTTTTAAACAGAGATTTCAGTGTTTTAAAAAACTTCTTAACAGAAACTGCCGAAAACGTTTCCTCTCTCTCTTCAAGCTGCAGACAGTCGGGTAAATCAGAGAGCACCACATAAATTCTTGCACAGTATTATGCGCCGGGGCATTCATAACTTTGAATATGCATTCGGCAGTTCGATCATGAAGAGCTTACGCGAGTCGAAAAATCAGCAGTGAAAATGGCTTTTCGCGAAGAGGGTCTGATTTCGCATACCTACGGCCTTCAACAATTTTACTGTGTAACTGGCTCGATTATCAGTCAGAGCTGGACAGAAGTGGACAGAATACCGCAGGCCTACTCCGAAGTACTGTACCAACATTAGGCTACTGTACACAAAAGTCACAAAGGCACCCCCTGACCCTACAGATCCGACGATTTTTCAAATCGGCCTAAGCAAGAGCCTTACACATATGGCCACCCTTGGTAGGCCTAGACTGTAAATTCTTTTCTGATTTCTGATTTTACCTGATCAACCTACGTACCGAATTTTTATAGGCGCATAAACAATAAATTTAACGTTTATTCTCCAAGCGATTGCAAATTTTCAAAATGCGCCACAGAACTGGGTTCAGATCGTCACAAATTCTTTGAAATTCTTAGAATTGGCTTTTCGAAACTTAAAGATAAAACAAAATTAAAAGTATAAACAAATACAGTAAATAAAATATAGATAAATAAACCAAAATAGCAGCGTCGCGCACACTTTTGCCTGAACATCATGTGGTAGTAATAAGTTTCGGCTGGCTTGCCGCGTCGTTCGAAAGGGAGACCGGATTCTGCTTACCTACTTAGGAAAACGTGCATTTTTTCTACAAATATACAGAATGCAATTGAAACAACTTCGGAGCTGGTGTCTTCCCTCAAAAAACAAAAATTCAAAAATTTCGCGGGGCTGTAGGGGAGGGGGGCTAAAAAAAGCGCATTTGCATACGACGTCGTATGTGTATGGCCCCAAGCCTAGTAGAAAGGCTTATCCTGGAGAGTATCAATCTCTGAGACCCCAATTCCTGCAACAACCTCTCAGACGTGCCCCTGGGTGTCTTTCAACCGCTGTGCGCAATGAAACCCCAACTCGGATCTACTGTATTTGAGTATTAATGGCACTCGCAAATGCCATTTTGGACCAGGCATTTTCCACCAATACTGCAGTCAAACGTGCTGTACTGTATTTCCGGATACAACCACAGCCTTAAATTATGTATTCTTGCAGGAACTCACTGACCTTGATCATTCCTTTTCGTGGTTCTGACTTTTACCATGTCTAATCGTAAGTGCGCTAGTATTTTATGGGATAAACAGTAACGGCCGGACCTAATGCACGATCCGCAGTATATTAAGCCAGCTTATTGATGCCTGATACCACGAGGGCTACAGCCAGGCATGTGTCTTGACTTGGAGAGACTGGGCACCATTAGCGGTCGACCAGGTTTATCAGATTAGTATTCTCCTGCTGCTGCTCATATTCTTAAGTATTTGAAGTAAAACACAACGCATAAAGGGCGATGCAGGCATGGACTAAAAGCCAGCAACAAATGCAAAAAAATAGGATGGGGGCCATCCATAAAGGAAGTCCACCCCAGGGGAGGGGGGGGGAGGGGGAAGGTGGATTGTGAGACGATTCACCCACTTGGTCGAGTCCCCCCACTGAGACGACTCCCCCCCCCCCCACTGTGTCGTTCCCCCACCGTGCCTGGTGGGGGAAAAGACTCACTGAGACATGCGACGTTTCTCCACTGAGACGATTCCCCCACCATCAAATTTGTGGTGGAAGAGAAACTGCGGCTATCGAAATTTTGAGCCTCCGTATGGGAATAAGTACTCATCCACAAATCTTCATCGCTTGTCCAAGAAGACATGAAATATGCCTCAAATACTCCGCTATTTTGTTGAATTATCGTTCGACTGCCATGCTCCGAAAGCCATGTTGTGATAGGGCCTAAAATGCTTGCTTCACGTTTGCTCCTTGGACCACGCTCGCCTGGTTCGAGGACAAAAAAGACGAGCCTAATTTATCGCGAATGAGAAAACTACTTTGCCGAAATCTGCAGCTGTAATTCTGGTGAATTCACCCAAGTTCCACTGCCTAAATTTATGTCCTCTGTTTTTTCCCGATTCAGTGAGGTAGTTCTATCCGTTAATCTGGATTTTAAGCATGCCCTCATTGGCACAGAAAACCTGGTCTGGTCTTACACACATTCGTATTGGCAACGTAAGTTGGGAGTCTGCAATAAGTAGGGAGTTCAAAAAGTCTGTAGCCTGAATACCTTGCACGTCAAGCTGCAGCACCAAACTTGCACTTTACACTGCCCCTTACCCTATAAGCCAAGCCTATCATCCTGCTACACACATCCTATCACACACGTGCTGCCTTTTGCGACCCAAGTCGTACCTACCTGCATAGCAGGAGAAAATTATGGTGGGGGAATCGTCACAGTGGGGGAAACGACCAAGTGGGGGAATCGTCACGGGACCGGGGGGTGGGTGGGGGTCAGCGGAAAGTGGACGGAAGTGGGTGGGGGAGGGGGGAGGCTGAAGCCAATTGGACGTCCACTTTACAAAATTGGTGGGAGATATCTCGCAAAATTGGCAAAATTTTCATTACTTAAAAGGTTCTAGATAAAAAATTACTAATACTCAAATCATTAGGCGTCGATCCGAAGATTTTTTGTCGGGTGACTAAGATCTATTACATTCCAGTTTTTACCACGATACTAAGATCGATTACCGCCGCCGAGCCTGCCGATTGAACCAGGGTCGAACTGAACCGAACCAGGACCAGCCTGCTGCCTTGTATCATTTCACACTGACTGACAGTGCAAAAATAAAAAACGCATTAATTAAAAGCTCTTAGTGAAAGGACAATCATAAACTAGGAGTTATCGTGGGTGTCCCTTGATCTTCACTAAAATCGAGCAAGTTGTTGAGCTTTGCTACAACTTGTCTAGTCCATGCTGACTGCAGCAGGAAAGCTGCGGTTCATTTCGATCCTGGTTCGGTCCTCTGGTCATGGTTCAGCTGCAAAAGCTGGTTCAGTTGAACCTGGCAGGAAGATGGATCGATACTTTCCCCACTCGCCATGGTCCATTGGCGCCTTGGTAACATTTATTTGTTCCGTCATTGGGACGCCAGAGACGACGCTGAGCAGTGCCAGCATCGACTGATCTGACCATCGGCGTGGATCCCAAAGAAATAAGATATAAATCGGGATGACGTCCTTGGTACTATGCCCTCCAACCTGCCCTCCTGCAAGCCTGTTTTCTCGCTGTCACTGTCTATGACCACTTCGAAACGTCAGCAGCTAGTGTTCGGATAAGGATGACTTTTGTCGAGGTCGATGCTCAACTTTACCGACCCGAGGCCGAGGTCGAGGTCGGGGTTGATAGTCGAGATTGGGTCGAGGGTCGAGGTTCGAGCTTTTTGCTAACAGTCCCTAACTTATTTTGTAATGTGTTCCACAAGTTTAAGTCTATTTCTATGCTTTTCTGACTGTATTTTCAAGGGACAAATCACCCACAGGAATAAAAAGGCTAGCTATCTGGACGAAGCAGGCCTACACAGTGATATAATAATACGCTAGCAGAAAAATCGCTGATTTTTCATCTGCAAGAAGCAGGCACACTTGTGCGCCTTGTGTCCAAACTGGGAAACAGCTTAATGGTTGCATCTTGCTTGCGAACCTCGATCCTCGGCCGTTTTTCCTCGAGGTCGAGGGTGGTCAACCTCGGCCTCGGTCGAATACTAAGCAGAACTAACCTGCACCTAAAGCGTTTTTTTTTTTGTTGTTGGTTTTTTTTGGGGGGGGGGGGGTTTTGGGGGGGGGGGGGGGGGGGGGGGGGGGGGGGGGGGGGGTGTTTGTTTTTTGTGTGGGGGGGGGGGGGGGGGTGTTGGGGTGTGGGTCGTGTGTGTGTGGGTGCGCTGGTTTTGAAACACGTCTCAGGCACGCTCAGTCTTGATGGAGGAAGGAATAGTAGCCATCTATTCGCACCAGTGCCAGCATCTGGTCCTCAAGCAGGGGGCGCACACACATACAGGACCTTGCGCAGTCTCCACCGTCCTCGTCACTTCAGTGTAAGCATTTAATAGAACTCACATAGGTCATTCTATATGGTCAGGACGGTAGTTTGCGAGGCCCAATTTCAACAAAATCACCTGACAATGAACAAAACGGCACGAGTCCAAGAACAATAGTCGTACATGTATAAATACGACATAGGCTAACTCTCGACAAAAAACGTGACCAAGTCGTAATAACCGTAATCGACAATGTCAGGCTTGAACACAACACAAACACAAAAACCGGCTACCAACTGCCCGACTGGAAGACAAAAACGAAACGCTCGTCAAGCCTAGGTCACGAAGGAGAAAGCGTGGGTGAATTGTCTACGCGCCTATCATGCACACCAGCTCCTACACACGTGTATAATCAGAGAAGGGCACCATTTAGCACCAGCCCCGCAAAACAGCCACAAGGTGAGAATTAGATACAAAGCTGCTTCACTCGTACTCATTTCAACAAATGGCAACCCATCGTCCGGCCTAACCGACAGCGCCTATGATTGCTCGTCGCCATCGCCGTCGTTACCTTCGTCGGCTGAGTAAGTGAGAAGGCGGTAAAAGACCAACGACAATGCCACATTGACTAATAGGATCAATAAAGGCAACTTCCATCGTATAACCCATGCCTGAAATCGAGGCGGCTCTGCAACGACCGCTAGCCCCAGGCCCGCTAGTGTCACTTACCCGGACGGAAGGATGATACAAATAACGCAGATATCGGAACGGATTGCTTCGCAACAGTTCCGCCTCCTCTTGCATCCGTTGCAATTCCTGCCGCCGCTGCGAACTCATTCGCGCAATCTCCTCGCGCGGCAATATTCTGATGGGACTCTTGTCTAGCTCGGCTATGTCCGGCATGCTGCCTCTGCTTTCGTTGTACTCACGACGATTAGCAGCGGCCAGCTGCAAGGCCGTCGGTCGCTTGCTCAGCACGGCATCCTCGGCAGTCTCCCTCGTGTGCTGAGCAGTGTTGTTGTGAGCCTGCACCACCTCGCTCGTCAATGCTCCTCCCGTCGTTCGTTCAGGGACAGCATCGAAAGTGGCTGATAATAGAGCTCTCCAGTCCCGAGCCGACGCCAGTGTCGATCGTCTCGTTAATCCGGCTGATAACGAACCGTCCGCTAAGCCGGTGGGCGATTGCTGAGAGGGTAATCGTTGCGTCTGACGGACCATATTGGCTTGCATTAATTTGGCGGCGCTCGGGTTGGCGGCCATGCTGTACTGGTCGAAATGATCGTTGATAATTTGGTTGAGCGAATATCGCGAGCTGCTCTGGCTCGGCGTACGGCTAATCGCCGGACTAGTGTTGCCCCCGGCCGCGTCCATGCCGCCCGACCGTTGGTAATGAGCGGCCGCCGCGCTCATTGTGGAAGAAGAATGAGGAGCGTTAGAAGAATCCAATGGCGAGGCATTATTGACGCGTTGACTAATCGACGCATCCGCCTGCTGCCTTTGAAGCTGCTGAAAGTGGGTCTGCTGGTGTTGGTGGGGATGCAATTGTTGCTGCCTGCCGTGAATATTGTTAACCGGATAATGCGGCTCGTCGAACGATCCCGCCCCGCCTGGAATGGCCGACGAATCGTTTTGCATTAAGACCCCGTGCGGCGGAGCTTCCGTTTCGAAACTTGGTTGCAGACGGCGCCCTAAGACCAGCTGCTGCCGACGATTCGCTTGATCCATGACTGGCTGCTCCTCGTTCGGCGTAAACATTGGCGTCGTCTGCGCATTAGCTCCCGAACTATCCACGTAATTCATCGTGCCTTTCAGAGGAAGCGCGTGAACCGACTGAGGAAGCTCGCCGCCGACCATGCCCGCTTTGAGCACTGCGCCGACGTGGTTACTAATTTGCTGCTCTTCACGATGCCGTTTTTTCAGTAATTCCACGCCTGCCAAACAAAGTTCGGTCACCCCGCGCCCGTTGCACCCCGCCAAACCGCTCACCTGGCTGATGAAAATCAGGAGCAAATTGTTTGGCGCACAAACGGGCAACATCGCTGTCCTCGCGCGCTTGCAAAGCTGCGAGGTCAGCCTGCTCGCCTCTGTCTCGAGATGTGGTCGATCTGGAAGCAGAAACCCGTTTCTTATAGCCCGAAACTCGTTTAGACAGCCTTCTTACCTCGAAACAGCGATATCCGCTTTTTGTACTGCGATTTGGGCAGCCCTCGTAGCTGCAGAGACGGCCGAATCGATTCTTTCCCGTAGCTTAGACGAACGAACGAAAAGCAAATTCTTTTTCCTCTGAGACGTAATCAAAATGTTGCCTTTATATTTTCCTTCTTCCTTCGTCCCATCCTTGAGCGTCGTAATACCATATCCATTCTTTTTATTATTAAACCATTCACCTTCGTATTTCAAACCGTCCGATCGTTCGCAAACACCGAATCCTGAACGTTTATCATTTTTCCACTCTCCCATGTAGGTCTCGACCGAGCTGGGATCAACGAATTCTTCTGCCCCAATAAAAGATCCGTGGTCGTGGCCGCTACAACCTGTCATCGCAGACTCGTCACTCGCGCAACTGCCCGTACTACCGGAGCTCCGAATTGATCCTGAACATTAAAAAACGCATCGCGAATGATGGGCTCATAAAAGCAAAAAGCAGAGTATTCGCAGTGAAATGAAAACTCACGAAAAAAACGAACCTTTCGAGCTAGTCCCCCCAGCACTCACCCGTTCCACTTCCAATTCGTTGACTGATATCGCCAGTCGAACGTTGTTTCTTTATTCTCAGTCCTTGCAGTATAGTTCGCTTGACAGCCACCGACCGTTCGGACAAGGATCGTCTTCTCGCAGATGGTTCGCTTCGTGCTCGAAGGACGAAGCCGCCCCGACTGTCATCGCTCTCTGAAAGTGTCGTCATTCACATTTCGATGCCTGACTGAAATTAGTCGAGCGAACTCACTTTTATCCTTGCTATCGGCCGTTGTCGGTGTCACTGCAACTTCGTCCCCTTGATCCGATCTAAGCGATGTGAGGGATGCGTGAGCGTGCGATCGAGAACGGTACTTGGCCGCCACATTGTACTGAGCACTTCGACGAACACCGTAGCCGTGCCTCATGCCTCGCAGCCATTGCCCTTGGTAGGTACCTGTGCAGGAATGTGCTTCTTACATCATGCGCGACCACATATTTGTCTGGTGCGGACCTTCAGGGATGTCTCAGCTGGTTCGTGGATTGAGTCTGCACTGGTTCCCGCCTTCTACTCCCAGCCAGGTTACCACTTGGTGCAATGCTGAGCCTCGGCCTGCGTCTCGTCACGTGCAGAGCTCGAAGGATTCACAGTCACTTGCTGGTGTGGTCCAAGTTTGGCCTGGCGCAGAGGCTCGATCGGTCACTCGTCTGGCCGGGCATGAAGCTTGTCGGCCTGCACTGCGCCAGTCCTAGTGGCAGTGTCAAATCGCGTCAGGCTGACTGCTCTCCAAGACCAGCATGACATAATTATTAATGAACATCCTGTATCCACCTTCGCCGAGTTCCAACGATATTAGTTTGTGTAAGAGGCAGAGAGGAATGGGCGAAACGAGTCGGGCCAGTTTAAAGCAAACGGCGAGAACAGAACCGAGAAAAGCATCAACCGGTTTTTTGCACTAGTTTCGAGGTGCGTGTCGTTCTGCTTAACGGGCCCGGTTTTGCTGGCCAGGTTGCTCTCTTGCCTGTCGCTGGCCCCTTCCACTTCACCAGACCCGCTCGCCGCGTCACAACCATAAGCTTAGGCTACAAGGCGTGCTTGAAAAAGAATGGCGAGTCAGCGGAAGGAATAAGCCAGTGGTATGGCCAACACCATTCGCCTATTCGAAAAAGCGGCGCGAGTCGAGAAGCCACGCAAAGAAAACGGCTCGCGCAGGCGTTAAAGCGTTGCGTCTATCCGCCTTCAAGAAACCAAAGAAACGTTCCATTTCGCCACCATCTCTTCAACAGGAGTTGCTCATTGTCACAAACAACGTCGCCCGTCAGAGTTCATTACCCGACACAGACACACTTCCGCGAAAAACCGATCGAACCCTGCTTCGAGCCAAGAAAAAACGAGCTCGCATCAGACGGCTCGTTTTAGGCCATCAAAGCAATGCCTTTCAAAGCCCGCATAAAATGACACGCTGCCTCGCCTACTTTCTTGACTGGCAGGTAACTGATTGCGTCATATTAGCATATCCGCTAGCAAAGGCAATTACGCAAATGAAAGCCCACGCAAGTGAGCATCGCTGCCCATAAACAATGGTCGGCATTAAGACATGCGTCAACGAAGGACCACTAGAATACCTCCTCGTCATTTACAATAATTACTAAGCCTAACGAGCAGGCCGAGCACTCGCCTACGAAACGTGCATCGAATCGCCAATGATCCCCTTTCATCCGCGCACTGACCACGGCCTATCTGCGGAAGGCAAGACTGGTCCCTCGAGACTGCACGGCACTGGGATGGGACATGAGCATCTGAGCAAATGGAGCAAGCATCTTTGCCTAGATTGGCGGGTGTACAGTGCGGCAGAGGCGGCACACCTGTCTCCGCTGGGATGCAGCCGACCATGAACTGGCGAGAGGAGCTGTGTGCAAAGACCATATCCGACTATACGATGGTCGGGGCCCTCTTCAAGGTCGCTTATAGCCGGGCACCAACCGATCGATGGGGCAGGTGCCGTGGGAAATTGGTAAGCATGCCTACCTCCGTCGGCGTAGGTCTCCGTGCCGTAACCGTCCTGCAGACCGTTGGCCCAAGTGCCTTCGTATCTGGCCTGCGAGTTGGTGCTCTGCCGAATTCCGTATCGTCCTTTGTAGCCTTGCGTCCACTCGCCGCGATAAATCCACCGTCCTCGCCGCTCGGCGCCCAGACCGTGCCGCTTGCCATTTTGCCACTGGCCCTCGTAACTGTTTCCGCTCGGCCAAGTGTAAACGCCGGACACTTCGAAACCGTAATGCCAGGCGCCCGAGTACTCGCCCTGTCCCTTCGGTCCGGTGCACACGCCGTGTCCGTGAGCTTTGCCATCCTCCCAGCCCCCGCAGTAAGTGCCGCCATCGTCGAAATCGAAGCGGCCACCATTAATCATGGTCTGGCTCAATTAGGTGATCACTGCCTGCACGTCCAAACCGATTCGACTAGACCACTTCTGGCTTCGATTAGCGCCTCACTGCGCGCAGTTTGAGCCCGAGACACAGCATTTACTAAAATTCCACCGCATAAAATAGCTTTCCACTCGGATGAAGAATGCATCCGCCGCTCGGCCCGCAAAAGGTAAATATGGGAAAGGGCGGCGGTAAGAAATATTTTAATAAACTTTTTCGGGGTGGGCCAGCGAGAAGGCGTTAAATAATTAGCACTCGACTCGACGCTTTCGAAAGACAATTCGAAATGCTAAAAAGACAAGCTCAATACAACAGCGCCAATAAGCCTATACGAGAGCAAGGGAAGCGAAATGAAACGCAGCCGCCGGGTGCCCGCCGCCTCTTGCTTCTGCTCTTGTGCGCCTATAGTTGAAAGAGCTGCTACAGCGCCCCGTCCGTTTGAGTCCCGGGCAACACTCGTCTCGTTCTCTTCATCGAGCGAATGCTCGACCAGCCCCGCAAGAGTCGACGTGAACGAAACTGGCCGGCTTCTTCGCCTGCGCTCGGATGGTTCTAGCTCGAAGCTGACGTTTTACAAGACCAATGAAAGAAGGCCATGCGCACGGCCGCGCGACGGCCACGACACAAGTGCCCGACTCGAACCCGGTCCCCACGGCGGACGTATGTAATTTTAGATGGATCACAACGTCTTCAACCAGTGTTTATAGTGCACCCGCCTACGCGCACAGGATACGCTCCCTATTGACCCACTCTCGAAGAATGAGTGCCGAATCAGCCTCACCATCTCACCCACCCTACAGCCTCTACTTTATTCTTACACACACAAGTATGCCCTTATTCCGCACATTCCTGCTCCAATCGATTAGCACAAACCAAACAATCAAATCTCGCACAATCATTCTGCCTGGACTCGGCGCCCCACTGCCACCCACCCGTGCGCCAAATCCAGACATGAATAAATAGTGCCTAATCGTAAGAAATAACCATGAACCAACCTTCAATCCTCAAAGTCCACTACGCCGCCCATCAGCGTCTCTTTCCTGCCTTCGCCTTTGACACAGACGACCGCAGCACCTCATCCGTCGTTGATCGAACACCACCGCCACTATTGCCTGGGCTCTGCAGCCGTGAACTGACGACATCTTGATCAGTCGTTCTTGATACGTCTACATTTTGCCTTTGCTCAATTCTGCTCGAGTTCGGCGACACAATCGGGGTCGCCAAAGCACCTTCCGAACCAATGCTTATCACTGCATGTGTAGGAAACAGTGTACTGTCCAACTGGTCGAACAGCAAAGGTTGTTCTTGGGCTGCCGCTGATTGATTAACGAATATGGGCTGCGTCGATATTGCCTCAAGGCCACTCGATACAGCTGGCTCTGAGAGAGGGACCTCAGACGAGATCTGGGCCGTCGACGTAGCCGCGCTTGAGTCAAGACCAAAATCAAAGTCGATAAGCGGTTCTGGCGCTTTGTAAATCTGAAGTTCATTTCCCAAAATATTACCTCCTTGAATGTTTGATAATTCCGTAGTCGTATCCAATGCCTACAGCAAATTCCATCAGCACGATTCCAGTCAAACATCGAGGAAATTCGACTTACGTCATCCTGTTCAACGAATAAATCGCTCAACGAATTTGAATCCACTTCCAAACCTTCGGAACTTAGAAAATCCTTCAACGAGTCCAAGTCGGCCTGCACATAATCCAAATACTGCGAAAATTCTCCGCCAGGTTTCATCCATTCGTTGGAGTCTCTAAAAGAGAATATTTGGAGCTAAGATATCTTGCGCCTAATGAAAAACTCTAAATCTCTGAAAATCGAATCCTCTTACCCCTCCAGCATTTTGCTCGGTGGCGACAATAAGGCGGGATCGTCATACACAGAGTGAGTGGCAGCACTCGCAGATGAACTGGGGGTCCCCGTCGGCTCAGCGACCATCCATTGTTGTACAGGCACCACATTCGGCTGTTGCTCCGACCCAGAGACGATCGGATGTTGGCTTATTAGCATGTTATTCGGAACTGTAGAAGCCAAGCAGGCCAGCGGATCGGTGTCTGAAATAAAATGCAATATACAGCAACTAGCTGTAAAACCGAAATGGCTACCCACTCACCAGGCTGTTCTACAGTCACTTGTTGTCCCGGAGTGACCGATGACACGGGACTGCCATCATCTTGCATGGTGATCGTCGGTGATGGGCCACCATAATCGACCAGGGGAACATCGCCGACAGAATTCGGACCTATCGGACCCTCTGGTTCCATTTCTTCAGTAACATCCGCTATCATCGGCCCATCGCCGCTACTGATACTGCTCGATTGAGGATACGCATTTGTTGCGCTGGGTCGTTCTGATCGACGACGATTTCTCAATTCTTGTTCCAAACTTTCAATAATCTGCACTGCATCACCAGAATCGATTCGTATTCGTTTCGATGGATGACCCAACATGGCTTCATTCAGGATACCAGATCCGATGGCCAATAAATTCCGTTTTCCCAAACGACCCCCGCTCGTTGGTTGGACAACAGTCAACAGGAATTGAATGAGCTTATTGACAACCTAAAATTATTAATACGGACTAGTTTGACAGAACAATCAGCAAATCGAATCCATTGCCTCACCTGTTGCTGTTTCATATGCAACTGACGCATATGGGCCATTTCGCGCCACAAACTTTCATTTTCTCGCTTCACTTGATTCAACTTTGCATCCATGCCCAATTGCTTCTCGCGTAATTGACGAATCTCCTCCAGCGCTTGATTCAGTCGACGCGTACCACTAGCATCGTTCGATACATTAACCAATTCACCAGAAACCGATTTGCTACTCGAACTCTTCCGTCGTATGCATTGCAATAATTCTGGCTGACCACGAACGAAATACTGGTGATGAAACTCCAGCGAGTCCAGATCGTTCGATTGGTGCTTCAGAGCGCCTTGCTCTAAATTTGTTACTTTCCGAAAACCATCTGAAAACCAATTAGATTCTAAGCTCCAGCGGAAAAATCAATAAATAAGAATCCTTACGTACACATATTCAACTGACGAATAAAACTGTTGAGATTACTGTGTTTGAAAAAGAGCGGTAAAACGTCCTTGCTGAACGTAAAGGGCTCTTTTACGTGGAAACTTAATCCGCTCTGAAAAAACCACAACTTATTAATGTCACTCACAGCACAACAGCTGACTGACTGGCAGTTGGCCTGGGTTCGTGGACCTGGGGTGGGGGTACCCGGGTCTGGCCTAGCGGTTAAGGCGTCCGGCTCTCACGCTGGACGCGCATTTACAGGGGAGGGCTCATCTGGGTGAAAAATGATTGCCAAACATTTGTTCCTTAGCTCTCAAGTGCGCTGTGTGGTGATCGGTCATGGATAAAGTACGTTATGACATGACATGTCAGGCGCGCAGATACGGTCCATAGTGCGGCCCAGTAAATCATTTCCCCCCATTTTATGTACCCCTCCCCCCCCCCCACCTTCGAGTGCGCTGATAAGCGTTTGGTGATGTGGTAAAAACAAGAACAGGAACAACAAGCATACCTGATCCCAGCAAATACAGAAATCGTAATTTTTATCTTCCACAAGCCTCCATAGCTTCAACAGAAAGTTTGGTACTGTCGTCTCGGTCATATGTCCACTACTCGCCACAGCGTTCGAATGTCTGACCTGTAAACTGGATTTTTCAACAGGCACGGCAGCCATGCTATCCTCGTCATCCTCGTCGTCATCTCGAACAATGTGTGATAATGCTAATCGCGAGTTTTCTCCTGTTCCGACACCACTTCGCCCGCCATCTTTACCACTTTTTCGTGACATTCCTAAAAAAGAAAAGAAGATCGATTTGCCTGTACTTAGTGATTTGGGAGAATGAGGGGTTCACTGAAAGTTGGGTAATGCAATAAATCTTAAAGAAGAGACGTTGCCTAGTTCGGTGAACTCGGATCAGGAAGAGCAGAGAAAGAGCAAGAGAAAGAACAAAACACCAAATTATTCTTCACAAAACAGAAGGGAAAAGAAACATTTGTGAGGGGAAGGATGCAAGCAGGGATGAAGTGCCCAAATCCGGGAACAACAAACCTCCAAGCGAAAATCGACAGATCCACTGATCCAATCCGACTGCTGGGTCAGCAACTCAAATTCTCCGCGATTATCTACTGGTAAATGATAACGCGTGGCATACTATCGAGAACATCTTATTTTTTCTCTCCAAAATCGGTAATAAATCCCGCGATAGGCGCTGGTTAGCTACTTACAAGCTGGCTGCTAGGTCGGATAGAGGTAGAAATCAAAGTTCCGGAACAGGTCACTTTACCCATGCCAAATACCAAGGTAAGCCAATTTTAACTGATTGATAGCACCACTACCCTTCCCTAGTCAAATGACTTCGCAAAACCTGATCGATCAGATTAAAATTAGACTTTATCCAGAATGTACATCCTCATAAAAGGCGGGGATTCAAATTTGAAACCTCAAAATGCGGCCTCTCATAGTTTACCCCGATTTTGGCTCAAAAATTCCTTTTTCCCCAGGTTTTCCAGGCACTTCTCGGATTTTCTTACTTTTCCAAGTTTTCCAGCCTTGCATGAACTCTGTGTGCGATAAAGTCAGCGAAAATCACAGCTAAACAAGCCAGAATCCCCAAAACAAATCGGCTATCGTCTTAAATTTCCGAATCCCTATTTCCGCGGTTCATGAAATCTACTGTTTCGTGATTTTTAATTTTAAACTTGACAAAAACAATGAATATGGATACTATAGTACTGTACATACAGTCAACAAAGCGGGCATTCCGTTCAACCTCAGCCTGGAACCTGAGAGAGCACTGAACAGGGTCGCTTACCAGCTCGAGATCTCGATTCGGAGCCCCTAAATATTATTTATTTGCTGTCCAATGCCACTTTCATAATCATGAACAAACAGAAATCGGATCGGACCGATCGATCGATCTAGCTGCACAAAATCGACGTTTCGTTTTGCTTGACGGATTACGGTCAGCAACCGCATTGGTCCTGACGTGTCAGCTCCTGCCTGCCACCGTCAGAGAGCGCGTAATTTAAAACGACGTGCTGGGTGAGTCTGTTTTAAAAGGAACTACAGTAGTTTTGGTTCTGGTTCCGGCGATGAAGTTCTGTGAAAAAAGCCGTCTGGTCGTGGTCCGCCTGAGGTTCTTGTTCGGCTGCAAATCCGTCATGGCAGGTATGCGTAGCCACTCCGGCGCGTTGCTTGTGACGGGGTGGGGTCACAGCCAACGCAAATTAGTTGCAATGAACCCCGTCACAAGCACTAGGATTTCGTTGCTTGTGACCCTGATGTTACCAACGCCATAATAGTGCAAAGAGCCCTCTTGCCCGGTATATCTAGGCTAGGGTTGCGTCTAATTTTGTGTGGCCTCCCAAAATTAGTCATAAGTTGCAAGATGGTTCTAAAGTCTCATGTAAGGTTCAACGGTGCGCCTACGCATGCTGTACCTTTAGGATTTTAGTGAACTAAATTCAAGCGAAGGTTATTGAAAGAAGAGGGAAGTTTCCTAATTTATGAATTACGGTCTCATCCAAATCCAGACCCTGCCCAGACTTGCTGGATTTTGATACTTACAGTATGTCCGCCGCCTGGCAGTGTCGCATGGTTATTTCTACAAGTTTCACGAACTGTACTGTACAGTACAAGTACATCCCAATACTGTATTGGGTCTAACATACGCGAAAAAGAGTAAAAAATCCGTAATTTGGAGGCTGCAATGTAGTCTCGAGTCCTTTGAAGTCGTGCTTCAAGACTGGTTTGGGGCCATCCATAAAGGTCGACCGCACAAAATCTCGATTTTTTGACCCCCCTCCCCCCCTGACCGCATGCCGACCACTTATCGCGAGCCCCCCTCAAAAATGGTCGACCACTTCAGCCATATCCCCCCTTCCAAACGCAGTTTTGTGAAATGTTTCGCCTTATGCTTTCTCGAGCTCGACAAGATGCCGTCTCCTTCGAAGACAAATCGTTTTTGATTTATGGAGCGGATTTCTATTTTGTAAAAGCCTCCACAAACTTTTCCCACAATTTTCCCCATATTTTTTAAAAGTTTTGCGGGTTTGGCCGCGCCGGCTCAGTTCTCACGGGACTTTCAATCATATTAGCTGGCAAGCAGTCATGATATGATAAGCGCGGCTGTGAGGGATAGGTTGGGATCCCAATCCTGATCCTGACATTGAGGCATCGGGATTCTGCATATAATTATGATATGCATAAGCATGGCAGGTACACTCTGATCCATCATATCTGCCATGAAGCAGTAGCGATGAAGAGGCAACAGCAACATCGGCTCAAATCGGCAAGCAACACTGATTTTACTTAGCCTAGGCTGACCTTGCTGGACGCGTATCGAAACTGCGAATGTCGAAACCGTATTTCATCGAAATCCTCCCCCCTCTGGTTATTCTCCCCTGTCTAGACACCGATTGAGCTTTATTCTCCCCCCTCTGGAAATCATCCTGCCCTCTGGTAATTCTCCCCCGTCTGGGACCCATTTGAAAAAATTTCTCCCGCGGGGAGAATTTCGAGGAAATACGGTACTCATCGATTTCAGCTTATTTATAATGACTGAAACTCGACCTGATAAAAAACCTGGATGACTAAAGTGTGCTTTGGTCTGGAAAATAGACTCATCTCCTTCGCGCGTGCAAACTGTTCAACCTCAAACAAAAAATCCCGATCCCGATCGGGCTTGCCCTGATCTCGATCCCGGAAAAAGGTGATCCCGGCCTATCCCTAGAGGTGACCAGCTCTCATGGCAGGCTCCCTGTGTCTTCACTGGGAGCACCTCAACACGAGGGCATACTGGGTGAGAAGGGGCTTGGGCTTATCCTTAGCTTAGGAACCATCCCGACTGGTGTTTGAAGACAGTTTCCTAATTCTCTGCCCCTTGGGTGGACGTCCGCCGTTTGACAGTAACGAGGTGTCGCCCGGAGCCAGGTGTCCAAAGCCAACGACAAGCTACTATGTAAGCTGCCGTTCTCCGTTGGAATAGAACCTCGGCCTCCCAGTCAGGGTTGCGGGCCAGAAAGGCGGATCAACGCCTAAATCAGCTGAGCCATCGCCTCCCAACTTTTCCCTTTCGGATCAGATGCCATTCCAGTTGGGAATAAGAGTCCTGATGAACCCGAAATTGCATTATCGAGAATGAACGACCAAGGAGAAAAGAAGACAAAAAGTTTTGAAGGTTTGAACGCGCACTACTGGTGAAAAAAAGGTGTTTTTTGTCATCAGAATTTTATAAATTTGCTGCGGTTGACCATTACTCGCTGCCCCTCCCCCTCCCCCGACCGCAGCTGACCACTTTTTGCTAACCCCTCCCCCCCCCCCCCCCCTAGGCTTCGGTCGACCTTTATGGATGGCCCCTTTGAATTTGCTGTGAGTTTTGCGGGAATAAGGGTTGCGAAATTTAAAAAATGCGTAAAAAAAGGGTGATGGTATGACCGAAATTTAAATTTCCAGCCCCCCAAGTTCAAATTTGTATTTCAAAAAATTTTAATGTGAGTTTCGAAACTTTTTCATCATCTGGCTTATCGGCTGATAATTGCATTATCGATTGCCGGTTACTGGGCGATACCGACAATTGCCTTATCGTCAGACCTCGCCCATGGTTTTCAAAAGTATGGATAGACAACAGAACCCAACCGATCTGAAGACACGAAGAGGAGAACAGAATATTGTATACGCTGTAGAACCGCACCATAGGCCATAGGCCGCACGAAAGAGCACGCAAAACTAGACTAGATACAGTATACCGGGGTAGAGAATCCCTAGCACTATTATGGCGTTTATAACATCGGGGTCACAAGCAACGAAATCGTAGCGCTTGTGACGGGGTTCCTTGCAACTAATTTGCGTTGGCTGTAAACCCGTCACAGGCAACGCGTACGCGTGCAAAATATACCTCAGCATGGTCGATCGTAAGCAGGGCTCGTTTTGGGTTCAGTGATCCGATTGAAGTTATAAAGCTTAAGTGCATAAACCCTGGTGTTTCTGCATACCATCCTGTGGGTGACACACGTTTATTTAGATATCGGTATTTCCGCTTATGAAACTTCTGTCAGAGCTGACCTAGTAGTTTTCGATAGTTTAAACTCCCGCCAATTTTTCGCTTCACTTAACATACTGGTGCAAAATATCCTCGTTCTGCTCAGGTGTGCGCTGGTGCTCGCTTTCACTTTTCACACCTTTTTCTCATTTGCTGTCGTTTTTTATTTTCCTCTTCCTAAAGTCCTATATTTTTCACTTTTTACTGTTTTGAGTTTGTTGCGTCAATCAGGAATATCTTTTGTTTATAACTGTTTAAATTAATGACTTATAAATGAATTTATAAAACAAATCTTTCAAAAGAAACCATTTTTGCCCTGTAAATAATTTTGCGCCTCAAGCGACCGCACGATTCGGCTAGTGATACGCTTGTTTTGGAAGAATCTAATTGAGAAGCCTGCTACGATCATGAGCAGTCCGTTACAAAAGCGACTTCAGAAGGAATTGCACCAATTGGTCAATGAGCCTCCTCCCGGTGTCCGTCTTAGTTCTGAAACCTCATCGTCACTGAAGTTGTAAGTGCCATTTGAATCACCCTCCTAGCAGTCAGATTTAGCATTGGAGTGGAAACAGAATAGTGTCGATATCTCTGTGAAATTCACGGCGATCATGAGCAATTCGTTCGAAAGTGACTGTAGAAGGAATGTTTCAGGTGGTTGGTCGAAATCGATGGCGCTCACGGTACGTTGTACGAGGGAGAACATTTCCAACTTCAGTTCACGTTCACTGACCAATATCCCTTTACGTCGCCAGAGGTAAGTCATTCTTGTACATAGTATTTGCCTGATGACGATCATGTCCGATCGGTAACTTTCAGTCAGCATCATTTTGTTCAACCAGCTATAGTTAGAAGCAATCTTTTATTTCAGGTTGTTTTTATTGGCCAAAATATTCCCGTGCATCCCCACGTGTACAGCAATGGGCATATCTGTCTCTCGATCCTGACCGACGACTGGACGCCTGCACTAAGCGTGCAATCGATCTGTCTTTCGATCATGTCGATGTTATCTAGTTGCAAGGAAAAGGTAGGTTTCCTGCTGGTTCTTGGGTTTTGTAGCACTCGGAAGACGAATTTTCTTTTGGTTAACCAACCAGCGGCCACTTTGCAGGCGCTGATATTACCAGCAGACACGTCCCAAATCGCAGAGTATGCAGAGTTGGGGCAATGCTCCCCTTGTCAAGGGTCCCCTGTGCAAGGCTTATTCCCACTCTTAAAAGATGGATTCAAGGAAAACAAATAAATTATCGCGAGCAGGTGCAGTTATTCCATATTTCTTGTAAAAACGGAATGCCCATCCTTCCTGGAAATATTCCAGATTTTAAAAATGCCTGGAAAAATTGCATAATGCGAATCACCCCACCCCCTCCAATCTCGTCCTTGCCCATACATTTAAGTACCCTAACGCAAGTTGATTGGACTGAAGGACAGCCAAAGTGCCCTGTAATTTTCCAAGACAAAGGGCTAGTTTTGCCCCTATAAAAGACTTCTCACGATCAGACGTAGAGAAGGCTTGTAAGACTATACTTTTAAGGGTTGGTTTCAGAATGCATCCGTTTTATTTTTCAGAAAAGGCCACCGGATAACGCATTGTACGTTCGCACCTGCAATAAGAATCCAAAGAAAACGCGATGGTGGTTTCATGGTAAGTCGTTTCATGGAAGTTTGGTATTAAACGGTAGTATCCTCAGGCAGTTCTCAAGTGAAACATGTCCTGAAAAGAGGTCTTGTCCTCGCAGATATAATACTCGCTCTCTGAAATTCAGGAATAAGAATATCTTATCACACAAAGTTAGAGTGGCTGTGTAATTTTCAGTCAAGATATACAGTACAGACGCAAGTTTTGCCTTAAAGAAGAGTCGAACTTGCGCCTGTGGGATGGTCGGCTTACCGTGCTAACCATGCCGCGATATGTCGCATGCCTTTAGTGCGCAGTGTCTCAGTAGAGCACTCTAGACTGGCTATCCTGGAGGTGGTTCGAATCCCGCTGAAGGTTCAAGTTTTTGCTGTTTCTTGATTGAATAACCATTCAGGATTCAGGCAGCTTACTTATCCTTCTTTTCAGATGACGCCGTGTAAATGTGGCGGCTTCGAAGGAGCATAGTCGTATGTATATTTTTATTCCCTGCAATGGTGACCGATAGCCTACTTACGACCCCTTCCCATCGACGCGGGCTCATGCGTGCATATTAGCTTGAGTGTTCTGCCAACTAGTTTGATTCGATGTTCGCAATAGGAATGTTTAGTTTAGTTTTTCAAAACAGCATTTTTTGATGTAATCTAGTTCTGCATTCGGTGATGATACGCTTTACTGCTGCTTAGGTTCTCGTGCGCTACCTTTGTAGCGGTCCCTGTAACTTTCCTAGCTTGGGATTTTCTTGTCTGGTAATCCGTACTGTACAGCAATGGCACTGTATACGGTAGATTTTATAAATACAATGACGTTCAGACGTGGTGCCAGGGCAGACACGGGTCAACAGAATAGCACCTGCTGTCGAATATTGCCTGAAAGACTTGTCTTCTCACAATGTGTGGCCCTGATGGCTTTGTTCCCATTCTTATGCGGTCATCCGACCAATGGCCCCGCGTCGAGTGCTCGAGGCTGCCTGTGTGAGCTCAATCAGGGATCGAGATCGCCGTAAGCCCGTTCATCGACTTCCATGATCCTAGAGTTGTGCGAGGACGATGACCGCGAGCTGGCCGGATATGAGCCGAGCGAGTATCGTTGGGCGCGGGCGGGGTCGACCAGATGCTGGCCATAATTCGGTGAGCCGATAGCACTCGAGCTGTGGTTGGGCAAGACGGCCTGCGACACTGAACGTTGTCGAGAACTGGAGGAGGCGGTGGAAGGGGACTGGTAGAAGGTGGCTGTGGCCGACGGGCGAAGCTGCGAGCCCAGAGTACCCGACTTGCGACGATTGGTTGGTAAGCAGACTGGCCTCGCAGTGGATGATGGCTTGCTGCCCGGACCCACTTTGGTCGGCCGTTTCTGGAACAAGAGAGGGGCTGGTTAGCGTACGCTCGATCCCGGTCCTGATTAAAAGGGAATCCAGAACAGCCAAAGCCAGATTTTGACTAATGCCAGTAGCACGTGGGGGATCGTGTCACGTGTGCGTGCATCTATATGCACCAATGTCGCCTATGGCATCAGCACCCAGGCAGTGTAAAGTTGATCTTACAACAGCCACACTCAACTTGTTCAACTTGAAGTTGATCAACTTTACATTTCCCTGTTCTGCGTGGGTGACACTTTTAGCATTTCAAACAGTCATAGTGCCAAATACCCCTATATCTATACAATACTAGTCTCGATCCCGAAAGAAAGATAATCGGTGTGAGTGGTCAAAATGGGGTCTGTTCAAAGAGAACAATTTTTGTAGGCGCGCAATTTTCGGCAATGCAATCATCAATTGCACTCACCATCACATGTGAACTCGAAGGGTGCGCTTCAGTCGGCGACAGATCAGGGTTGGACCGTGTCACATATTTCTTCGCTTTGTTCAACAACAGTTTCATATTTCTTCTGGAGTTCTTGACGGGCAAGGCCTGGAAATTGTCTTCGCTGCCTCCTCTGATCAATCGTCGATCGAGGTCCACATGTAAGCGGTCCTTGTTCGGATGAGGCGGCCAGTCGTAACTCGGTGGTGCCATGTGTGGGCCATCCACAAAATGACCAGTGGTCAGGGGCGCAATGGACCCATACGATTGCCGTTGCATCTTCACGTTGAACTCGTGCAGGTTGCGGGCGTAAGTGTCCCTCAGGTTCATCTCGTGCACGGACAACAGACTCCCCTGGGCTTTCGCCTTCTCCATAGCCTCGCGTCGTTTCAAGGCTTTCTCTTGTCTCATTTGGTTCTTGTAGAATTCGGCGAACTTGTTGACTATAATTGGGATGGGCAGTGCGATCACAAGGACACCGCAGATGCAGCACGCAGCACCGACAAGTTTGCCGAATGGCGAACGTGGGTACCTAAAATATGAACAGGCATGGGCACGCGGACGAGAAAGAGGAGGGGATGCACGATAAGGGCTGGCTATGTGCCGCAACCCCCGCGATCCGTTGGATATGGGCAGCCCGCACTGCCAATTTAGCGGTTATTAGCTACAGGATAATCCATCATCATTACTACCCTGCCCGATGTTCAGGGTGGAACTTTTTCGTGATGCTACTACGTTATTTGATGGCTAGCTGCCGTATTTCCCCAGATGACCCCGAGAGGCCAAGTTTTACGAGCCCGTCCAGAGGGCTTACTCAAGGGGGGGCACATTTTAAGGCGAAGGGAACACAATCGGACACTTACAGTACAATACCACCCAAAGTGCATGCCTGGCTATGTACTGCAGTTCATGTTCTCAGGCACGCAGCTCCGCTACTGCCACTTGCAAGTGCAGTTCTGACGTTCATGTCATCTATCACAGGGGTGCTTACAAAGGGGCCACTTTTTGACGGGCTTGTACAATTCCTATGGATCTGGCTGTGCATAGTACCGACCTGACTGCTATGCACCCTGTTGTCCCGCCTCAATGTCTGCAGCTGATGATAGTTACGAGTATGAAGTACACACGGTACCTACTGTACTGTAGTTCAGTGTTCACATATACAGTGTCCTCGCAGTCAGTGGATATGAGCTAGCTCAGGCTGAGTTCGCGCTGGCCTCGAAATCAGGCTGTTGACCGACTGATACTATAGATTCGCAAAAAATACGCTTCCGCAATGGTGCTGTTACTTGGATCGTTCATAGAGCGAATCTCCTGTGGTCTTGCGAAATCGAATGTGGAAAGTGGATCCTGAATTCGCCGACTCTGTCATCAAGTATCGCAAGGCACATGTGCAGAGGCAAGATCAGAATTTCAAACCAGGTTTCCCAAAGTTCAAAAGCTCTGTACAGGTTCTTAGCCATAGGAACCACGGTGGCTTGGTGCTTAGGTGGGCCCGGTTGCGTCCCGCGAATATTGTAACCTTTCCCAGCCCCACTCCTTTTCCTATTATCAATACACCACCAATTATCCACTGGGCTCCACACATCATCGGAAATGGGCACTCAACCGACAGGTCTCGCAATGCTTGGTCCAGCAACCCTGACTGGTAGGCCGCAGCTCCACGGAGGTCGAGGACATTAGCTATAAGCCTGTTCTCAGCGTCGAAAAACCAGGTCTTCGACGGCAGTTCATTTAGTCAGTCGCTGAGCTTTCACTCCTAGCTCGGAGGGGGGCGGGGGACTTAATCGAAGGAGCAGAACTAGAAGAATCAGGAAGCTGGCCTTCATACCAGCTGGGAAAGAAAGACCCTCCCTTCTCGCCCGCATCATCCTGGGACGCTGGTGCTGGCATAGGATGCCTTCGGCGGAGGTACCGCTAGTGGAGATGTTAGAGGAAGAGCTGCCATGAGAGCTAGTCACCTCACGGCCTCGCTTACTGTATCATCGTGGCTGCTGGCCAGCTATAAGCAAGACGGGTTCGAAGTCTTGTGGAATAACTGGGGCGACAAGGGCCACAGTTCCAACAAAATTTTTTAAAAAGATCTGTAGGTTCCTTCAACGCAACTGGCTTTGCTGCCGGTTGCAGTCAGAGCGAGTCAAGCACATAAAAATGCTTTAGTGGAAGAAGATATGCTCTGTTTGACATATAACTCATTTTTTGACACGGCATCGCATAAATTAAATCAAAGACGAAAAATATAGCAGGATCGAAATGTTGGCCCACAACCACCATGGAAATAAGAATGCTACGATGGACACTTGACAAGGGTGGACCATGTAATGAGCACGGATGCAAGCAAAGTATCCTGGGGATCGCACTATCAACGACAAGAAGATGGAATCGCGACTAATCGTGAGATGTACGGAGATGACGCGCAGAGACCCGGATTCGGTATCCAGTATCAATACAGCAATGGAATTAAGTCCCAGAAACAAACAACCACTCGACAGACCAACGAAACGATGGCTGCACACTCTCAGAGAAGGCATGAGAAAAGTGAATGTGAATCCACGAGACGCAACAGACCAGAAAAAATGCAGAAAAGCGGACCCTGGCGGGACTTAACGGTGGCGGCGGTGGCTTAATGATGACTATGACCAAAGCTATAGTAGCCAGGGGTCACTGATCAATGATACTCTCAGTTCAGGCATTGGAAACGATGCAGACCACCTTGCAGAAATACTGAAATCTGGTTTCGTGCGGTACGAATCCAGACTCAAAAACTAGGTATCCGGCTGATACTTGATTTTGGAATCTGGTAATGATTAGTGGTTGTTTGAGTACCTTATTTAATAATGCGAATTCAGTTCACTCAAGCAGCAAAGTGTGGTAGGGAGCTTTGATGCTGCAGTATGTACATTTAGGTCGAATCGGGTCTGTTTAAGAGGGCCACTGTTTGAGGTGTACAGAAAACTGTAACACAAATCCAGGGTGCCAAAAACCATTTCTACTTACATGTCTCCGTATCCCACAGTCCTAAAACGAGCATCCTTTGTCGGTGCCCTATTTAAGTAACCGAGCTGTGCTTACGTCATTGTGATGGTACTCCACCAGAACGCAGCAGGTATGCTCTCGAAGGTATTGTTCGGCTGGTCCTTTTCAGCCACGTAAACCAAACTGCTGAACATAATTACCCCGATAGCCAGAAACAGAATGAGTAGACCGAGCTCTCTGTAACTATTTCGTAAAGTGTATCCGAGCGACTGAAGGCCGATCGAGTGTCGCGCCAGTTTCAGTATCCTTAGGACCCGCATAATCCGAAATACTTGCACTACTCGTCGCACATCTTGGAACTGCTCCGTGCTGCCTGAAAGAAGGCTCCATCCATCATCATCGTGGATTATTCTTCATCTGGCCGTAATCGTAGGCTAGTAATGATCTGGCCGTAATCGAACCCGAGTCTGGCCTAGGCTGATTCTAGCGTTACGAAGCAGGGCTCGGTCGCACAAGAAGGTTGCGACAGGCACACCCAGGCGGTGGGAGCGTGAGACAATGGGTCTGAACTAGGCAAGACCCCGGGCAGAACGAAAAACCGAACTGAAACATTATTTCGACGATTTGACTGTCTTCGTGGCGCCGAGGACCCATGAAGCCTGACTATATACCCACAGCTGCCGTACTGATGCGTGCAGGCCCTGCTTATAGGATTTAAAAGGTGTCAGTCATGGGCCAGTTTCGGACCAGCACTAGCCAATTTTAGGTTTTCATCTTTTGACTGATCATTTCAAAAATTTATGTAAGTTCCCTTGAAGACTAATTTGCTCTGAATAAAATAAAAGAATCAAACTGCGAATCCCCATGTGAAAGTTACTAACAAAAACATGGCTCTGAAGCTGGAGCCTACTATTCAGTGGGCGTATACTGTATCTACAATTTTGGTCCAAACTCAAGCTTGACTGATGTGAGGGGTCCTCTATGTGCGCAGACGGTCTGATGCATTTCGATCGCATAGGACAGCCGATTCCACAGTCATGACCATTTCCCCCTAACTTCTAAACTATCCCTCAGGTGGTGGTCACCCCGCCCAAATCCCTAAGTGCTTACTATTGCTCTCCAAAAACAACGAGATATAAAAAGGCGAAACAGCCAGTAAATCAATAATATTGAGCGGGCTTTTAAAAAATTGCCACTTTTTCGGCGAGGCCCAGAATCTTCCTACGTACTCTAATGTAAACCTGAAACACAGAATGGTCACCAACTGACCCTGGTCACTAACTACCA
Organism: Mesodorylaimus sp. YZB2_4; assembly: GCA_030248295.1. Classification (NCBI taxonomy): domain Eukaryota; kingdom Metazoa; phylum Nematoda; class Enoplea; order Dorylaimida; family Dorylaimidae; genus Mesodorylaimus; species Mesodorylaimus sp. YZB2_4. Next base: position 53,028 of record JASANH010001222.1, on the reverse strand, counting down.
GCCGATCTTACCAAGCGATGCAAATGGTTTCTATGTAGTTCAGGTACCTATTCTCTCCCGTTTCACCACCCTCGGCCTTGTCGAAGTCACCAGTCGCGTTGATGCCCTCCACCTCCGTGGCCAGGCTCGGCATTGTGTTCAGAGTGAGTGCTATGGTCGAGAGGATGATAAAGCATACCGACACAATACCGATCACCTAAAACGGAGTGCACGGCCGCTGACTGACTGGCAGTGTTGGCGGCGGGGTATTTCAGATGCATCAACTTGCCATATTGTCAGAACTTGCCTATGCTAGTGGACTGGGAAAGTTTTGCGTGCGGTTTTGCAGCTTCACCAACACGATTTCAGGTGTAGATTTCAAGGGTTTCTTCTAATGTCTGCTTTCTAACGTGTCGGGCCGTCCCCTCTTAACAGATCCCCTCCTCGCCTCTTACCCTGGCAGCTTTTGATGACTGAGGCTTTTCGAGTAAATCCCAGGCTCGTCGTCGTAGCTCTGAGCATCTTCCGTTTCCGAACTGGTCCTCTTCTTCGCGTTGCCTCAAAGATTCGAATTCTTTCCGCATTTCTTCTTGCAAGGCTTCCTTGCGTTGATAGAAACGATGTTGGCAGCACGGCTCCATGTACAGCTCGTCGATGCCCCAGTACTCCAGGTCGTCCGATAAGGCCAAAACACAGATATCCTAAACACCGGCAGATGAGCAGGGCAGCGCTGGGTCAGGCTCTGAGTGGCGGCTTACGTCTACAAGATGCAGTTTCCCCGTACGATAAAAATTGAGCACGGATCCGAAAGAGTGAGGGTGTCGATCGAAGAAGTAAGTGTTCTCGTCCAAATCGTAATCGTCGCATAATTGCATAATTTCTTCGTGTGTACTGGCTTGGCGCAGTCGTCCGAGTCGACTGTGAGGAAGCCTTTGTAATGTCGACCAGGCGGCTTCGTGTTTCTCGCCCCCGACCACAATAAACACTCGTCTGTGACTCGCCAAATGTCGAGCGATCGTGTCCGGATTTGGAGGCGGCCCACGATCCAATATGGTCGGTCGCCAGGCCACGGCAACCTGCGCTGTCGCAACCGAAACACCTGGCGTCGGTGTATTCATTATTCCAACTAGGGTGAACTTTCGGGCATGACGCCGTCGCTGGCGAACACCACAAACGTGTCATGTGGGCACTCGGCGCCCTCCCAAATCCGCTTTGCACAACCAATAGCTAGAAAAAGACTAATTTTACAAGCAATTTTGACTTGCAAAACTTCTGTGACCTCCTCTATTGTGTCTCTACACCCCAGGAACATTCTCAGACCGGACAGATGAAAAGCTATTTCGTATCGCGAGACCCGATGCACAGGTGGAAGCTATCAATCAAAACTTACCCCCCCCCCCCCCCCGCATACTTACTTTTTATGCTTAGTCAATAGCAATGGCAGCAATGGTGGAGAGGATGCGATTTATCAGACAGTTTTATGGCCACCAGGGAGCAGCGTTCCTACGAAACCAGAATTACGACTACACCGATCGTCCAGGCTGCAAGAAGCGTGCTGGCCATACAGATTGGCCTATTATACAATCAAGATACGCTTGGTGATATTTGAGAGTAGACCAGGGACCCCACGCGGCCTCGCGCGACAGGTACTCGAATGATGAGAGCGGCTGCGAGATAGCTCTTGTCATGGACGACTGTCTCGCCCCGCCGATGCTTGTGGATTGAGAGGATTTAGCCTGTAGGGCACGAGACCCCAGCAGTGCACAGAAACGAGCTTCGACATTTCCAGCTACCTACTGTATAACAAGCATCAACAGGATTGCACATGGTAGGTGAAGGGTATTCGGGCTACCTTCCCATTCAGCCTAACTGCCCGACGAGGAGGGCTCGAATGTCGATTGGCCAAACGCACAAAAGAGACATTTGCTAAATTTCAATCACAATCTTATTGCTCTCACGCCAAACTGAAACAATTCCAACGTCGTGCATGGAAGGGTCGAGAATCGGGCCTGTGTAAGCGCGCTATCTACAAGTGAGTCCAGTCAATGGACTCGTGGTCGGAGGAAAGGAAGCTCGAGACGAGCTTACTGGCGTCAAAGTGAGTAAGCACCCGAAGCAGCCATTTCCACGCACGTAGAGCACAAACGAAGCACTATCGAATTGAAGCCGAACACTCTCGCCACTCGGCTCTTCTTCGAAGCCCTCGATCCCTTGTGCCAGCAAGAGCCGGCTACGTAGTGCAGATGACGAGTCGCGGCGGGTGTCCAAATTTGTCAAGCCAGCTTACTTTTCCGCTGTCAAACTTTACCAACATTCTTTTTAGCGGAAAAGTAAAATATATTTCTTTATCTAATGCCGTTTTAGAAAGGGTGGTTCTGTCATGGATACAATCTTGCAACACGATCACGAAATGCTGCAATAGAATAATCCAGATCAAAAGACCGATTGCAGATGGAACTCGGCACCAGCGAGTGATGTGCGACACAAATGCAATTTCCACGTTCATAAAAAGCTCAGCATTCCATTTCGAACACGTCTCGCATCGCGCCCGTTCATCGTGGCGGGCGAAAGAGACACAAAAAGTTGAGCTTAAAAATAATTTTTTAACTTGGAAGGCCAGTGAATAGGTGCGCTCTAATCTTTCGAATACCCCTAAACCGTTTCTGATAACCCATTTGGTCTCCATGGTTTCAAGATGACGTGGAAAGTTTGTAATTATGCATTAGTTACAGGACGCATATCGAGCTGACTGAGTCTCGATCATTGTGAGCAAACAGCTTTAGCCCCGGCCTGATTCAATCTAGAGAAGGATTCGGAAATGGCACACTCATCAATGAGATAAACGAGTGGGAAAATCGAATTATAGAAAGCTAGTGAGAGAAACAGAAGATTACAAACTGGAAAGGACACCTTGGCACTTATGCTAATCACCCAGGAATGGACGGCACTCCAGCATTAGCTAAGCCCGTTGTGCGGCCACTTTAGACCAAAGGCGCAAAGATCAATGAGCTTCATTCGCTGCAGCTCTATCAGGCAAGAAGAGAAACAGAAAGAGCTTGGGAGAAGGGATCAATAATTTACGGGAGAAAGCTGATCGCCGTTGTTCTTTTCTTTTCACAACTTCCTTTTACGTCTTGCCGTCTCCATGGTCGGCTAGTTCGTTCCTCCGCTGGACCCCCACCGATTCAACACGGCGCATACGCACAAACTATGATAATATTCGATCCGGAGGGAGCTTGCACCTGTCAACGTGCCTGAGGCCAGGAGAGTGGGCGGGTCGATTAGGTAGACACCAAGGATTAAATTAGGGAAGGCGTATTGTTTTTCACGTAGCTACCGACGAGCTACGTTGTAAAGGGATTTAAGGACGCGCTATAATGTTGCTTCGCTGATTGGCCTCATTCATCAGTTTCTTGATAAAAGTGGTTTCAAACTGGGAAATGTGATCTGTTTCATGTAAATTATAAAAACAGGTGGTGTTGACTCAGGACAATAACACGTCTGCTCTCCATCGGCTCTACGTTTGTTGCGGTCCATGTTTCCAGTGTATGCACACCTGTACTCGTCATTAATGGTTCGGTTCGTCTTTGGCAACACGAGGGTAATGTAAGCAGTGCCTACAGCATGGGCAGGTGGGTTTGATTAGTCCTGCTGCGGACACCTTTCCGATAATAACATCTGCAGAGAATAGTCAATGGCCAACACATTTGATAGACTCGTTGCAGCACAGCACGATCAACGGTTTTTCAGTGGGCCAAGGACAGCTGATCAGATGGCCGGTTGCGCAAGCGATGGGTATTATCGCTCGCAAAAATGCTGGGCCAACTGCAAAACACGCTGCATGCACGTGGATGCTGATAGGAGTGGTAGGTACTGTTTCCCAGGAGATAGGGAGGCGTAAAACCGTCCGGTGGTGGGTGATGATCATCTATGATTGCAGCAGCAGACAAGATTTGTTCTTCACCAACTGCTGTAGATCCATGGCGGCGCGCGGGCAGGCAGTCATTACAGTCCACTGAACATGCAATCCAGATTTTCTACGCCGGATCCATCTGCGATGCAAGATTTCGCATCATGCTTGCCTTTCATATCTATCCTTGTGAACCCACTATAATTTGGGCAGAACCCACGTGGGACACATCGTGGAATTCGATGTCATACTCTCCAATGTTATGTGCATGGCCTAACATTGGAGCCAACAACAAAGGCGGGAAATTCAAATATAGCACCTACATAATTACCTTACATCACAAGCTACGATTCAAGTTACCTTTTAACAAAAAATCCCAACGCTAGGCGCTGGAACGGGCATACTGTAGCATTTGGAACCAAACAAATGCGAAACCACGAGAGACTAAACCACAAAAACCTCGATACACTCGAGCTCTTAAAAAAGGTACGCATCTTTCGAGCGCTTCCTTTCTTTTTTCATTCATCATTGACTACACTGGCTAAGCACAGCACGTCGCCGTGCCGTGAGAGTCTATCTGGTTTTTGCCACAAACTCATTCTTATACGAAATTGGAAGAAAAGAAATTGCAGTTGTGTGATTGATTTGTCGATTCGTTTTGTTCGTAAAAACTCTTACAGGCCTTTACGCCACTTTCACCGAATTCAAAACTAGTGATTTCAGCTTTATGTCGGAAGAAAATCACCTCGTTCACGTGCCCGGAGAAGAAAGCCTGGCTTCATCTATGTTCTGTTCCCGACAGCATGGCCGCTCTCGTCTTGGAGATCCTGACAGAGCGAGTCCGCCAGCATTTATGTTTTGCCAGGTGAACGATAAGCGCGGTGCACTGATACCTGGCATCACTGGGCGTATTGGGCAGTCAGCTACAGTAGATATCTTCTATGTGTTTTCCACTGAAAGAAGGGAGTATGACCACTCTCATTGTTGCCCGGGCTTGAGCCTGTGGCACGCATTCGATCATCCGAGTGCTTGCGCTTCGTGGTTAATGGTTTTCCTAACAGACCACTTAGGCCGCTAGGACTCATTACTGACTCGTGGTTTGTGGCCTTATTAGCCTGCAGGGCAACCATTGACTGCCCGCAATGGTTGCAAATGAGATTTCCTGCAGATGCCACGAATGCGATTTTTTGCAGGCGCCGCTGTATGATCCGCTAGCGACCCTTGGGCAAGGAATCGAAGCCAATCACGGCCAGTTCTATGCGCCCTCAGCTTATCTCGTGTTCCGGGGATTAGGTAGTGGCAGCCATGTCAAGTTTAGACCAGTTTGGTTTCAATTATTTCTTCGTCCAGGAACACAGAAAAAAGCCGTGAAATTAGAAAGATGGCTTGGCGTGACTGACCGCTTGAATGACCGCGTTTGCGTGACAGCACTTTTCATCGACTGTTAGTGGCAGTGACGAATTTACGCTTTGATAAAACTGATTAAAAAGTGCCTCGGATAGCTGTCCTCGACGCACAAGCCGGCGGTGGCGGAAAAAGGAGTGTGATCAATGGAAGTGGTTGTAGGGGAGGCTGGGGGCATTCCGGGGGGATTTATGCACGAAATGCCTGTTAGATACTATTTCAAATATTTGAGCATTTAGTTAAGTACCGAGCGGTCTGCTTAAACTTGTGGCCTCCTAGTTCCTAGACCAAAAATCAATCGAGCCCTGGAGCTAATTTTAAGAGGCGTGCAGTGGCCGCTCTCGGCAGCTTCACCTAGCCAGCACCAAGTGGCCTCTATTGCCTTTATGTGCACGGGCAGTGAAGTATGTTGGGGACGTCGCATTTTTTATCGAACCGCGCTTCGCCATAGTCACCAGCACTAACGACAAGGTTCCAGAGATGAAGCGTTGGCTGGGCTCGAGCGAGTTGGGCCGTCGTCGCGGCCGGTGTTGGTGGCGGAGACCATATACGGGCTCCCCGTCTAGTTAATGTAGGCGCTCATATATTTGCCTTTAGTTACGCCCCGAGGAAGTCGACGAACTGCAGCCACAACTGGCGGGAAAAAGAAACGCAAGCCATTCTTTCACTGAGACCAGGCCTGCCTTTTTCTTTTTTACACGTCTACATAGATCACCAACAGGGCTGCCATTTTCTGGTGGCTACTTGCCCGGCCGGAACGCTCTCGCTCTTTCTCCCTCCGATCATCCGTTCCAAGTTCGGCCGCCCCCTCCTTCATCCAGTTGCTAGTAGGAAAAGGCATTTCATTGGCAATCGCTTTCGCTCACGTCGCGCACTCCGGCCATGTACTCGCCCTCCGATCCCGCCGTCGACGATGAGATCATAGATCTGAATGTCGGTGGAACAGTGTACGCGGCCAAAAGACACTTGTTCACCAAGCACCAGAATTCCTTGCTCTGCGAGTGGTTTAAGGACGCGAATGCGTCTTCCTTGCCCAAGGACAGCCAAGGCCGTTACTTCATCGATCGCGATGGACAATTATTCCGTTTTATACTAGATTACCTACGGAATGGCCAGCTCATACTCCCGGCACGTTTCGCCGAACGCCAACGTCTGCTTTGCGAAGCGCAATATTTCAAATTACGCCAATTAGTCGAGGAACTGACGCCCGCTTCGTCCGCTCTGCACGTCATGGCCAAACGATCGCTCTCCGTCGACAGAGACGGATTGAGCATATCAAATTGTGGCTCCGGGGGCTACATCACGGTCGGCTACCAAGGCACCTTCTCGTTCGGACCCCAGGGCCTGGCCGCCGACGTCAACTTCCGAAAGGTCAACCGCATCCTGGTCAGTGGCCGGGTCAGTCTATGTCGCGAGGTGTTCGGCGAAACGCTAAACGAGGGCCGCGATCCCGATCGGGGCCACCAGAACGACCGCGATCGATACACGGCCCGATACTATTTGAAGCACAGTCTCCTCGAGTACGCGTTCGACATGCTGGCCGAGGCTGGTTTCAAGTTGATCAGCAGCTGCGCCTCGGGCACCAGTGGTCTCAGCAGCGACCCCAAGCCCGGCTCGAATACCGAGGAAGACAGATGGGCCCACTACAATGAGTTCCTGTTTTACAGAGAGCCCTGAGCCCTGGTGATAAGCTAAGCTGGTGCAGAGTTCTATTGCCACTAGGGTGACGCTTGATTCGATGTGTCCACAATACGATGCTACGCAATGGCACTTTCAACACTTCCCGCTTTGTACACGTGCTTTTATGCTAAAAGTGCTGGCAGTGTAAAGTCCCGATACATCACAGGCGGCCAGGGGTGGCAGCTATAATCGGTCTCTGCACGAGCCGAGCGTGGTTGCTGGCCTATTTTTCTCCACCCGTTATTATTCGTAAATCATGCAACCCTGCATCCAGGCGGTCTCCTGGTTTTTCAACCTACCCTGGGGTTTAGCGCGCGGATATCCGCTACCGCTGCGTGACTGGCCCGCCTCAATAATTCAATGGTTTTCGAGGCCAGATAGGAGGGAAAGTAAGCTTGCCGGATGGCACCCTGAGCTAGGAACAATCTGCGTCTTCACCCAATGACCGCATTATATCGATCAGGGGGCAGAATCGTATTTCTCGATGGGTGGCATCCCAAACCCGCTTGTCCGATCAATGGCGACAGCTGGACGCTTCAGCGCGTTTTCCCTTGTTATCTTCGTTTTCTGTGACACGTTTTAGGATAGTCACATTGAAAAGATACGGGGGTAGATGCTCATAAAAGAGTGCAAGGCGTCAAAGCTAACAGTCCATTATGAGAACGTGTTTGAAATATGAGTGAGTGCAAACAAATGTCTTTCGTTGGAAACATATGGTAGCAGGCCATATGCCTTTCGAATACGCCTATGGCTATGGCTATGCTACGGCCTATGGCCATATGCCATAGCATGTCTTTCGTTGGAAACATAACGTTATGGTAGCTGGTAGCAGGCCCCGATTTAATAGACCAAAGTATCCCACTTGATATTTTAGTGGAATTCGGAAACCTTTTAACTTCTTGGCGGAAAGAAATACAAATTTATGCCTAGTCCTTGTTAGAACCCCACGTTCGGCATTCCTGTGCATAAATACGCTCTTAGCGAAAGTAATTCAGTAAGTATTGACATAATGCAAGGGTCGCAAAAAAGAAAACATTAAACGAAAATTGTTATCCATTTTAACTTTATATTTGCATTACTCCCCATTTTGACGAGCATCGATTGCGTCTTCATCCTCGGCCGCAGCAATTTCGCGATGCTTGCTAAACATATGACCACGACGGCGATTCTCGAACATAATCTCCGATACCAACTCCAACATATCCTGGCGGCCAAGCATCGTTCGAGAACGCCATCCCCACGAGTACATTACTTCGCTGTTACCAAAATTATTGGGCGCATCGCGACTAATAATCAACCAGCCCTGTTCCACGAATTTCTTTGTGATCAAAGTCTTCACGTCTCCAAAAACTGCATGATGTTTGTCCAAATCGACGCCGATCGATTGCAAAAACTGGTTGAAACTGACTTCGTCGATTTCCTTTTGTTCTGGATTCCGCATGAAAATATTCGACAAAATGAGGTACAGCAATGCATCCGAAGCTGACTGGTCACTTTTGATTGGAAGAAACTCCGTATGGGGTAAAATGTTCGACAAATAAAACATACCCCGTTTATCGTCGCTTTGAACGATCTAAAAAAGCAGATATCATTAGAAAAACCAAGTTTCTCCGCAGATCCGTAGCAAAAGGTGATAGAACCTGACGTAAGAGGTAATCACCTTTTGCTAAAGCCGCCATCAAAAGAAATGACAGCACATACGCGGCCGCAAAATTTTTACTTTACTCCCAGAGGATACGCGAAACAAAAACTTACCTCGATTCCGAACAAATGACGCATTCTCGCTTTAGCTTCCTCCAAAATTTCATTGAACATATTACTGTGTTCTTTACCCAGACAATTCTTTACCACATCCGCTCGTTGAACGGCCTTGTGAGTTTGAGACGCCATCAGGAAATAACGAATCACATCGTAAGCCTTTTGTTTTCGAATTCGCGGAACACCCAAACTGGCTACTTCTTCGTTGGTATCACTCGCCTCCTCTTCTTGCTGCTTCCGTTTCTTTTTAGGTGATTTTTGACGACTATCCGACTTGTTTATTTCTTCGTTTTCATTGCGGCAGCTCCTGCTGGCTCTTTGAGATTGACGAGCAGGCATCGTAAAACATGAAATTTCCAGATTCTCGGGCTTGATTATGAATGTAAAGGATGAAAGACAATACAGACGTTCATGTATGAAATAATAATTTTAAACTCTGCGAAACGTAGAAACAGATTGGAGGGAAACCACGGCCATAAAATCAAATATGGCGGGAGTCCGAGACGGTGCGATTTGATATAAGCAGGTGTAACAGCTGCCGCATTTTGAATGTTTTGGCGGGAAAGCCGCTGTCTGTGTGCGATTGATGTCTAATTGATTTTTGAGACAAACTACTTCGCAAGTAGTAGTGAATTCGTTTTTTGACACTTTCTATATGCATTTCCGTTTGTGAAAAGTCGTCGATATATAAAAATAGGGCCACCAAAAAACCGTTTGGTAGATACATTTGTAATACCCGTACCTATGTACCAACAGGCATTCGCTGATGTGAATACACTACAGACCTGCACTCGAGCTTTATTCTTTCTGATAGGCATCCACAGCAAACGCGCACTGTCCCCTCAACTGCTCTATGGACGAGTCAAAGGATAATGTCACTTCGTCAAACACTTGACTGTAGCTAAGTTTGCGAAACCCCAACGCCTCGAACAGTTTCAAACTGCCAACATTCTCACTTCCAATCTTCACTTGGAATTTTCTAATATTTAGGTGATCAATAGAATACAACATCATCATGAGCACGGCCTCTCGACCCAATCCCCGACTTCGCCAGCTGCGCTCAGCGATCATGATCTCCAATTCGGCGATCACATTCACCTCATCGTCAGCCAATCGATCATGCATACTTTGATCATTCTTGGTCAAGAATATGTTCACATCGCCGACCATGCAGTCCACTTCGTGCTGCCCTTCGTCCACGCACTGTTTCGATAGCAGGATAAATGTACATTTGTCCTCGTCTTCTCGCCATTTTCGCTGCATCTCGTATTCGGCCTCAATCGATAATGGCTCGGAGGCAGTTAATTTTTGAAGTTCGGCATCTTGCATCCACAAATGATATTTGGCTACGTGATGGGGTTCATAAGGAACCAGGATGACTTTTTGTCCGATTAATCGAGTATTCTGGTTGCACTTCATTATTTATTTATCAATTGCTTTGATTCCCTTCGACCTTTCACACACAAAAGAGGAGTGAGTGAGACCCCAACGTGCTGGCCACGGCAGGCCATGGCAAGGTAAGACTTTAGCGCTCGTAGCAGACATTTGGGATCAACTCGCAATGTCATGTTTGCAAAGAACTACTGGTAGCTTCAACAAGGCGATTATTATGCAAATTTTGGTCAGCTGCACTAATTAATTCATTTTATCAACTGATTTCCAAATTAGGCGCATAATAGCTGACGATCTACAGTTTAAAATGCCCAGCTTGAGATACAAGAGCTTGGTACCTGAGCATCATTTGTGTTGTGAATTTTAGTTACAGTAAGCCGCACACGGCGAGACGTGCTCGTTACCGTAGAAGGTGGTGGTGGAGAAAGTTGTCAAGGGACTGCTGCGTAATTTAGGCGGAGGAGTGTTTTTATTCGTTACTTATCTGCATTAAAAGTAACTAGGCCTAACAGAGAAGGCTAGTGACTCATTTGCTTCGTTTTGTCATCGGCGCTTTATCTTTTTCGCACGGGGAATTTTGGACGACCAAATAATTGGTTTGACAGATTTATTTTCTTTTGACTTTGACCAGCACGACGAAAAGTTGATTGAGTTGGCGAACCATCGTTTTGCGAAGATCGGAGGCTTCCGCAATGAATGAAGTAAGTATGGCGAATGAGCGAAGTTTCAGGTGTGGTCCGAGGTAACAGAAGAACACAACGGGGCTGAATCACATTCGGGTGGCATTGATAGCCATCCGAAAAATGCATTGCTTATATAGCCTTCCTGTACCTTTATCTTTGTGGCGAAGGTCAAGTCAAGATGTCGTCATATTATACCCATGGTGTCGACGGTCAGGTCGAGGTGTCGTCATACTATACCATTGCCGTAGTTGCCATACAAACTCTTGATTGTTTCTGTCGAAGCATGTCGTCGTAAAATCTTGAACATGGTGATTGGATTGATTGTTTCGGACGATCACACCTATCGTTTTGGGTTGGCGCCACGGAGGGTTCTGCGTGAGATGAGCCAGCTGATGATTTTTTGCGTGGAGGCATTTTATTTCGCGCTGCTTGAGATGTTTTCCTGTGACTCATAAGGCTTTTACATTTTGTACCTATCCTATGAGAAGTAGGCTTACATGAGCTGATACTGCATTAGCGAGAAGTATTGGACCTGCCGCCAAACCTTGTAAGTTCACTAGCGTGATGCTCCCATGTCATATGTTTTGGATGCTCCTGCCGTCTAGGTTGCTCCGGCTTTTTCGGTCAGCGAGAAATGTCAGTTTGCTGACACGGAATGCATTTGGATCATGAATGTATGGCCCGTCCTGGATTTATCCATGTAACTTGCTTACCCGTGTGACGCGTGCAGTATCGCGAATCTAGGGGGCAACTGTCATTGGCTTTTGTCCGTTTCGAGGGTGGCCTCCGTGTGTTGATCATTTGTGTAAACAATGCTGATGTATGCTCAGTGAAATGCCTATATTTCGTGACTTACATTTCTTGCCTTGCTCACAGGGCGACGGAAGTCCGCAGGCGTCAGAGAGGAAGGCACCAAATATGGTCGGAGGCAATGTGGCTAATTTGGTTAAACGCATCAGCACCGAATTACAATCCAAGTCCGAAGTACCGGTTCGTGCGAGTACGTAAATATCCCTACCTCCTAAACTGGTCCCCTAAGCAGGTATCTCATTCTAGGTTCCAACGATGTCAAACAACGCCGAGTGAAAGCGGCATTTAGCTACACGCCGCAGAATGAAGATGAACTGCGACTGGACGTTGACGACGTAGTCGAGGTTTTGGGCGAGGAGGAGGAAGGATGGTGGAAAGGACGTTTAAAAGGACGAGTCGGTGTCTTTCCAGCAAACTTTGTCAAACCTTTCGAAATATCTCCGTGGCCCGAAACTCGCCATGATTCCGAGGAGAAAGCGAAAATCGACGAGACAGGTAAATATTGGCTTTGGTTGCGCCTTGCTATCTATAGTTGGAATATTTGTGATGAATCGGCCATTGCAAATTGGCTTTGGAGATAGCCGAGTTTTGTGCTGCTGGGCCATTGATCAGTCGTTTTCTTTTAGGCGATGCTCACCTTAGCGGTGCCCCTAGCGGTGAAATCCAGCCAAAGAAAGTCGCTGGTATTGGTTTCGGCAATATATTCGCATCGAATCAAAAGATTGAACTCCGCAACATCAAAGGAGTCGGCGGTGGCTCAGCAACTGGCGGCGCCACGTCACTTGGGGATGTAATGAAGAAGAGCGCAGAAGGGACGACCGTCGTGACGCCGAAAGATGCTGTTGGACAAAAGGTAAAATGTGTTGCCTTCCAAATTTTTGGGGTCTATGCTCTGTGCGCGCGAGGTTTCCCCACAGGACTTCCAACTCATTTTGCATGTAATCTGCCTGCAACCCTGGTATGATGAGCGAGACTAAGAATGACGGTACTCCTCTGACGTCTCAAATAGAGGCCGAGGGTATCCTGTGCCAGCACAAACATCCCGGGGTACTGGCTTCCTGAAGGTACCAGCGAGCTAGGTCCGTGAGGATTTGAGTTTTTTTCAAATCGACTTGCGGGGTACTGGGAACCCGAAAAAAACCCAGCGGCTCAGTGCTGCACCAGCGCGGCCGCTAAGCTGTATGAATTTGAGTATTATCTCCATATATTTATTTTTAATGTACTATTTTATAGGGCTCATTGGCAAATGGAAAAAAACCGCTTCCGAATCCAGTATCTTCGACCGCTGACACGGTTCTTGGACACAAGCACAAAGGTAAGTGCCAAAGTTTTGTTATCGTGACTTTGGCCAAGATTCCCGCTTTGTTCCAGAATATGCGAAAGCTTTGTTCGCATACGATGCGGAAAACGAGGACGAATTATCCCTGCAAGAAGGCGATATCATCGTGGTACTCTCCAAAGAGGTGGAGGATGCTGGATGGTGGCTGGGCGAACTGAGTGGCAAACGAGGGGTCTTTCCTGATAATTTTGTAACGGCTATTAGCGCCGAAGAGGTGGGAGTTTTGGAAAAAAAAAGAGTTTAAATATCTTACATACTTTTCGTTTAGGCGGAGAAATTACAAGTAGAAAAATTAAAGAAGGTAGTCGGAGCCGTCCCTTGTGGTATTACGTCAGTTGTCGTGCCGCCTATCGTGCCAGCCAAGCCACCGAAGCCAGCGACTGCTGGAGTGGCAACTGCTCCTGATTCGGCAAAGATAAGTGATGGAAAACATGAAACACCGGTGGCAACGCCGAAGCTGGGCTCGCTGACGAAGACGGTTTCTGACAATCATTCTAAATGTAAGTGCACTGGTTTCACTGCTCTTCTTGAACTGTCGGCAGTAACGAGTACGTTCCTATTTAGCCGAGCCTTACAGTGCGGAGAAGCCGGCTGCGTCTGCGACGTTGTCTGATAGAGATAAGCCAAATGCTTACAAGAAACCGCTGGTACCACTGGTCGGGATGATCAAACCGAAACAGTTCAATCCAAGTCGCTTGATTTCGGGCAGCGGGGCAAGTTCACCAAATTCTGAGGACAAGAATGAAGTGGATGGTAAGACCTCGTCAGGATGTGATTGTGGGGTGGTGCAGAATTCGGAACGGGGGGGGGGGGATTGTAGACGATCCCCTCGACTTGGCTAAGCCTAGACCACTCCCAAAGTCTAAGACCCTGGTCACAATTAAAGCTAAGCCAAAGGCACTATGCCAGATAAATGGAACTCTATCCTACCAGGGAGCGATCATGCAGTTGAGAAAAGTTTTTAAAATTTTGGGTGCCTAGGAAAAATTGTAATGTGTTCCAAAAAATTAGATTAGAACGAAACTTATTTTGTTTAATTTCGATTTCCAGTTGTTACGTCACAAAACTACTATCGTTCCGAGCTTTATAAAAATGGTGAGATTTTAATCCCCCCCCCCCCCCACGGCCAGGGGATAAGTTTCGGATGCTGTGGGCTGTCGAGTCGACTTATTTTTGGAAACTGCAATCTTTTTAGCGCAGCAACTGTCGATGAATAGGTATGTGTATAAGTATTGATAACTCTTTTCAGGAGAATCTGATGGTTCGAATGCGATCGACGCAGACAAGTTGAGCCATCCGACGGCTTCCCGTGCTCGAAACCCGAATCGAAGGCCGCCATCGCAAGCATTTTTGAAAGATATGGCCGTAAGTGAATTGAGTTTGACGTGTCGGCCGGATGGTTGGGGAGAGTCTCGTTTTCAGATTGAACCCAATCTCGTCGGCTCGACGATAAGTACAACCGACGATTCCCCACTCTTGCCCAGTAAACCGTCCGACTCCTCGTCCTCCTTCGAAATGATCAATAATAATGGTGCGTAGGGGAACTTGTTTATTTCTTTACAAGGATAACATAGTTTTTCCATGTCTTTAGGCAAATTTCGGTCAGATTCTGTCGGCGAAGAATACGTACGCCGAGAGGAATTCGACAAGTTGCAGGCAGCTTTCGAGTCATTCAAGCGGGAAACAAGAGATCGAATTCGAGAATTGGAGAAATTGGTTGCGTCCTCGCAAGCTAGCAAGTCACAAAAGCTGTAGCTGGCGTGTAATTGGTGGTATTTTAGATCTGCGGCGAATACCTAAAAACAGCCGAGGCAAGTAACTCGTCTGCGTTTAGTTAGGTCCTAGGCAAGCTATACGTTGAGCGTACAGTACTTACATTTTATGCGATATTGTTAAAATGTGCATTTTCGGAACTGCGTGTTCAAGATTTACCTATGCTAATCCCGAATGCCTCTTGTTTGGAAATGGTGGCTTGCTAAACTTTACTTCTTTTTTTGTAAGGTATTTTACGAGACTTCGGGTTCTGGCATAAATTGAACCTGGGTTTTTATGTTTTAGTTGTTTTTCGTTATCGTTTTCAGTTCAATATATTTGGCTGACTTTTTTGGTTTCTATTCGAGCGCCTGTTTCGTTTTTGCAAGTCTTTGATGTCGTGTTTGAAATTTATCATCTTTTTTGTAAAATGTGGATGGATTAGGCGGTGTTGTAGACGCTAGTATCATTATTTGGTGGAACTGATGGCAGTCGGATGGGTGCGGTATTGTAAGCTTTGTGTTGTATTTGCGACTAGGGGGGGGGGGGGCTATTATGAAACCTGCTTAGATGCCTGTGCATCGTTGTATGTGAAGTGGAAGGGGAAGAACATTTGAGGAAGCTTTTGTAAACTGTATACTCAGACCGGAATGGTTGAAGGGGCGTTAGTTGAGTTTGAGTCCAGCTGGCTCGGTTTAACGGAAATTAGGCAGCGTGTTTTTAGGAAAATATTGACAAATTATGTATCGACTAAATCCGGTCGAGCTGGTTTGTCTCGTTGCTGGAAAAGCGAGGTTGGAGAGTGCATTGAGGCAAGAGGGCAGTTTGAGGAATGTAGTCGGCACCGCCCAGTTGGCAGCCGAGCCACGTCGACGGGCTGCGTGATAATTTTGTGGAAGGCGCACATCCGGTGCACCGCTCGATTTCGCAACAATTACGCATCATTTGCTGACCAGTGGGGGTCTCGTTTCGGCACTCAACATCTGATCGAGGTGTCGTTGGTGTTTTTTCTAATGCGCCATTTGGCTAAGGTGATTAGAGCGCATTTCGTTCTTGTCGTCTGTGCGCAGTGGAACTGGCTTTTGGCCTTGGGAGAGAGAATGAGTTTGAAACGTGTTCCAGTTGCGGATTATGAGTAGTGCGTGTGGGAAGGGTTGTTGTCTTGGCCGGAGGCTGGTCGGGTTGACGTTTCACTTTTGCTGCTGTCGTCGAAGTGGGGTGGTAGTAGGCAGTCTATCTTCTATGCATACGTAATCCGGTCCCGCGTTTGGTCTATGATTCCTAAAGAACAGAGCGTGTTCATAAGCCAAACGTGTCTTTTTAAAAAAGGCCCGTTATGCTTTCGCTACAAACGTTCGAGCATCATTTTGCGGGCTTCGTGTAAGCTCGGCGCAGCTACGTAGTAGCAATGGCGTGGAAAGTGAGGCCGACAGAAACGGAACCGCGGCCTCGGGCCCTCTCCCCTAGGCTATTACTAGCCCTACATTTTATATAGCCATCGCTGCTCGAGGCTGGCGGCGAAATTTCAGTGCTTCAATCCTGAACCTAACGACCAGCCGACTCTGCTCCACTCTCGCCTCGTCCCTATTCTCCGAAAGTGAAACCTATGTACGTAGTCGGTAGGAGGCGAGGAAATGGCGATGGATGCGCCGACTTCCCGCTGTCTCCTCCCTTGCTCGCACCTAACTTTGCTGGCCCTCACAGCCCGAACAAGTTGCTGACGCTTGTCATTTCTGCCATCATGGCCTCTTTGGTACAGTCCCAATGCCTCTGCACGAGGTCGCAACTTGCAGTTTCGAGTGCCTATTTCTTAGCTTCCAGCGCCTGTACTGTGTACAAAGCGTGAGTGCCATCTGTTTCTCCTCCGTGCTTGTGTCTTCGCCATAGCTGATCGAGGTGGGTCTCGATTTCAGGCTGTCGTCACTATGGGTCTGCAGTTATCACTGTTGCGCGCGGCCGACGTGATCTCGGACTTGTCGGAGTCTCATCAGCAAGATAGTCATTCTATTCCGGGGATGGCTTCGGGCGGGTGCTGCTATCAACATAGTGCGCATGGTGTAAAAATGCAAGAATGGGGCGTGGTCTCGATGGGAGGCGACGGCGGACGACCTTCCATAATCGGCTCGCGTTGTCAATAAAGTACGAACCGCTAGAGAAGAAGGGTTCGTGTATCTTTTTTTCGAAAGCCGCATTTCCGAGTAGTGTGTTTGCGGGAGGGAATGTTGACTCTGGGTGTCGTGGTGGTGACTGGGATGGGAAGAGAGGGGGCGAGGGATGAATAATAGATATTCTTTAAATGTACACACGACATCGTGTCGATTACCTGAAGAAGAGCCGGTCCTAGAAACTGGATCGTAGGGAGGGGGTGAGTGGAGGACGGAGTCGTTATTAGGCCCTATCGTCTGTCGCCAACGTTTTTCGTTGCAAGGGCACTCTGGCCAATTCTTTGGCCAGAATGTAATTTGTAGGGAAATTGGCTCAAACCGGACTCGCTTGTCGTGTTTGTTTCTGCGCCTCCTCCGACATACACTAAATTGACTGAGTGGGCACGGTGTCTCCTTTTTCGGGTATACTTTGCCGTCCAGGTCGCCCGGGCTCCAGTCAACACTCAATTGCGCGTGCACTCGGCCAACTTTGGTCTCCACTACTTCCGGGGCCTGCTGGCTGGCAACATTGACCGTTTTGCTTGAACCGGGGCTGGCTGGTCGAGTCCGGGGGCGCGAGGGCAGCGCGGCTTTTATGGCGAGAAGAATGCGGGGTTGGCCTCGGGGGAAGGGAAGCGATGGAAGAATTGCCGTGCGCCGACGGGCTCCCATGTAAAAGTCAGTCAATTAGTATCAAACGGCTGAGTAGGTTAAACCAATTCGTCGATCGATTTTGTGTAGCGGCCGTTCGTTTGTTTTGCCCGCGAGCCAACCTTCGACGCTGACGTCCGATTTACGTCCGTCGACCAAAGCTGAACTCAATGCTTTTTAGCATTCATTTTTCGCTTCTTTTCTGCGCCTCCTTCGCACCCATGTAATATACACATTTAGCTAGTAACAGGCCTCAGCCCATTGGGTGCCGCGCCGCAGGCTTAGCTGCCATGGAAGAAAATAAGACCAACCTCTAAAAACAGTATCGTTTGCGGAACAGCTTTACCGAACGGGTGTCTATTTGGGCTGTTTGAAAAGACAAATATCTTCTTTCTTTCGTTGGGCAGACTCGAGAAGTGGCGCATATCTTCTTGGTCTCCGAGGAACCATGGAGAAGGACTTCAATTGTCATCAGTGCAAACAGTCGTTGGTCGGGCAACGTTACATTTTGCGGGACGAATTCCCCTATTGCATCAAGTGCTACGAGGACTCGTTCGCCAATGCGTGCGACGAATGTGGAAAACTGATCGGTATCGACTCCAAGGTGAGCTTGCACCACTGACCCCAGGGCACGCGGGATGTGACCCTGGCCCCATTTCAGGACCTGTCATACAAGGAGAAGCACTGGCACGAGGTGTGCTTCTTGTGCAGCATGTGCAAGATCTCGTTGGTGGACAAACCTTTCGGCTCGAAGAATGACCGTATTTTTTGCGCCAATTGCTACGACCAAGCGTTTGCGACTCGCTGCGACGGGTGCGGAGAAATATTTCGAGCGGGTATGCATTTGTTTTTTACCTTTTTTGCTTTCATAACTGATCGCTTACGTCAAGAAAGTTTGTGCACTTTTTTAAAGAAAAACTGTTAGCCTTTTCTATAGTTTATGAGTTTTAGCACCTGAAACAACTGTCATTTCGTTCGTGTTTTAGGCATGAAGAAAATGGAATACAAAGGAAAACAATGGCACGACAAATGTTTCTGCTGCGCTCTGTGCAAAACTGCTATCGGTACGAAAAGCTTTATACCGAAGAATGAGGAAGTCTACTGCGCTTCGTGCTACGAAGAAAAGTTTGCAACGCGTTGTATGAAGTGCAAAAAAGTGAGGTCTTTTTGCTTTGCCAGTTGGGCCAGAGTGAACATTGATCTGTGCATTAGGTCATCGCCAGCGGCGGAGTCACATACAAGAACGAACCGTGGCATCGGGAATGCTTCTGCTGCAGTAATTGCAATACCAGCTTAGCCGGGCAGAGGTTCACGTCCAGAGACGAGAAGCCTTACTGCGCCAATTGTTTCGGCGAGTTATTCGCTAAACGCTGCGTGGCCTGCGTGAAACCGATAACAGGTTCGTTTTTTTATTTAATTATTATTTCTGTCTTCTTTATGATTCTCACGGCCCCTACCTGTCCCGTGGGAATGCGCATATTGCCACTTCCTGCCCCTGAAACTGGAGACCCGCAGACTACGAAGTTTGTATCGTTTTCAAAATCTACATTCCATCTCCGAGTCTCACTGTGCGAACAGCGGGGCGAGGAGGGCCCGGCTTGCGCTTCTATACGGAGGGTGGCTGAGAAGGAAGATATAGATCGCAGCAAGTCTTCCATTCTTTATATTTCACTGAATTGGCTTGGGAATTTATGAGATCCTTCCCTGGGCTGGACTTATTGGATGCCAGTGATGGAGGGCGTACTGTAGACTAAGCCCTAATTAGGAGTCTGCTACAAGATGGATGCGCACCATGCACTTTTACTTTGCCAGGTATTGGTGGCACGAAATTTATATCGTTCGAAGATCGGCACTGGCACAACGAGTGTTTCATTTGCGCCCAATGTAAAGCATCGTTGGTGGGCAAGGGTTTCATCACAGATAGCACTGACATATTGTGTCCCGAATGTGCCAAAGCGCGGTTGATGGCGCAACACGCCTAAACTTAGTCCCTCTAATTTAGGACCCGTTTGAGGTTGTACCTTCTGTTTTCAAAAAAGAACTACTTGTATACAACCATAAAAGGCAAGTCATACAAATAGCGGCACAATGGCAATTACATATTTGGACATTTCTCGCACGCTGCCGCTTTCAAGCGCTGCGCAACTATTTTTTGTAAGCGTTACTACTTCTTTTGTCAATTCAGTTTGTGCATGATTTTAGTTGAGAGCCCTTCATCCTACAGTATAGCCTCTTTTGACTGGTCTTCTAATTTCGGCTGTACTTATCGGCGGTTTTTGAAAAAAATATGCAAAGTGGTATGTTTTGGCCCGATTTATTGTGTATGCGTAGATTGTAGAATTTTCCTGTGCGAGAATACAATTTGGTGGGGCTCGTCGACATTGTATGGTACCTTGCAGTATTTTTCAATGTTTTGTTTTCAAGAGATTAATTAGTTGTTCACTAAATGGTGGTAGCTTGAAATTTGAGTTGGTCGTTTTTTTTGTAGTTGTTATTTTATTTTTTGGATGCGAGGAAAATTGATACACTGCGGGGGTTTTATCGTGTGATAGTTCGTTTTTTGCCAGTTTCGAAATTGAAGGAATTTTATGTTTAAAGTAAAACTTGGCCAGATGTTACTCCTTGAAAAATAAATGAAGACGTAATGATTACACAAAAACTTGTCTGGTACCACTGTCTGGTGAGTTGCATATTGTCTGGAAAGACTGACGGAGTAATCATTGATTTTTCCACGTCTAAAATCATTGTGGACTTCAGTTTCATGAGTTCGGTGCAAAAATCGTATAAAAATCTATTATGTGGTCAAGTTACTAACTACCACGAATTTAAACATGCCGCATCTGCGCATCACACTGCGCTGCTTATATCAAATCACGCCAGTCCACGTGTGCGAAATGAGCTCCAAGTCGAGAATAAGATTTGTCTTTTTGGATTCATAGATACAATATAAAGTTAGGTTTTTGTTTTGTAAAATATAAAAGCTCCATAGAAGAATCATGGCTCCCAAACGAAATAATATGATTCCGAATGGCCATTTTCACAAGGATTGGCAAAGGCGCGTGAAAACATGGTTCAATCAACCGGCTCGCAAATATCGTCGCCGAATTCATCGTTTGAAGAAGGCCTCTGCCGTTGCTCCACGACCGGTTCATGGTTTGTTGAGGCCAGTTGTTCGTTGCCCGGGAGTTCGGTACAACAAGAAATTGCGTTTGGGTCGCGGATTCACAATCGAGGAACTAAATGTAAGATAAAAATCGGTTTTTCGCACATGTGCCTAAGAAAGCTTTGTCATTTTTAGGCGGCGGGCATCGGCAAGAAACATGCGCGAACCATCGGCATTTCAGTCGATCATCGTCGTCAGAACAAGTCGGTGGAAAGCCTGCAGCAAAACGTGCAGCGCTTGAAAGAATACAAGTCTCGCTTGATTTTGTTCCCAAAGAAATTGAGCAAGCCAAGGAAGGGAGATAGCTCGGTAAGTTTTGGGTTTTTGTTGGGTTTTGATTGTTTAGCTCTGCTGTCGTTAGAGCTTTTGAGCAGCTTGAATGGAACTGGCGGGTTTATTCATCGGTGTTAGGGATTAAACCTGTCAAAAATCGCTGATTTATTCTGACATGCCAGGATTTGGTGTCCTTTTTGGTCCACCAATTTGAAAGGAAGCGCCTTCCAACAAAAGATGACCACTATTTTTCAGGGAATTTACTTTTTTGACTATGATTTCATTTTAGGCGGAAGAATTGAAATTAGCGGCCCAATTGCGTGGCACAATTATGCCTATCAAGGTGAAACAACCGAAGGATAAGGCTCGCGCAATTTCGGAAGACGAAAAGAAATTCGGCGCCTTCGGAGCTTTGCGTCGTGCTCGTGCGGACAAGCGTCTCAAAGGTTATCGCGAGAAGAAGGCCAAGGATGCGCAAGAACAAGCTGGCAAAAGTTAATTGAGAACGTGATGGGTAAAGTTGAACTTTGAAAGAGTTGAGACTTTTTGTTGTTGCTTGGGATAGTAAACTTTGATTGAAGACGGGCGTCGAGGGTAGTCACAGAGTGTAATGGGGCAGTGGGTAAGATATGCACGCTCCGATTAGTGTAATCACAGTACGACACACGAACAGGATTATCACATTCGGTCATAAAAAGGTTTCCCTCGGGCCCCCTCGATTCAGACTGGCCTCTCTTTGAGTACGACTGGCACCGGAGTTCCTGGGGCTGCGGGTGGTGCCTGATGCAGACATGGTCCAGCCGATGGATGGTCGCAGGGAGCGCCGGGCACTGGCGGGGAATGTCATGGAGATGGACTGACTGACGTTGTTCTGGAAGAGTTCTCGTCTGAGTCTATCCCCTTCGAAAAATCCTTGTTTCATCTTCTGTTTGATAGCGCCCATCACAACTCGCCAGAGAGCAATGGACCTGTCCACATCGTCCGTTCTGTGCTTGAGGCGCTCTCGGAACACGAAAAGTACGCACTCGCAAAATATGGACCAGTAGAAGGGCTGGAATCCAAATTTGTCACGAAAGCGTACATGCAACTGGCCAAGACTCAGCAGCACTGGCTCCAATGCCATCGGTTCGTCGATGGTGTCCACCATGCTCTCCACTATCTGAAATGGGGAAGACTGGTCATTGACTGAAGGAAGCACAGGATTTTTGGCCCTTTACCCGCGGGCTAGGGGGCTTCTTAGTTGACCTCATCTTGCCAGGCTAGAGTCAATGTGGGAAGTATGCCGGGCAAGGGAGCGTGTTGGTCGCCACTCCGCGATGTCAGTCATGGGACAACCATACCACACCCGTGATGGGACCCGGATTCGAGGGCCTCCCGTCCCATAAGGCCTCTCCTCGTTTATCGACCCCAGAGGGGTGAAGGGCGAACCATCCACCGCCAGGCATGCAAGGAGCAGAGAGAACTTCACCAAGTTCTTAGACGGCCAGAGTTGAACCCAGGCCCACCTGTTTCCATCTCTGCCAAGCAAACTGCGACACACGCCTTTCACCGCTACACCACCCAGGCAGCAGAAAGCGCAGGATGCCAGTCATCCGAGCTGGTCAGCACCAGTGTGCCCATCGATGGGCGCAGTGGGACCCAACCCGTCGGCTTGATGTTTCACCATTTATTGACTGCTTCGGTAGAAGGCGAAGACTGCTGCTCCAACGTGGATTGTATGGGGACTGAGCTCCATGCTGAATTATCTGCGTCACCCCCTTGGGATTTGTCCTGTGGTTGTCAGGAGGCAAAACCAGCCGGAGAAAGGTGATAGAGTGCGCCCCACCAACAGGTAAAGATAGGAGCTTCCTCGGTAGGCCTTGCAGCATCGCTGACTTGGGCAAGGGTGTAGGCTAGTATCGCCGTTTGCGTTACCGCCGTCTCTTGTACTGCCGCCTTGTACTTGTTGCCGCCGTTTTTTATTACCACCGGCCTCATTGCTGCCGGTGTAATAGGCGCCTCAGTGTACTCTATTAGCATTGAACATCTAGTGTGCACCGAGTTGCGCAGACTATTTCTCTTCCTCCCTGGTCAGGGTCGAGAGAGGCCGAGCTGACTGGTTTTCCTAACATGCGAGGGATTGATAAGACTAGTTCCTGGGCCAGAGCATCGCCTATATACGGTACAGGCCCTGCTCTCTGCCTGGCGAGTTCAGTCCAGATCATGTTTGGCTTTTGTCTTTGTTGGGTTGTGGGTTTGGGGGGGTTGTTGGGGTTTTTGGGGTTTTTTGGTGGGTCGTTTTCGCCTTACGGCTTTTGTCTTCTGGGAAAAATGCAAAAAGCATGAATTTTGCAATCATCCTCCAGGAATAAAATTTTTCAAAACCAAGTATGGTAGCGCGGCGTGCTCTTTCAAAGATTGCATGCAAATAAGAGATATGTGGTAATCGATCAGCTAATCACGAGTTTGCAACTACGAGTACAGTATAATGCAGGAGAAATCGACGGTCTTCAGTTCACTCAGGGAGTACCGCGCAACGCGGTGAATCCGAGAGGGTTTTGGGCTGGCCAATGCTGCCCAGAAGTACAGCCGTGATTGTATATACAGTACATAGTTTACCACTGATTTCATCACCAGCCGCAAGAAAATGGCGCTCAAATACAGCGAGTGATCTAAATCGCCATGATCTCGTGCACGTGCTTTTCGGCTTGCCTGCCTGTCTATCTTTTGTTTTGGTGACGAAACTGTTCAGTAAATAGATATTTAGAAAAACGGCAGTCAGAGAAACGGCGGTAACAGCGACCGGCGGTAATAAAGCGGAGGTAGCACAAACGGCAATAACAGCTGCGGCGATACAAGGCGCATCCCTTGGACCATACATACCACGACAGCGAGCAGAAGCGGCTGTCCACTGACGATGGGGGTCCCAGCACTAGTGCTTGTGGAAGGCCTACTCGATGCCTGCAAGCCTGCATACGGGGCTGCCAGTGGTCTGGGTAGGCCTCTGATTGTAGGCTATACCACCTTCCCTTCAGGTATGCCTGGTCTTTAGGCGCAAGCAGGTCCCTGGACAGTGTTGTTACCAAGCATTGGGATGGTCTCTTTGCCACTACCGCTTCCCATCCTACCATAGCCCCCCCCATGCTTTCTGTGCGCATCCTGCAGCATCTGTCACCTCCCACCACCAAGGCTACTGGTCTAACTTTCTTGAGTTATCAGGAAGCCCCTGACGAGTCTCTGCAGGTCCCCAGGGGTCTCTGGTGCTTGGCTCATCTGTCTTCCTGTCATCATAGCCATCATAGGCCCTTCCCTTTTCTGCTGTGGTGTGTGCTAGCCTCACCCAAAGGTGCTTATTCGAAGTAGGTTTCACTCACCTGGATGAATCGCAGTGCGTGAAACTGCAGGGCGCAATCGGATTTGAGTCTTTTGGATGAGGTGACAGAGATATCGTCGTCAGTGAAGTAGAATAATTTCTTAGCCTCGGGACACTGTTTGATCAAGAGCACGAACACTTCGACGGCCACATCGTCCTTATTTTTGGCCAAATGGTGCCAGCACTGTTTCAACAATTCTTTGTCGTCTAGTGTCAATTTCTGCAGTCTGGCCAGCAGGTCGACTCGTGGTTGTCCGAGACTGGTGCTTGTGTTGTTGGTTTGGAAGAAGACATCATCGAATGCGGAAGGTGAGGGCGAGTAGGCCATGCTCGGGGCCAACCTTATTCGGTAATGCCGATAGGGTGGATCATAGTGAGTAGACTAGTGGCTAGTAAAATGGCTAGTTCTCACAATTCCGATTGGGAAAACGAGTCAAGACTGCATAACAGAAACTTGATTGGAGAGACTAGGAGCTGGCCGAGTGGGCGGTCGCTCGAGCATCTGATTGCTAGTATTCGTCTTTATTGGACTCATGCTCTATCGTCAGCAGCTTTCGGCCGCCTGGGAAATAGAAGCCGAATTTTTCAACTCGTGCCGTAGGCGGCCAACGAGTCTGCTGAAAACATATTAGGCTCTTTTTGGTGCATTCAAGCGAAAGAAGGGCCGTTTTATGAGCCTTCACGCTAGTGCGAGAAATTTATAGTTAGCTGCTCCTTTCTTACCGAATCTGAGGCTTATTTTCAAGCCGCTGCTTACACTGGGATCGATCGGGATCTCCTCATTCTCGTCGGCACGAAATAGAAGCCATGCATGAAAATTTGATCGACACACGTCTTCGAATTGCGTGTACACCAAAAGGGCATAGAGGCACGGACTAAATTAATCAGAAAATAGGGTTTTTTAACCCTGAAAACAAAGAACAATGTTT
Source organism: Mesodorylaimus sp. YZB2_4 (assembly GCA_030248295.1). Taxonomy (NCBI): domain Eukaryota; kingdom Metazoa; phylum Nematoda; class Enoplea; order Dorylaimida; family Dorylaimidae; genus Mesodorylaimus; species Mesodorylaimus sp. YZB2_4. Next base: position 27,809 of record JASANH010001222.1, on the reverse strand, counting down.
TGCATGAGCGAGTACATGACCCCAAAATTTCGAAATTCGCGCTTTTTAACGTACTTAAGCATTACTGCTTATAACACGCGAGTACTACCCAGATGTGCGCATTTACCCGCAATGCGCAGCAATGCAAGAAATTGTCGTGAGGTCGTAGTTTCCTCGTTGTCGAGTCCCGAATGTGAAGCTTATTTTCTAGCTTGGTAAAAGACTATTATAGATTATCGCAATTTCGTTGAATTTATCTGAATAACCAATCGATAAAAATGCCGTTGGCTCGAGATTTGTTGCATCCGGAACCGGCAGAAGAGCGCCGAAAGTGCAAATTAAAGCGATTGGTTCAACATCCGAATAGCTTCTTCATGGACGTCAAGTGCCCGGGCTGTTTCAAGATCACGACCGTTTTCAGTCACGCTCAAACAGTCGTCGTTTGTGTTGGTTGCAACACCGTCTTATGCCAACCCACGGGCGGTAAAGCGCGTTTAACGGAAGGTAAGAATCGATTAGTATGTTTGTGTCATCTTGTTGTGCAACCAGTGCATAGGTTTAGCTTGCATACAGTATATGTACGTGGCATTGGCATTGGTTTTCATATTTAGATGTTCTGAGTAAGTAGAATGTCATTGATGAGGGAACGGGGTCACAAATTTCTAAAGGAGGCGACATTTTGTTCGGCCTAGAGATGTACAGGATTACTGGACCAAGGGTCATCGATTTTTTCCTTTGTTCAGTGCGGCAACTTGAGTCTAACCAAAGTTAGCATCTCCTGACCTCAGAGACTGCAGCAACGTTCAAGATAAAGAGGGGATGAAGCTATCGGGAACTGCATCATGTTTCAAATGTTGTACCTTGCAGGCGTGTTTCTGCTAATTGTCTCTGACATATACACAGAGTCAAAATGGGAATCTAATAATAAGTTCTGCTTAAGACTAGTCAAGGGCTCCCTCTTATTGCTTTTTGGGCCCAGATGGACTCCTGCTGAGCGTTGTTCCTACCATGCTTCAAGAGAGTTTCTCAGTTTCTATGCCATGCATTTTGATTGTGGGAGATCGAGTCGGGGCCTCTTGTGAATTGAAATGTCCCCCATGACATCACAGTCTCAACTATTATTTTATTTTCAGGATGCTCGTTTCGAAAGAAGCAGTATTAAAGACCGACGAAGAAAGATCATTGAAAATGGGGTGACGTGGGGATTGTTAGTTGGTTGTACGCGTGTGATATCCGCGTATGTTGTTCCGAGAAACTGGCGTCTTTGTCTGTTGTTCAAAAATATGTGGATTAAACTTTGATGAGAATTTTGAACAGATTTCCGGTTGTTTTCTTTCGTGATAGGCTATTGTGCCGCATAGATTCTTTACCGATTGAAGAAAGGGGTCATGGTACACTCGAAGGGCGGAGGGTAGCAGGGTCAAGGGAATAGACGGGAAGTGTAAAAACATGGCTAGTGGGTCTATTTTCCATCCTCTGTGCAAGTCTTGAATGCCCCTTTGTGAGTGCCTCCTCTCCGGTGAAGTGGTGAATCAGTGTTGACCGTGTTATTCATGGGTTGATTGGTCGTTTTCTCGGTTGGTTGGGGAGCACCTGCGCCAGCTCTCATCGTCAGTGTTATTTTCTGCATCGATTGTGAGCGGTTTGTCCGTCGGCTGGGTGTCTATCCGTGCGAAAAGACGGGCTAGTCGGTGCTCCTAGTTTCGCTTCATTTGGTTTTCCAAGTAGCATATGAGATAGTAGGGTGCGGGGCTAGCATAGGCTGTGCTGTGTGATCGGCATAGCCGAAGGTTCGTTTCAGATTCGTGGCGATTCGTTTTCAATTGAGTGGATCAAATGGGAATGGCGTACACTGGAGGCATGACCTGTATCAAGTATTTATTGTTCTTGTTCAATTTCATTTTCTGGGTAAGATGACCTTTGAATTTCCTTAAATGGCTATATATGTGTGTGACCTTAGGTGTCTGGCATCGGTATCATTGTGGCGGGGGCCGTCATTCAGATCAGGTATTCGAACTACATCAATTTCTTGGGCGATTCCTTTTTGTCCGCTCCGATTCTCCTGATTGTTGTGGGTTGTATCGTGGCCGTGATGGGCTTCTTCGGATGCTGTGGTGCCATTCGAGAGAACTACTGCATGGCTATGACGGTAAGGGTGACCTTTTTGCTTGGTCGTCTCAGGTATAGTGCACTTGTCTCTTCTAGTTCGCCGTGCTCTTGGGTTTGATGTTCATTCTGGAATTGGCTGCCGGAATCGCGGGTTATATTCTACGAATGGAGGTACGTGTTCGAGTTTTGTTGGGACTCCTTCCTTTGCCTATGGTCCTGGCAAGGGTGGACGCGTTGACAAGGGTTCGGGGGGAAATGGAAAATTCCGGCCTGTTTATTTCAGTTGGAACAAGTAATTAAGGACCACGCCTTGGATGGAATGTCCCATTACAACATGACCGGCTCTAGTGGTGTTACGGAAGCGTGGGATCGCATGCAAGGAACGGCAAGTGTTTTGTCCGTTCTAGCCTTATTGCAGTATTTTTCCATCGCCTGCTTTTAGTTGTACTGCTGCGGAATTTCGAACTATACGGACTGGCAGAACAATACTTGGTTCGAGGATAATAACAAGGTTCCCGAATCGTGCTGTCGCTACGAACATTGCGATGTGGACGTCCGCAATGAACCAGTGGACGTCGCGGCGGAGAACATCTATGTTGACGTAAGTCTTTTCATGAAGGTTCTCACGGGCACTTCGTGGGTGGCCGGGTAGATATGGGCGTATGGATTGTTGTGCTGCGGGGTCTCGACTGACACTGAGCTTTCCCGATGCTTCTATTCATTAAGCAAACTAATTAGTGCAGTACACCTGTGAGAATGGTGGGCGGAAAGTGGTTCTGCTCGGCGCCACTTGGGTGGGCAGCACTCGTCATCAGTAGCTGCTTCTTGCGGCTGCGTTGATCGGGGACACCATCACATCCAGGCCAGCATGTGGATCGACATAACTCTACATCGGGTTCCTGTTACCTCAGCACGGTGAGCGTATGCAACGCAGGCTAGTGTAGCCCATGTGCAGTCTACAGTGCAGCATTTAAAATCGAGCGCTTTTTCATCGGCCTATTTCAATTATCATTCTTTGCAGGCCTGTGCCGACAAGCTACAAGATTGGGCTTCTCAGAAAATGGGTGTCATAATTGGCATAGCGTGCGCGGTGGCAGTTATTCAAGTAAGTCGACTGGTCCTATTTCGTGCCCGCTCGAGGTTCTAATCGTTGCTGTTCTAGATTATCGGCGTATTGCTCTCGTGCACTTTCGGTTCGCGCCTACGAGACATGTACGATGCGGTCTAATCAAATGCGGCAGCGAGACTCGAGCAGGTTCTGTCTTTTTGTGTTTGGGTTGTTTCTTTTTTTTGCTAAACTTTTCGAGTTTTTGAGTTGTGTTATGGAATATTTGCCATATGGACCAAATTAAGTAGGCTTTAACCATTTCGCCTGATTTGGGATAGTGGTGCTTTATGGATGGGTTGGAGCTTATTGCGGATCTAATAGGATTTGCTCGAATGACCGTGGGACCAACAAGTTAACTGTTATGCTTATCGTATCTATCGAACAAATTGGGTTTTGGCCAGCGTGTCAAGCTAAGAGCCGAGATCAAAGCCTGTTCGTTTCCAGCAGCAAAAACAAGGACTTAGCCAAATATGAATGACCTTGTTCATGTAAGTGACTTAAACTTTTTATCACCAGGTATTGCATAACCAAATCAGAGCCATCTGACTAGGCATAAAATCACACCACGCAACGTCTACGTCAGCACAACCACCACAGCCTAAAACTATCAAACCTCGTCCCTGCACACCACACTAAAGCTCACATATATATAAAAGACCAAAAAACTCTATTTTAAAGCCGATTAAATAATCTGAATGGGGGTCTCAGAAATTCAAGACCGTTCAAAGAAAAGATACATGCGAGAGCTGCCAGCAAAGTAGCCCACAAGTACTGTAGCTATTGCATAAGACCTCCATTCCTACCGCAAAACTACAAACCACCACCAGAACGCTCCACAGTAATTAGGTCGCGATCGGCCTGATCTAAGTAACGCACCAATCGGCTTTGACTGACCGTGCCTCCTTTCAGGCCGCTGAACAGCTAAAACCGGAAGAGACGATTGTTTGCTTTAAACATTTGTGTTACTATTGGGTATAAGGTCCGCCTCCCAAGTTTTTATGGAAGACTCAGCATAAGACTCAACTTGCAGACGAAGTAGGCCCCTGAATCGATGTCAGAATATTACAAAGAGTATTATACTCCGATTCAGCACCCACGCGTGTTGTATGGGGTAGACAAAATTCTAGACCTCTAGAACCTATGAAAAAATTCTCGAAATTCTTGATTCTTGATAATTTCGACTTTCCTTTAATAATTGAGATATCGGTTCAAAATTTTGGCTACTCCTGCAGAGCTAAGGCATTGCAGCCAACCCTTGGATCTATTGACTATAGTGCCCAATATCCGAAATTGAAAATCCTACCGAAGCACTGAGATGCATTCTAACCCCATCCATATTCCCCTGCCCCTGAGCCACAGAATGCAATACCACCCCATACTCCGCTCTAAAAAGGAGGTTCGAGCCCCCAGACCTCTTCCGCCTAACTGCTGCCCACCTGCAAGAACTCCATCAGCTCGATTTCTCCGTTTTTGTTCAAATCTACTTCGTTCAATAATTCGTGCAAGACGCGTTCGTCAATCTTTTCGTTTCGTTCCTGAAAAACATAGCAAATCATCAGCTCGCCCGAGACCACAATACAAACAGCGCTTACGCGGAAATGACTTCGCAAATCGTTGATCGTAATGTGACCTTTCTTATCTTTGTCCAAACTATTAAATCGTTCGATAGCGCGATTCTTTTCATCCTTCGTCAAATTTAATGGAGCATCCTCCATAGCGCGTTGTTTGGCCAATTTGCCCATCTCGTCATCGATGAATTTCTGGGCTGCTTCCAGTTGACGCTAAAACGAGAGGCAACAAACGTACGAGTGTATCAGACCAATCCAGATCCGTCATCCAAGGTCGAGACCCCTTCCAGCAATCACGCCAATAAGGGGCCATACAAATACCACGTCGTATGCAAATGAGCTTTTTTTGACCTCTTCTCCTGTCGAACAAAATCGTTTTTCCACTAAGCCGACGTCGTAAGACCCCCCTTGTAGCCGATTTCTGACAAGCATTTTCAAAATCACCCTCTTGCTTCTATATCATATTTGGTAGACCTCCAGATCGCCTGAGCGGTTCAAACTGATCAACTGACTAGCGAGAGCGTATTTGGGATTCTTAGTCTGACCTATTTAAGAAGAAATCAGAACTGGTTTCTGAGATTATCTAGACAGAATTTTCTGACGTGTTCAAACTATAAGTCTATTCGAGGACGCCAGGCAAAGGCGAGCACAGAGGGTTAGCGCCCAGGTCCTGCATCGGATCTGAACTTTGACCCGACTCCACCAACCCAACCCCAACGACAGAAGTCCAGACCCACACGGGGCCTCGCCCAGCTTAAACCCATGTCATTTTTTCAAATTGGACCCAAACCCAACCTAACTTTGTCACCTTCAGAGTTTTAAAAATATAAAGTTTAAAAAGCTGACCCATCAATTTTCATTCTTCTACCATTATAATTAGAATCATTAAAATACTCTGCAGTTTCAATGGTATCCGCAGGAGACATAATTTGACGGGATTTTTAAAAGTTGGGTCCATCTGGGCTTGACCCGACCGAACCTACGAATTAACCAGTTCAGCCAACCCAAACTTCATCAAACGGTGCTAAAATGGCGCCGAAAAACCTTTCCGCAACTACATAGACTTCGTTCGTAACGTTTAAAGTAGTTTTTTAGAACCGCAAGAACTATCTCCCAGCACAGGCATCGTACAGTAGCTAGTTGATGCTGCCGGGAAGGGGGGGTTACAGTACAATCGCGCATTCACGCACAGCCCTCGACTGCACAATCTGCTACTGTTCCCAACCAGGCAGACAAGTCAGCACTCCCTTTTACTGAAACAATGCACATACCTGTCTCTCTTTTTTGTCCCATTTCAATTCATTGCCCATTATGTCCACAATTCGAGGCAAGCACTCCTCGGTGGCGTGCGTGTTTAAGAATGCCAAACGCGTACGTCGACCGATAACGTCGATCGCAGTTTGTGCGTATTCACGAATCGCATATACCACCTGCAAAGCAACGATGCTCTTTTCTAAACCAACAATTCGCCAAAGTTGTTTCGGAAGTTGAAATGTAATATAAGCCCAGTTCCCCAGGGACTTCCAGCCCGTTTTGCCTACGCTCAGCAGTCATGATATGATAACTAAGAGGGCCATGAGTGACCATCCCCCCCGCACTAGCTTGCCTCTTTGTCTCCACTAGAAGCACCTCCACACGAGGGCATCCTGTGCCAGCACCAGGATGATGACTGGTGTTCTCTCTCTACTCGTTCGACGGGGTGAGTCGCTTAGAGCCAGGTGCGCTGGACTAACTAATCGTAACCCGCGTCGAAGACTGGTTCCCACTCTGCGAACTGCCACCCTCCCAGTCAGGGCTGCTGGCTCAAGCAATGCGGGACCAACTCTTCTTAACCCACTGAGCCATTGAGGCCCCTGACAACTATCGTTTAAAATCGCAGCTCCTCACAAGGGCATGCGAATCTACTTTTGACGTGAATGCCTCGGATGGGCAGTCACTCAAAGCAGGTGACCGTCAATCAGTCAGCACCACAAACTGCAAGCACACACTCACTCACCTCCTCTTCCAAATAAGGAAATTCTTCGTGCAAGCGGGTTCCAATAATCGGCCATCGTTTGCCAGTCAGCTTAGCTAGCTTTGCCACTGAGAAGGCCCTATCGCCGTAACGATGCGCTAAGTGGACAGCCACCTAGAACGAACGAACCTCACACATCCAATACTCGCAAACCCACATCAACCGACTCACATCGACTTCCAAACCGTAATCTTGCACCAACTTGATGTACAGCAGTGGATCGTAGTCGTGGGCACCCTCCAACTTCAAACCGGGCGTAACGCAGCCTCTCAACGGTTTCAAGTTACACACTTCGATGGCCTTGTCCACCGTCTCTTCAGCCATGTGACGATACGTAGTCCATTTTCCTCCTGCAAACAAATCGAATTTCCTAAATAAAGTAAACATGGCGAAAAATGATAAGCTTACCGGCAATTGTGACCAAATTCGAGTCACTCACTTCAATAATGTGATTTCGCGCCAACGATTTAGTGTCCGCCTTGTTCGGATCCTTTACCAAAGGACGAAGACCAGCCCAAGCGCTCAATACGTCACCGCGACGAACTAAAAACATGAACCAGTTTATTATTCCAAAGCAGATAATCGTACATTTAAAAACGCTTTCAATAACAAAACCCCGGGGGGGGGCTTGGTGAGAACCACCATGCCTCAGTAGCTTCTACTGCTTCCCAACAAGTCTATCCAGCATCGCGCATGTCGCCGTGATGCCCGCAGACTGAAGCGAGTAAGATATAATCCCTGGCCTTGCCTGAGACCCTAAGCCTCTCAGGCTGATGTTTCAGCCGCAAATAGAGCCAGATTTTGACCCCCGACTAGGGTCAGCTACATTCTTTCCTACGCCTGCAAGACTTACAGCAGCACAGACCTAGTTCGCTCTGGGCGACATATTCAGCTCAAATGAGAACGGATGTCGAGCGAGCACTGATTCCCAACATCGGTCTTCAAATTCCCTTCCCCCCCCACCTCTGAAACCTCGATGCTTGTACACAACCCCATCGAATGTTTTTGGTCTGACCGAAACTGCCGTGCACATTGGCCGCCTCACAGTCAAGGTCAGCTGAGTCAGAAGGAAAATGGGATTCGGACAGCCATGGGAACCTAGCCAACCAAAAAATTCCCAGGACTTGAAGCGCTGACTACTGCTGATCAGTTGGCCGGACGAATCCAATGTTTTGCGAAAAGCTTTCTTTCGCGCCAAAGCACAAATTTAGATTTTCGGCTTTGTCGAGGTTGGCAGGGTTCCCTGGTGAAATCATCATTCGAGCTCCCAAATATTCCATCACCTACCGCTAATATTCGAACTTAGATAATGACGGATTTCTTGCAAAATGAATTCCACATCCCGTTCGGCTGGTCGTGGTGCGTGAGTTACTTCACACGCTGAATCCGTGGTTCCTGAAATCACGCCCGAATATTCCACTGCCTCAACGTAAGTCATATATATCCATACCAGCCACAGTCATCCTTTCCCACGGCAGGAAGAAAATCACACGGCCATCACTCGTCGACGGATCCAATAAACCAGTATTAATGGGACTGTAGTAACCCTAAAAAACACCCACCAGCCCTCACCAACGATGAAAGACAAGCTACTAGGCAGACAGGCACTTACTGGAAGCACGACGTGCACGCCTTGCGAGGGGACCACGATCTTCATCACGTCAGGGTTGTCCATTTGACGAATCACGTCCGAAAAGGCGCCAGTAGCATTGATGACACACTTGGCATTGATCGTCCATTCCTTGCCTAAGTTGCAAATATTTTAATTAGCGACTCGAGTCTCTTTTCCTCACAGGTTTCCTGTTTTGTGGAGGTCATTTTAACATAACACGCTAAAATTTATCCCGATGATAAAGGCAAACTTGGGATCTCCTAAAATTTAGCACGCGTTTAACCTGAGTGTGAAAACAAAGTGGCCTCCGATCAAAAACACTCCACAAGTCTGTATCTACTCTACAAATTCGACCAAATTCAAGACCTTACCTGTAATTTCATCTCGCACTTTAGCCCCTCGAATCACCGATTTGCCCTTCTCATCTTGCCCTCTTACCAAATTCGTCACTGACACATGATTTGCACATTTAGCCCCCAAACGAACAGCTGTCAACATGATGGCCAAATTCATGCGGGCGTCGTCGTGTTGACCTAAAATTATAAGCATGGTTTTCTAGTCCATGAATATCACAAAGTATCTTACCATCGTAATAAATTAAAGCGCCGACCAACGAGTCCTTCTTCAACATGGGAAACAATTCCAACGCTTTTTGTTTTCCAATGGCGTAAGATTTCTTCAAAACGCGTTTTCCCGAAACAAAATCGTACGCTTTGATACCGAACCAATAGTAGACCAAGTCGAACCAGCTGACATAGGCTGGGTGTAGTCGTGCTGACCATATACGGGGGGCAAATACTTACTGGTAAACGGGTAACATAATGGGCAACGGGGCGGACAGATGCGGGGCGATCTCCAATAGGTTGGCTCGCTCGAACAAGGCTTCTTTGACCATTCGATACTGAAATGACACACGGATGAGACAGAAAAAGTCTAACAGGCTCCCACGGGTCTGGTCCCATCAGAGGTTGATCGGCGGGTGGGGGTCGGGCTGGGGCATAATTTCCATAGCCGTACAGAATCGGGCAATGTACAGTAAGCGCCTAATTTATCACACATAAATGAAAGGGTCATAAATAAGAATGCACAAACCTGCTCGAAATCAAGCTTCATCACGGCTGCCTGCAAATAACGGACACCGCCATGGATCAATTTCGTACTGCGACTACTCGTCCCTGAACTGAAATCGTCCATTTCGACCAAAGCTGTCTTCAAGCCTGAGATGAAAAATAGAATGGGAAAGAGCAAAATTATGCCCGATGTAAGGATGCGCATACCTCGCGACTGGGCATCCAAAGCAACACCGGCGCCAGTAGCGCCACCACCGATGATCAAGACATCGAATTCGGGAGTTGCTTCTAACGATTCAAGAATATTTTGACGAGTCGGCAGAGGAGTCGTCGGTCGAACATTAAAATTTTGCACATCCGCATGCGCTACTTTCAATAAACGCTGAAATGTGTGAAATTTCTAAACCATAAAACCGGTTCCAAAAATAAATACAACCAACTTACTTGTTTGTAATCCTTTTCTTGTTGAATATCGACCGCAGCGAAAGCTAGGAAGACAGCTCCGCCAGCAGCCGCTCCAACGACGGCTGCTCGTTTGAGAAAACGTCGTAAGTGCAGCATTCTATCCAACCACGATCACGGCGCTATTACACGAACCTATGCAGCCGGCAGGATGTCGATTGTTCGTTTAGCCGGGCTACAAAACGACAAAGAACCTAAACCGTATCAAGTTCAAAACATGAAAGGTGCGAAAATCCATAAAGCGTGATAAGATAACGGATACGAGGCTACAGCAGAGGAAACTCCGCAGAACGAGGAAAACCGACTAGACGCGCAAACAAGGAGAGCTCTAAAAGCGAGATTAGTCCTTCAAAGTCTCGTGAGAAACGCGCAACTATTCACACCGTTTTTCGTAAGGGATGTGCAAATTCCCAGACGATGACGATTTTCGAAAGTTGGATGTTTGTCCTGCAATAGATTGCAAGACGGGTTTATCCAAGCTTTCTTTAAGCATATAAGGAGGCATGATAAGAAACACTTCGGTCTGCAAAGATAAAAAAATCAAAACTATAATTTTAAAAAATAAAAAAACTAAAAGCTCTATATGTAAATAACCGACGAAAACCGCGTTACACCAGCTCAAAACCTAGGTTTTGATAATTATGTAATAACGCGATAAGGTATTACACCTGATTTTCGAAGACGCTTTTCCGGTCCGCGCAAACTCGCAAATGGCGGAAAAAACTCTCCGCCCGAGGATAGCGTCTGGAAGCGGAAGAAAAATTGCATGCAGGAACGAGCGAAATAAACGAAAGCTTGAAGAAGTAAGTTCTTCGACCTTCGCACTCTTCATCGAGCATCGCAACTCGTCGTTCGCCGCCGTCGCAGGTTTTGTCAGCTGACACAGCGTATCAACCGGGTGCACCCGCCCTGGCTTCCTTCGCCTGAAAGCATCTTTTTGCGCGGGCTTTCCAGACTATCTTCTTCTCGAGATATAATAGAAGCTAATGGAAACTTTATCGAGAAGGAGATGACCTTATCGCCCGATTAATCCTGTTCACGTGACGAAGTTCGTGACTGGTTCGTGCATCGGCCCAAGAGTAGCCAATCATTGATCGGTGAGCTCTTACTCCAGATCTTCCCGCTTGGAAGCAGACATCACTAACTGCTTATGACAAAACTTGCGGGAAAGACCACTACATTACGCATAAACTTTCTTTGCGAATATTACTCGAATATTAATTAAATTTCGTTTTTTTTTGTATTTCTTGATAAAATCTGGAGCAGTCTTTGTGAATTTTTCACTTTTTGCCGTACCCTAACATTTAGTGAATGCATGATTGAAATTTAAAAAATACAGTGACGTTACTGTAGAGCTGCAGACCTGTACAGTAGGCTACTGTACGTTTTAGCTACTACAGAAGGAGCGTAGCGGCTGGTTTGCTAAACGGGAAATAATCGATTCAACTTCTTAAGTTTCGAAAAACGACGATCATTTAAGAAACGGTGACAAAATGGCAAGTATACTCTTTGTGTTCAACGATAGCTACATACTGTGCTTGGAGGCCTTCTCTTTTAGCCCCGGGGTCTTGTTCTCGATAAATACTTAGGCCCATTCGCCGGCAGCATCGAGCGATTCGATCCTAGGGCTGGATCCTAATCCCAATCCCGATCCGATCCAGTGTCTGGATCCCGAGCCCGATCGATCCAAAGTCTGGATTTTGGATCTGACTGACCCCATCCAATCCGCCTGAGCCCCTTTAATAATAAAATGTCAGGGATGGCGTGCTTAGCATCACATTCTCACCAACCTACTGTGTCCTCGTTGTCACTGTCTATCAGATGGAGAACTAGCGCCGGCCAACAGTGGGATGCAATACCAATTTCAAAGAAAACTGGGACTCTGCTCGCTCATGATGCTTGCAGCCCATACATAGTCCTTTCCTGGCAGATCGGTAAAGCGAGAAAAATTGTATTTGCCGATCGGTCGATGCTGGCCACTCTGCGTGGGGGTCACTTTTCCAGGTGAGATCTACCCGATGGCGCTGTCATATATTTATAGAACGGATACTGTAGGCCTACGCTAGACAAAGGCATAGAGCATGTCTGGCATAATTCTTAGCTGAATTCTGCTGATTCAACAGCCAATCAAGCTGCAGTTCTTGTCACCTGTTTAGCCACGCTCGACCACAGAGTGCAGGAGCGTGGCCTAAAAAGAAGGACTTCATTAATCGATTCGATCGATTTTCGAAGAAACGGAATTTTACGGTGCCTTTTTAGTCCGCTCCGACCATGGGAAAGTCACGATCGTTGGTACCGCGCGGATGTGCCGCAAATGGAAATGCCCGGCAAAGGTCAGTGCTGGTTGAATTAGCCCCGCATCAGTGGGTGTCATCTTGTGCATCGATCCTTAACTATGTGCGTACTAAGCCATCAGTTGTTTTAGGAAGCCCGGAAGCTCAGCTGCTGCGAGTACTAATGCGCGTAGTCGCATGGCTGGTGGTGGAGGCAACATGAGCGTTTGGTGCTTTTATTCGGAGGATTCTCCTGGGATCAAACTGTAAGTATTCTCTTGTTTCCTTCCATCCACATCCGAGAACCGAGTCAGTCAGTGCGACACCTTCCAAGCACCATATTCTTGCTGGGTGCCCCCCCCCCACTGACACGGGTTGGCTTTGTAGTGTTATCATTTCAGAGGCCCAGTGCCATTGCTGATCATGACCTTGGTCTTCATCGCCTCAATCTTCCTCTTGCACATTTGGGGAAAATACAATCGCTAGTGTTCGAATATGATCATTCCGTAAACAGTAAACGATTCGAGTTTATCGCTGATCTGAATTTTATGCCTGCCGTTGCCCTAAAAGTTTTAAAAATGCCAAAGGCTCTTCCAGGTTATTTTTTGCGCTCATAGTAAACTGATCGTGAGTTCATGTTCATCACAGACATGACTGCCACATGCCACAGTCTCCGCCATCTCGATGGTTCCGGTTACTAGAATACAGTCTTGCAGATGCCAGCATCGGATCAGCCCTTCTCTTAGCGACGGCTATTCAGTCAAGCCAACCACATGCCACCTGTACAACATGACTACCAAATCGGAGAAGACTAAGCTATCTATGCCCTGCCTAATATCGAAATCTCCCTGACATATTTGCTATACATCACATCCTAGTCTAATATCTGTGTTAGACAGTACCTAGAACCTCTGTCAGTACGGATATCAGATGACTGCACCAATGAACAAGGCCGCTCTCACGCCCGCTGAAACCCGGACCCGCACACTACGTTTTCAGACTAAGCATGCGGCAGCTTTCATTAAACCAATCCACGCCAAAACGTTCCTTGTAGCTTTCATCGAAACGATTGCGAGTAGTCAAATGATTGATGTGAAATTTAGAACCTAAAATAAATGCCATGGATGTCAAGCAAGTACAAACTTGGGTTTGCAGACTTACCAAAAAACTTGTGGATATCTTCTGGTGTAACGTAATGAGGAGGGCCTGAAATGATGCACTCCAGTTGTGATACGTGGCTGATACACTGTTGGTGGCCCCCGACATACCCGCGTTTGGTGATGTGAAACGAGAAGGCCAGACATTGAACTGACCAACACTACCAAGGAACACAAGGAGTAGAGTGACCGCAGATGGCCGAGAGACCCACCCCAACCAACACTAAGAACTGACTCACCCGGCCACTTGGACGGATCGTAATTGACGGTCGCCAGTAGAATTCGTCCCGTCGGCAGCAACAACTCCTCAAGCACGTGCACATATCTGCAACGAGTTGGGTTCACCCCTGTCCCTGGCCCAGTCTTATTTCCCAACCTATGTCCTAACATTCACTCAAACAAGTCCCCGTGCCTACCGTTTTCTGTCCGGCACATTAATGGCCACGAATGAGCCCCTGTCCCAAATAAAATCGAACTGATGACCAGCGTGCGCCCTGGGAAAAACAAACCAATAAATATCTGACTTGCATCAAAAGACATGCTTACTTGGAAAACTTGAAGAAATCGCCGCAAAAAATTTGTATTTGTTCGTCCTCACTCTAAATGAGCATAATCCAATCACTGGATCAAAGAAATCACAAAAATAATTCTTACCTGATAAACTACGAAGTCACTCCCAGAACCAACACGCACATGCTTCATATTCTGCTCCTCGAAAAAACTGCGCGCAGCAAGTTCCGACACTTCAACGCCGCAAACCCGACAGCCTTGATCGTACAGCCTGCGAGGGTCGCGTCAGTGAGACCACTGGACTGGCTGCCCACCAGCCCTCCAACAGAGGTATAGGATGCACCATGCATTGACAAGGTCGAGTATGGATGCTGGAAGGGGGCGGGGGGGGGGGGTTCTAGCTGCATATACTCCATGTAAAATTTCCCGCCATTTTTGGATTTGAATTATTGGCGGAAAAGCAGGTTTTTGCTACGAAGCCTCAGGGGTACAGCCTTGACAAATTTTTGAGTAGCAATCCCAGGAGGTGGTTGCTCTCCTAATGTAACCAAGCCTGGCAGCCGTAGGATGGAAGTGGTCGGCGGAACAAAAAACTCTGATTAGAGCAGGCAAGTCTCGCGACTGTACCTACGGCTGAAACATAAACTCGAGAGGGGTAGACGTCTCCCAGCCGGGAGAGTGTCGATCACTTTCTCCCACTCGCCACGGCCTGCCAGGCACGAGGGTTACACTACCCTCCCCTACGCGTGTACAAGGGCAGCATGGCAGCATGCCTCCCCTGCACATACCATTTCATATCCACGCTCTTCCCGCATAGTGGCACCAGCACATCGGTCGAACGACCACCGTCCGCACACTGGCCAAAATATTCGATAAGGAATCTGCAATGAGGTCACGAATGATACAAGGTTGTCAATGGGGCCAGAACCATCAACACGAGGACCACCTTACATTCTTCCGAGGTCTCTCTGGCCCAGAAGCAGGTTGGGTCCCTCAGACGGTCAAGATAGGTCTGCCCACCTCCTGCCAGCCCAGTCAGTACTCTGAGCTAGTCTACGACCCCAACAGGCACGCCACTTACTCATGCACAGTATCCTTATGCCACCGGGCATTTCCATCTTCCCATCTCTGTTTCCAGCCGTCCACACTCTCTACCGTTTGTTCCATATTAGAAGCGTCTACGTCAGACAAGACCACATAAGCAACCACAGGCCAGACCAGTCATCAAACATGCCAGCGTGCTGTGACGTCGACCACCATCTACTCACCAGAACACAATCATGACAGTCAATATTTATTAGGCCCATACGCGATGCATTATTATGAACGCCTATCGTATGCAGCAATCTAAACCGAGTCATCTCTTACACAACGAGGTCATTGCACACACAACGCCCGCCGGTTCAAATAAATCGAGAGAATCTAAGGAAATCCAGTCTTAGAAAAATATCATGTAACAAACTGTAACAACCGAGTTTCCAACAGGAAAACAAAACCGCCCACGTTCCGAGGAAAGAACTTTCTCTTGTTGCCATTCAACACCGAGTAAACGTTTCTTGAAATAAAGAATAGCTAATTGCCGTATGCATAATCAAATGCCTTATATTCCACCATGTATTGATCGCTTATCAGTAAAAAATGACCTTAAAACTAGAACCTGAAATGAAAGCAGGTTAGTACAAGATAATGCCCAGGTCAAGAGATGGACAGGAAGACTCGCCCTTACCTGCCCAACGCCGATAACGATCAGCACAGCCGTTTGACCCAAGGACCACCATAACACGCGCTCATTCAGATCTTCGGCTTGTTTACGACCAGTCGCTTCGCGAAGACGATGATGCGTTTGATAATCGTCGACGACTTTAAGTTTCTCATGAATATTTTGAGCACTCGTTTCCATCTTAAAAAAGCATTTCCATTAAAATTGAGAGCAGTCAGGCCACACTAAGAATACCATGGTCATCGCTGTCAGATGTTCCATTTTAGGTAACAGCGGTTTCTCGTTGCCAATTTGCCAGTCCATGTAGACGATTTTATGCGAAAAGGTGGAAAATTCGTTCGAGAAACAGACCTGAAAAAACAGCGTTGGACAATTATTTGGTTAAGTAGGTCGTCAAATGACTCCCACAGTATGCAATGCGGAAAGCTGTTTAGAAACCCACATTTTGGCCCAAATATAAAAATGCGATTCTTCAAACTGCGTCATCGGTAAGATTATGAGTTACAGACACGATACCTGATCGAAATAACAGCTTAATTTAAGTCATGGGAGCGCAGGCCAACAATGCGCGTCTGAAAGCAGAAAACGAGGGTCTAATCCTGTATCTCATCCCCGCTGGTTATGTAGACCTCCGAATTACCAAATTACTCACCTTATAAACACCGGAAACGTCAGCTTTCCACGTATGACTATCGTACTGTTTTTTCACGTCCTTGTACAGAATTTGACCAGACGGTGATTCCAGCTGCATGTCCACATCGTACTGCCCGCCCGTGACTACTTGAAATTCGATGGTTGACTCGGTGTCCTTGACAATCTCTTCATAAAAGCACTGATTCGCATTGTCCGGCAATTCTGAAACAGAAGTACAGTACAGTAAACAATAACAAATATCCCACCTTTTCCTAAACCGGCCATTGCCGACTTACCGAACGTTAACTCGATGGACTTTGCTACAGCCAGCACAGCGCATAAAATAAAAAGAATTTCCATTCCTTTGGCTTCTCCTTTCTGAAATTATACTGTATCTCTTGCTTTACAATTAAGTCGACGTTGCTAGAAATTTTGATTCGTCCATGTGGCAGAGCCAGCCCGTCAAGTCGTGTCTACCCAGAGGCGCACGGGCCTGCCAACGTCATATACACGGTGTAGTTTGATGTAAGCAGCTCCCCAAAGGTGTTTGAATTGCAGTATTGGCGCGAAGTAAACCACTTGTAGATACTTGTGTTCCGAATTTTTTATGAATTAAATCTATGTAGTATGATAAAAATGTTCAAGGCAAGCGTTGGGCTCCCAATTCACACCAAGCACAGGAATCCAATTTTTCTAACCTTGTGAAGAACGCCTTCGCAGTTTCAAAAATAATACAGTTCTCGCACGAGTCATCCCAGTTGCCATTCCAAATCGGGTACTTATCAACCATGATCAAAAGTCTTTGAAGCCAAATGTGCAAACAAATCTATACTACTTTCACAAGCTCTTGACAATGTCATTTCAAACCGAGTTTCATGCACTTTTTACTGGACCTGGTGGAGCATGGTCGGTGCAATCTGCTGGTGATCCTTGCAAAACGGAGTGCCCAATTCGCTCACGTAATACTAATCGAACAAATGCTTAAAAATTTTAGCTGGAACTAACGATTGACAGCGTGACTTACTGCTCCTATTCGGATTGCTACAAGTACTGCAAACGAAACACTTTTGATGGTACGTACGATTCATTTTTCAAATAGTCTTCACATCGTCTGCATCGCTGGCACGAAAAGCGCTGCATCGCCGCAAGCGAAACAAGCCGCTTGGTAGTACCTAGTTTCGCGACATCGACGCCAGCAGGGAACACCGAAACGGGGGCAGAAACCAGCGATTTGTTGCAGTGCTTGCATTTGAAACAGGCCAAATGCATAGCTGCCTTGTAGTCCTCGAATGACAATATGGCACAATAAGAATAGCTGATTGCTTTCTTGCTCCAAGTACATTCCGATTTTGCGGTAAGTGGTACATTCGATATTGGCAGTTCCCATCCTAAATCACTGGACTGCGTGGGATTAGAAATAGGGTGTTCGACAGACCACTATGGACTTCGCAGTTGAAGGACAATGTAAATTCATAGTTGGTGTGTTACGCGATTCGTTATGTACCACTTACAGTATGTACCAGTCTTTGGCTACTACTGCAGGGGCAGAGACTGCAGCTCTGACACTGATTGTGAGTTTTATGAGGAGTGCGTGAGCTCGACGCGGTCTTGCCTACCAACGGTCAATATCTGACTCAGCGACACGAAGAATCCAGCCTATTCAAAATTGGCAAATATGTATGTACTTTACAGTACTGTGTGTTTCTGAAACCCATTGAAACGGCCTGTCATAATGGCTCAATGTTGTGCTGCCAATTTTACTGCCTGGGTATCTACCTAATTGAATCTGATACAAGAATTTTTTAACAGATTATAATCTTCGCTCCATCATGAGCAAAGAGTAGCACAGTCCAGGCATGATTTTCGACAGTCGAGTCAGTTTCCTGTTACAAAACAACTGCGCAGTAATCCCATTTGTATCCCTCACTTGCAGTGTACCTCCCAGGTAGGGACCCCTTGACATCCTATACATATTCCCAACAAGCGACCATATCTTTTGTAAATTCTCCTGTTTGTCTCCACAGTGACCAGTATGATGGTCAGGCCAGGTCTCGAATAAGATTTGGTACACCAATATCGCTATTTACCAAGAATATTTGCTGCAACTGGCCAAGAGTTACCGCATTTAACATAATAGCAACGAGATAGCGAAGGGGAAGCTGGCACAGTGCCAAGCAAACATCGCGCTTACTAAATTGCAACCAGTATGGCTAGGGACTGCACGCCTCAGTCATCCAACACGGAACAGTAGTGATATGAGGCAGTATGGGCGACTCGATGGGGCCGCATTAAAAATTCAGAGCAAGCAATCCACACTGGCTGTTATTGGCGCCTATTGTACATGCAACAGCGCAAGGATGGCCACATCATACAGGCAGCATGCACCGAAAACAGTCCTTCATTTTTCGTTTCTCTCTTGCTGATTCAATATGAATTCAAGCTGATAAGTTTTATCAAACTCCACTTGCAGGGCTATGATAGGTTTTCAGCAGAAGTTTTATCTTGGATGCTCAGGCGCTAGGTTGCTGCGACGGCTTGTTGCGGCAAATTGTTGTAGCTGCCTGGACTCATGTTCGAAGGAGAGGTGCATACGAAGCGGGACAATTAACGGTTCAGAAAAGATGGACCAGCGGTCATAGCTAGAGAATGCGACTGGCCGAAATTGGACAATAACTCCGTCTGGAGCAAGGTGAGTCTAGTAAGGTAAATACTGTATAGGTTGATTACTTATATCCTAGCCAGGGGAGATAAATAATCCTCTCCCACTCTCTCTGGCACCCCCACGCATGGCTGCGAGGGTTACACAATGGTGCAACGGAGTGAAGGACACTTGCACATCCAGGGACGCAGCACAGAACATCAGCGGTATACGTAAAGTATACCGCTGATACTGCCTTTGGGGATATATTGCGGGGGTCCTTCGTCGCACATTTTAAGTCAAGTCGTACCACCAAATCCACTTATGATTAGAAGTAGTTGGCCCACAATCAGAAAGTTTTCCTTTCAGGAGGTCAAAAGGTTTTAAATAATAAGAATCTGAGGCACTGGTGAAAATACGTAAAGCAGAAGTAACCGCTCCTTAGCAATGAGAAGCGAGGCAGAGATATTGCAAAAGAATGAAGTGGACATCACCTCTATCGAGCCCCTCAACTTCGCGCTGACTGCGAAGACGGTGAAAGGCCGAGTTGTGTGGTCGCTATTAACAGTTGCGGCTACAGTGACGCTGCTGACTTTCGTCGGTGTTTTTGTCAGCACCTACAACAAGAGGGAGACGTCGGTTGTTACAAAGGTAAGTGGAACACACTGGCGTTGGCAGCTACTGAATTCAGCTTAGATGTTCCTGTTTGTCCTTGGCCTCCACGTCACTATTACCTTATGCGCTGTAGAGGGTGTAGGGACACATTACACACCTAATGATTTACCTGGCCGCGAGCAGATCACTCGCCAAACCTGCGCACCTGAATTGAGGCAGACGGCTAACCCACCAGTCATGGATATTTGAAAACAATAAGCGGGGTATTCGCAAACGGTGCTTCTATTGATTTTCGTAATTTTCTTGTAGATCAAGTCTAACCACGAGCCATTCCCAGCCGTCACGTTCTGCAACTTGAATCCATACAAGAAGTCAGCCATAGCCTCGGTCCCACAAATAGCCCGCCTGGTCGAATCGTACAAAAGTGTGTCGAAATCGACGATCAATAGTACCTCCATTCAGCCAGCAAAAGAAAAAGTGCCGAAGCCAAGGCCGAAAAGGAGTAATCCCCCAGCATACAGCTGCACTGGCACTTTTTATTATAGGTCTCCCAAAACAGCTCAAAACGCGCTTTATTCTTCGTCTAAATTTGTCTACTATCCTTATTATGCCGGTAAGCTCTCTTTTCTTTGACTTCAGGTGGAATCTTCGGCCCACACTAATCCGTGCATACAGTAGCGGTCACTCAAGGCAGCCAAATGCACTACCTTCTCCATAGGCCAAACACGCCTATTACTTAGGGATTCCTATCAGATCGCAATGTGCTTAATGAAGCATGAACCCCAGCTATGCTTGAGTAGTCGCGCGGGTATGACGATAAAAAAAGGATCGAAAGAAAACAGGGTTGCACCTAGTGTCGTCTCATTACTCTTACAATAGAGACTGTGCAGTATTGACTTCACAGTTGGCTGATGTCGCAATGGTTTTTCACAACTTTGGTGTGATGCAGCATATGGCGACATAAAGTTTCTTTGCAGATACATGGGCATGTGGATTTACTTTCTGCAGTGCCCAAACGCCAACTGGTTTCAAGAGTCGTTTGGCACGAATCGACAGCCCTGCTTTGTACTCCTACCTGAGAAGCATGGGAGTAGTGTCCGACTCCATATACTACGGAAGCTCAGCTTATGGGGGCCTGATTGGATTGTATAGCAAAACTGGTTCAATATCCACTGGCAGTACAGCTTTATACAGCTGGTACGACGACTCAACCACCAGGTCACTTCTCGGAGGCAACATCACCTCCGCTTCGACTCTATGCTCAGGCTGCACTAGTTACTCATCGGATTGGAACAACTATGGCGGCGGCGTTGTAATATATTATGACGGTACTAAAAACGTGGTTAGAGCTATTCCTGGATCAAACGAGAGATACTCAGTTATTTGCGAATGTAAGTGATCACATTAGGCTACAGAGTCCTTCTAGCTCATAACTACTGGACATTTTAGATTATAATTCCACGTTCACAACTACATCCACGACAACCTCAACCACAACTTCCACAACGACATTTACTACAAGCACCTCAACCACTTCGACGAGTACACCGTCTACAACGATATCGACCTCGACCTCGACGTCAAGTTCAACCAAAGAAACTACAACCGCAACTTCTCTCTCGACGCTTCTGCCTACGACTACCACAACATCGGCAGTGGCCACGACATTAAAACTAACCACATTGGTAGCGACAGCGGCGCCTACGACCACAACATCCTCTGTGCCCCCTAGCAGTAAAGCCACAACGTCAGCGCCAACCACGTTGGCAATGTTAACAAAGCCGGCCACACCATCTGCGATGCCAACGAGCAGTTTGAAACTTGTATTCGCAACTACTGCAGCATCCGCTGTGGAATCGACGTCAGCGGCAACGAATGCAGCAAGTTCCTCACCAACTGCAGCTTTAATTTCTCCATCGACTCAAACGATGGAACTGAGCTCAAGTGTCGCCTCGATCTCAACTCTCCTGCCAATCGCGATTTCATCTGCATCCACCTTAAAAGCATTAGGCAGTACTCTCGTGAATAGCGTCACCTCAGACCCGTTGACGTCCTCGGAATCCTCAATTCCATCTGTTACTTCAGAACCAATATCGGTGGCCACTTCAGCATCGGGTGCAGCCTTGCCGTTAACCACTGAAGGGCCTACCACACTTGCTACAGTCCCTGTCTCCTCCGCAACACCAATTAACACCTCTCCTTTCACATCAAGCCTACCGACAATTGAGACTACCAGTCCACTACTGCCCGTAACCACTGTGAATCCAGCATCGTCCTTGGCAGCCTCGACCATCACAAACACCAATCCTGCAATGGCGACGCCTGCCATGACAAGCTCCGTCTTGGCCAGTTCGTTTGTTCCTATGTCCAGTGCAGGTTCACCTATCGCAACGTCTTCGTCCTCTGCTTCTTTACTGGTGACCAGCTCTGCATCAGCGACCTTAACCGTCAAGACCTCCTTGGACACCTCATCTCCACTTCTCGGGTCATCAGCTTCGCCATCCGCTTACATCAGCATCATTTCATCAGCCATGGCGACATCTGCTACTGATTCATCATCATTGACTACGCTGGCAGTCAATCCAACATCATTACTACCCATAAGTAACATCTCGGGCTCCACTATCCAGCCATCTGAGAGTAGTATGCCTGTCGCTTCGACCAGTGCATCAAATCCAATCTTTCCAACCACAACAACGCAAGCTCAATCAGCATCAAGAAATCCGACTTCGCCACCAGTCATCAGTAGCGTTGCGTCATCCTCAACTGTCTCGGCCTCATCACCCTCCTCCATCAGCTATGTGACTAGTGCAACCACTCCACTTACGCCTGCATCTACTACACCTATGCTATCAGTCATTTCAACGCCATCTATGCAGACCGCGAGTGCGCAGGCAACACCAGCCACCATATCAGAACAGGCTACACCGACTGCCTCATCTACGAGCTCCATGCATTTTATACCGTTGTCATCTATTCCAGCAGCACCCACCTCAACTTCGTCCCCTTTTACTCAAGGCACCAGCAGCTTGCCTCCCTCAATCATATCAACTAATGCAACAGCCTTACTGACGAACACAATGAGTTATACGCTTTCGTTCGTACCTCCATCAGTAAGCACAACTAGCACGACCAGCATGGCCTCCTCTAACGGAAGCACAACATCCAGTCACGCAGACACTGTCATATCCCAGGCCTCTTCGTCCTCTGCACCTGTGAACCCCATTTCTTCTACCTTTATTTCTTCTACCTCTAACACGACCTCTTTTGCGCAACCGTCACCATCTCCTTCAACGCCAGCTACTATTATCCAGTCATCATTGCAGACGTCTTCCTCGCCATTGACCGCCCCCACTGCTGAGTCCTCGGCAGCACCGGCATCAAACACTCAATCCACCAGCCTTGCACCAAATGCTACTGTTTGGCCATCCGCAACTACGATTGCAAGCTCATCATCCCCTATTCAGCTAGCGAGTAGTGGATCAGACATAGCATCTGCAATATCCATCACTAATCAAACATCTGCCGCTAGTTCTGCCAGTGTTGTGCCTATTGCACCAACAACTAAACCTGTAACGACAGCATCGCTGTCAGCAGCCCCAGTATCAGTCTCAACGATTGTATCTGCTCCTCCAGCCAGCAGCATTGACACTTCGACCGTGCTGATGGCATCCATAGGGACGACTCCCTTGCCATCGTCCGCCTCTTCAACCCCTGGTCAAACGCTAGAGCCTAGTAGTGCCCCAACGACACCACCTGATAAGACACAAGCAACAAGCTATGAAGCCTTGACTACTAGTCAGGCGATTTCCATCGCAGTATCCTCTGGGGGTGCCTCACCCAGCACAAGTGCAGGAAGCTTGCCAATCAGCTCATCGGGACTTTTGTCAGTCGCTCTACCGAGCCCCACCCATGCATCTCCCGTCGTAGCCTCCACTGCAACACTGGCCACTATGGATGCTGGCTTGTCGACAAAGGCGAGAAGCGTTGTAACTGCCAGTACATTGCAAGAAGCATCCACAACAGGTTCATTGAGTATTCAGTCGAGCAATAATTCCCCCGTTGTTGGGCCTGGAGCCAGTTCCAGCTCCGCTCTGTCGGCAACAATGCCTAAACAATTTGCCTCCCCTGCTTTTGTCTCCATCACATTGTTCGAGTCAACCTTAGAAAATACGAACGAAGTAACGGTGGCTGCACAAGGCACGACATCCATAGCAACCCATACAATAAATACGTCTGCTCGAGTTAGTCAAATAACATACCATACAATCACTGGTCATAATCAACCTACGGTAAGAATGGACACAAAGGCGGATGGTGGCGAGACAAGCTTAGCTGTAACTGCAATGGATGTTGTAGAGACACATCAACCCTCACGCTACTCTTCACATGCCACTGCAAACAATTCAGCTGCAGCAGTTGCGCACACAGAATATGCTACGCGGGCGCCATCTCAAGCACCCACAAACTACACACAAAGCCCAAGCGAAACTTGGACAGCTCTGTTTCCTGAAGCATCAACCCTATTGACGACTGACCATGGGATTAAAAGAGCATTCTCCAGTCAGGCGCTTGAACTAGTGGCAAATGCTGACGGGGGCATCGCAGAATCATCAAGCCATCCAGAGATCACAATCACAAAAGAGTCATCAGGCAGCGTGTCAATATCCTTGGCAAGCTTCCTGGCCTCTATTGGATCGCCGCAGCCTCAGAGCTACCAAGCACTGCTCTCGTCGTCATCTGCTACACCAATAAGAAGAGCGCGTACTTATCCTCCAAACGCGACGAGGAAGCCTATAGTTCCAGTGGCTGAGACTGCTGCAGTCACTCCTCCTATTTCAAACAAACAGACCACTGTCAATCCTGCCTTTCCCCAGTCTGAGTCATCATCGGATATGGAAAAGAATGTGAGAACAGCGCCAAGAACAGACACGGTTGATACAGATTCTCCAACCCTGGCTCAACCATTGACTACTCAACCAAGCGTAGATCAATCGATTTCAAGCAACTTTTTGCCATACACCCAGGGCAGGTTGCTTTCGAGCAGCCCGTTGATATCAACCGCAACCTTGGCCACTGCTCTCAAAGTCAAATTTCTCTCCAACAAGTTACTCTCGACGCAGAGCCCAGATTCCAGCTTCTTGTCCCTCACATCACCTTCTCCCAGAATACCCATAAGTGCTGAAACTCCAGTTGCCTCAGACTTGTTTCCATCAACAAGTCTTCCAGGTAGCGGTCAAACCTCGTTACCATCCAGCAATTTGTCAAAGCAAGACCCTAAAGAGATCTTGACAGACCCTCTTCCCACTGCAGACCCGTTATTAGCCCGCGGAGAGTTGCCTAACGTTACAACATATGAGAGCGCACAAAACCCGCCGCTACTGGCTGCGCAAGCCAGACCATTCCCATTTGCAGTAGCCTTACCGCCACTTTCTGTCACAGAGCCCACGCATCTTACGCCAGATCTTTCTTCACAAAATAATCTTACGCTGGAATCATTCACTAAAGTCCCTCGATCTCTGCCACGTTCTGAATCATTGCCATCAAACTCGGAATCAATCCCGCCTACTTTGGCCGCATCTATATTAGATACTGAGACTGAGGCTGGAGTGATCAGCCTATCAGTGGCTGATCAAGCGGTTGCCGCAACTCCGTCACCAGCAACTCTTGCAAGTAATGGCCATTCATCACCATTGGATAAGACTACCGGTCAGCCAGCACTTGACACGAGTGTCACCGAATCTCAAGAGGAGCAATCAGAACGTACTCGCACGCCATCTCTGGAGCCTCCTCTACGAAATCAGAAAGCAACTGTGCCTTCCGGCCCATCGCCAGGGAGCAGTCATCCTCCAGCGTCTACTGTATTTGCCATTGAGCAACATGGCAAAACCAAGCTTGCATCTGCTCTCCAGGAAGGTTGGACTGATAGTGAGTCCACTCAAGACCCTACTCAGCAAAGTCAGAAGACCAGTGCACCTGAGACGTACCCTCCCTCGACCACTGTGCGACCTCCTGTAAATGAAGGCAATCAGAACGAGTAAGCCGAGTACAGCTAACGTTAGCCGGCATTTTCTGCTATATAGACACTGTTTTGTTTCCATTCCAGGTCTTTCAACTCAACTGATGCAAAGTCTACAAAAACGATAGAAGAATACATTCTCGAATCTTTCGATTCTGTAAGACCAGTCCTGTCTCCACCAGAACAGAAATGACCGCTTTTCCTTCAGGTAAAATCAGAACCACAGGCCCTGGCGACAGTATCCGAAGACATGATGGCTTACGTGATCGCCAGTTTGCCAGAGGAATTGGCTGTTAAAGTGGGCTACACTCTAGCGGAGTCAATTATTCGATGCACTTACAACGGGGTGGCCTGTGCCCACAAGTAGGTGGGCTGTCTTACAGTATCTTTAAAATCCCTCATAGAGCGGAAACGCTTAGCAGGTCCTGCGTGCGGTAGATGATTCAAAATGTCCCTGCCCTAACCTTGTTTCTGGCAACTATGCTATTTACTCTCTTGCCAAACACTTATCAGTGCACTCTAACGGCAGAGGACATGTAAAGAAAGAACCATAAAACGGACTAAATGTCACGAAAATCACCTGAGAAACATGACGTCTAAACGCATCGAATGAGCCAAAAGCAATATCACTGGGTATCTTGTCAGTGTTCCAATAATTCTTTAAAACAGAATATTCAAAGCATTGCGCGTATGTGCTCTTGAAAACCACTTCTAGTGACTTCACCCTGCGGGTCGATCCAAATTACGGCAACTGCTATGTTTTCAATGCAAACGGCAAATACATGCCCACCAAGCAGGCGGGACTGCAGAGAGGTACGAATAGGCAGTACTGTGATCTCCACCGTGGATGAAATCTTCAATCACCAGTTTTTCTAAAATTAGCCCTCTCCGTGGCGTTCTCCATCGGCGAGGAAGAATATTTGGATTACATTCGAGCAGCCGGTGTCCGAGTGATAATCCACGCCCAAAATGACACTGTATTCCCCGACGCGTCTGGTTTTAACACACCCAGTGGTTATCAGAGTGTTGCATCAATGATGAAGGTGCGTTAGCAGTGTCCGATTGTGGGTGGGCTAAAAGTCAACTCTTGAGTCCATGAAATTCAAATCAGCTCTTCAAAGCTGACTTATCTGACAATTGGATCGATTCTAGCATTAAGTCATTAACTCACAATGAATATTTTGTTTTAGAGTGAAACCAGTTCCATTGACGTGTCTCAAGAACAAGCCCGTTGTGTAGACTCAGGCGAAAAGGCTTCCGCCTTCAACTACAACACTTCGTACACAGCAGAGGTAATGCTTGGGCCTCATTCTCTAAAGGACCAGTCCATTTAAGCTTGACTTATCGTAAATTCTCACATGTATCCCCGCTCCTAGTCGGGCCCCTATGAACTCACATGCGACTCGGGCAACAAGTGAGGATTCATGGTATCAAAGGAGATGAATATCAAAGGCTGGTTGCAATTTGTCTACAAAGTCTATGTGCTTTAGGGATGCTTACGCAGTTGTTACCAAGACCGCGTCATCGAGAGATGCAAATGTGGCGACCCAAGAGTCCCACTTTCACCATCAGCCAAGGCCAAGAACATCACTTATTGCTCTGTGGACAGAAGTACAACCTTGTCTGTCCAGCATACAGATGGGGTTCATGCATTTGTTTTCTAGGAGACTGTGTCAATAGTTACTATTTATTGGACAGTAATGCGACACAATCGTACCGCTGTCCCCACGAGTGCAAGTATGATCACTATAGAGCTTGCTGTGTGTATTTCATGGATCGTCTGAGCCTTCTTTTTAGTGTGGACGTATACGATTTGACTGTGAGCATGACCAAGTGGTCCCTTTTTCATGTACGTGTGGCTGGGCGACGATCCTGTTGTGGCAGCCACAGCCTGTTAATACGCGCTTTTTCCTCTAGGGATCCAACATACGCGAGGCGGCGGGCTCCAACGGATCAGCATATAACAGCGGGTAAGTCCGTAGCATTCACAGTCACCGATGCTATTCTACATTGGGTGATTTGCAGGAACCAAGTGGCGAAGATCAGTGTGTATTTCGAAGACTTGACAGTGGTTGAGTATGTGGAGATTGAGGCGTACGATGTAAGCCTGCATACTGCAGAGGCATCGCACTTCTTGTCATATGAGCTGTGCGTGTTTCAGATTCTGGACGTGCTATGGGATATTTCGTCCGTCTCGGGACTATTCCTTGGAGTGTCGGTGTTGAGCATTTTTGAACTCGTCAACTTGGCAGCGTATCTATTGAGGAAGCTTTAGGAGTGCAGTATTCTACAAGTGATCGGCGTATGGGTGTGCTTGATAAC
>JASANH010001166.1:0-173096 GCA_030248295.1 Mesodorylaimus sp. YZB2_4 | reverse complement strand
CAGTGTAGAGGCCCGACTGGCAATCGTTCCTCTGCAGGGAGCCGGCGTCTAGGAGCGTCACCCGACAGGGTGATGTTTCAACCATGGACCAGAGTATCGACTGCCGGTAGAGACATCGATTCATGGACAGTTTACAGCGGTGCAGGGGCGTAAGATTGCTAGTGGTAGGGGTTGAAAAGCTTTTACAATGAACAGTCGTCTAGTCAAACTTCAGGTGATCTTGTATTTGGGGAGGTTACAACATATTTCACATCTTCATTTCCCCTGGACGCCGTGTCCTAAAAGTGCTAAAACACCTGAATGACGCATGCGATCGGAGTCTACCTAACATTCTAACCGAACTACGTGGACTGGCGGTGTAAGCGAACAAGCTATGTAGGAAGTT
This sequence comes from Mesodorylaimus sp. YZB2_4, assembly GCA_030248295.1. NCBI lineage: Eukaryota > Metazoa > Nematoda > Enoplea > Dorylaimida > Dorylaimidae > Mesodorylaimus > Mesodorylaimus sp. YZB2_4. Next base: position 172,711 of record JASANH010001166.1, on the reverse strand, counting down.
TCCCGTACATGCGTGAGGATCTGTCACTGATCTCTTTATTAGCTTGGCGGTATTTTCCTAATATTCCCTGGAAAACAAGAAGGAAGCTTGTCCGTAAGATGTTTTTCAAGAATCTTATTACGTGACTCGAGACAAAGAAACTGATCTGGTTAACCAAATGACGACAGTGACGCAAATAGGAGCTAGGCACGAGCATAATCAATTCGGTGCCTTCTGATTAGTGAAGGTACGTATTCAATTTTTTTCTAAAAACTTGTACAATGCCCAGATTTCCACCACGGGGCCGGATTCTTTCGGATACACGGATTCAATGATGAACTTCCTCTTTCGGCCAAACCAACATTACAAATTAACATCTGTGCCAGAAATAGCTCAGCATTACAGTAGTTTATTATTCACGCAGGCATCATGGGTGACAGGAACATATTCCCTGATTTCAGAGCTGTTGGGGTCTCATGGAGAAAACAGTGATCTGAGAAGCCGTTATTGGTCAAAGAACCAGCACATCAGGTTGACGCAGGTTGACTTAAGAACATACTGTACTGGGAAATAAATGGGCACTACACCATAGCCATAAGATGTTGGATTGATGGGTATTGCCTGCACAGCACATTGACGACATATTAGCTGAATTTCACTACGTCTCTCACTTCGAGGTCAGGGGGTTATGCGGGATTTTTCCCGTTGAATCGAGATTGAAGGGGGGGGGGGTGGTAAAGTGTTGAAATGCCAATCTGTTATTGGACTGGCCAGTAGCATACGTTAGCCATTGCAGCCTCTGACCGCGAACTGTGCCTGATACTCTACAACCCGTCTCTTCGTCTGTGCCGTTAATTTACTACCAACTGTGCGCGTGATCTACAAAGTACTACATTATCACAAACAACATTGACTGATAGTAACTGGATTTCTGAAAGGAACACCAATAAATAATAAGTGCACGTCATTTTACCAATTATATCATAAGTGTATGGTTTTACCATAATCTACCCTGCCAGGCTACCCTTCAGAAGGACTGTGAAAAGCACAAGCTCAGGAATAGCGGCTTTCCATCGATATTTCATAGGCAACTGGGATTCACTGGATCCATATAATGCGGGGCTTGGCACACTTGACGACCACCCAAGACGCGAATACATTTACCGGTGACGCGACGAGTCTAGAAATTACGAATCTACAGTATCCGCCCTGCCCTCAATATTATGTCTTCACTTAAGGTAGAAGAGGCCTGACTTACTTCGGGGATTTCAATCACGCATGTTCGGGCTTCACCATCGTCCTCGGCAGCCAAGCGGCTTAGAAAAGCTGGCCCTTGGTCAGCAGCCGGTTCACGCTTATCCTAAATTTAGGATGGTCAAAAAATGTCACACTGGCAATTTTATGTGATTCTTACTTCTGAGAACATGGCGTGCCCATGCTCAGTGAATTCTGTCGCAGCCAATGCACTGCCAATGCTGACGAGCAAGACGAGCAAAGCGATCATGATTGAGCGAATTGGATGCTGAAAGAAATACAGCACGTGGTTATGACCTGCCACTGGACTTCTGTCGCGCACTAGGAGTGGATGGACGAACCAAAGAGCTCACTCGGGCCGAGGCTATCACAGGAACCGGGTGGAGGCACTGCGACGGTCAGCACTCGCTTTCCTCGCCGTTAGCCAAGTCACCCGAAGTAGCTATCATTCAGCCAACCTAATAAGGAGCTCTTGGCAACCTTAACAAACCACGGCCATCGGCTCGCTCTTCTCTGCCAGGGCCTTATATACTATTCTGATGACGCATACGGTCCTTATTATACGTCTCGCTCGCGCTGAGTTTATAGACAGTCTGTCTGACCTGATCACTTTCGCCTCATTTGAACTCATTAGCCAATCGCTTTCGTCACTCTGTCTCTTGCCTTGCCTAATTTGCCGTCTGACTTCGGCCTGAACGTGTGACCGAAAGGTGACGATTCCAAAATTGGGCTCGGCTGTCTGGTGCGCTGGTGGTGTCTGGTGCAGACAGATGAAACCCAGCCACTTATAATTATTTAAGGTGTCTATTCCGGGTGCGATTAGAAAGGACACATGTCATGGGTCACATACACAGCCATAATTGCTAACCTACTGATTGCGAGTGCAGACATCTACTGCAAAGGCTAGCTTGGAGAACTCTGCTCAAATAAGTTATCTACTGAAACGATATTTGGCTGGATGCTGGGGCGCATGTAGAAGCCGCTCCACCAGTCAGCACTTCTGACACCTCACAGAACTTAAATGAAACTGCATACTGTCGCCCTTGTCCACTACCAGATGCGTACTGATATTGCCAATTTAAGTCACTGGTCACACAAGTACCGATGGCAGGATAGGAACTGCAGTGCCTGTTCAGTGGTGCCATTGTATTTGCCCTTTGCCCTGACACTACAGGCTACCCCTCACATTGCCATGACTTCAGATGCCTGCAGCTGGCATGAAATTTCCCCTGGCCTCCCAACGGATGTCCGTCCAATGTTCATCAGTCTGCTCCATCTCGAGCCACATGTCCAAGGTCACCTGTAGATGGGAGAAATGCACGTGGCTTAGGTATTGTGCTTAGCTGAATACCTATCAGTCCGTTGGAGAACATGCCGCGGGGAGGGGATGGTCTCAGAAACCCTCCAGAGAAGCCAGAGACATCAACTTGACGGGTTTTTGCCTCGCCTAAAGGAGCGTCGACCAAAAAAGGCAACCAGATACACTGCCTTCTCCACCGGCCCCTATGCCGCCCTATTACATTATTTTGTCAGCCAGGTTCAGTTCCATTTTGGCACTTTGCTTCACGACCCGTAAAAATAGTTTCAGGCCGAGGGTTTCTTAATGCTCAAATGCGGAGTGCGGCAATTTTTATGCAGCTCGTAGATGATATGCTCGTTCTCTATGTAAATAGTCAGCAATCTAATTCTCTGCTGTCTTCTGTACCTAACTGGCCTACTGATTCAGTTAGTCTCTATCGAAGCAGGAGGGAGCCATATTTGGATGATACAAGGGGAGGTTCGAACGGCTCTTGGCTCGAAGAACAGCATGCTGATTGAATGACATCGTTCAAGTGGGGATCATGCCCGCCTTGGGTTTTGCCCAAATACTATATTTCTTATGCGGGCGAAAAATTGACGAGATGAGCGAGGAGGCCCATTGACGCAATATCTATGTCATCCCTCGTAGGTACACTCGTGCCACCCGGTACCTGCCTTGGTTCAATGTTTTCTATGAGGCACCAGATCACGAAGGAATAATGATGTCTGGGGCCTCGATACTCGTACATTCTACAACATTCTATGTAGAACTCGTTCTAACATCCAGCAGTAGGATTGGTGATCACACCAAGGCAGGACGGCCAAGTACAAAAGGTAAAATAATTAAGCAGCTCTAGCACTAAGCAGAAGACACGCGTTCAGCAATATATGAAGGTGGGTTCAGCGCGGTGGTAAGGCCTCATGTTCATGTTCGTGTTTATGTTTTACCACATCACCAAACGCGTATGCGCATTTGAGGGTGAAGGGACACATTTTACACGAAATGATTTACCGGCCCGCGAGTCGAACACTCGCCCGTAACTGCGCACCCGGCGTGAGAGGCAGACGCCAAACCCACCAGGCCGGCTCGTCGCCCGCCAGGCCACGAGGCCGGCCTTCTCATCTCGGCGTCCGAGGTGACTCACCCTCGAAGCTAGAAGTCTAGCTGAGTAGAATGCCCCATGGCGGGCACAGCACTGTAGTACGCGTATGGTGGCACGAGTATATTGGGCAAGCACCAAGAGTGGGGTCACACTTACGTCGTGAGGTTACGTTTTTATACGTGAATTCGATGCACATATGAGTGATGATAGTGACGCAACAGTGCTTTCTTGTACAAACTCGATTTTCACGGGATCATCGCAAAAAACTTTTTTTTCGAAGTGACTGGGCGAAGTGATATTGCGCATCACTCATTAATCTTTTGGTCTTTCTCGATCAACTCTCATCAGCGTATTCGCGAATTGATGAGGAAAAGCATCTACCTCTAAGTCGCCTCGAGATATGGGGGCCAAAGTTGAAGATGCTCTCCACGTTGACGACTTTCAGACCTCCTGTTCCTTTGCTAATTGGAAGACGGGGTTTGACTAGCCCAATCCGTCTAGCTTTCATGTGCCCAATCCCCAGAAAATACCCAATCCATCTAGCTTTCAACGTGGCCCCCATTTTCTACTTTTGCGTTACATTTGCTATCCAAATATGCAAAAAATTGCAGCCAACTACAGAAGAGTTTTGAAAATCTTGCAAAACAGATCTCACAAAAAGACATTTATTTTCAGATAGAGCATGAAAAGGGCATTTTCCTTTTTCCATCGAATGCTTTTTCCCTGTTGAAATTCGACTTATAATTGTGAAAGTAGAGGGGGAAAAGAAGAACCGGGGTTCAGGGTTGAGAGTCAGATCGGCGGATTATCCTTCTTGCTGCGCTTTAACTTCTCTTCAGCAACCCTTGGTATTGGACTTCTTGAGTTTTGTGCCTTTGGTCTCGAGCTGGCAGTGGAGAAGAATCTGGACGCTCCGTGCAGTGCTCGGGGCACCAAGCAAACTGGGAATGTTCCATTTCGTTCAACGGTTTACACAGAATCTTACGATTAGCTGCCTATTCAAACTATTCATGTGGGCTATAAAGGAATCCAGTGAATGTCACGCATGCGGGACAAGGTCAGACGCAATCGAGAACGTGCTTATATCGCGTGCAGGTGGTCCTCGAAAATATGGATTGAAGTTCTTCGTCGTTTTGAGATACAGGAGGCTCTGCCTCTTGCCTGGACTGCGGAACATATCCTATTTGGCTTTTTCGACCCAGGTCTTTCGATCGATGGCAAAACCAGGTTGAATACCATCGCTGTATTTATACGCAAAGACTATTCTGTCACTTCTCTATTCTGCAGTTGGTTGGACTCGAATTTGTGCTGAAGAGATACTTGGTAAATCAATGGCATGTCGCCTTATCCCGTGGGCACATGCTCACGTTTGAAAATGCGTGGAGAGGTTACCTGTCCTCCTCCTCCTCAAGGGAGGAGAAGACGACAAGGAGGAGACATTATCAGCCTAAAGCAGCAGGTAGAGGACGTACATTTGTAAGTTTTAGCTGTTTTGAAAGCTTGAACTTCCAGACTCTGCCTTTTTTTTAGATTCATTTTTTTTCATTTTATTCATTTTTAGAAAAATTTTTTTAAAAACTAGCAATTTCTGAAAAGTTTTTTCTAAAAATAGTCACTTTTTAGGCTTTTTCATCCGTCGCTCATCACGTATTGGACAGATTATGATAAAAATTGACACGATAGCGGTTATGATCCATTTCGCAAGCCTCGCAGAAAACCAGACTTTTTGGTTCTTGCGGTATTACATCGAAAATAATTGGTTAAAAATTTGTGCATCCCCTGGCCCGCTGCTGCTCACTGCACAGGTCACGGCCGAATCGGATTGAATCCGATCCGATCGGATCAGAAAAATCACCATCCGAAACTTCGGATCGGATCATCCGATCCAAAATTCTAACCCGATGGTGTTTGAAATAACCGCTAGCAAACAACCAACTGTTACAACTTTTCTCCAACCACTCTATCGTAATGAATGAAATGAGATCAACTGCAGTGATGCTTCCTTTTCCTGCTCAAAATCAGAATTACAAGCCATCTTCTCATCATTATTTGAGACCAGAGAAAACATGAATGACTAAGATTTTGCAAATAGTTTGCAGCCCGACGACAGAAGTCCAGGGACATCAAGCGATGATCAATGTCAGCAAGGTGGGCACTCACGTGACCATCATCAAACTTATACACGAAGCGTGCATTAAAAAACATGGCCATCATTTAATTTATAGAACTAATACAAATGCAAAGGGCAGGCACCCTTCTGTCATGCAATCCAGACCAACCAGCACGCTCGAGCTCCTCATCTTATGATATTGCAAAATCGCTGTACGAATCGATTTTCCCCTACAAATGTCATGTCATACTTTATCCATAGCAACACCATACAGCGCACTAGAGGGCTAAGGAAAACATATTTGACAATCATTTTGTGCCGAGGCGGGAGTCGAACTCTCCCCTGTAATGCGCACTCAGCGTGAGAGGCCGACGCCTTGACCCGCTATGCCGCGACCCCTACAAGAGTTTTCATTTAATTTGCACCACGCCCACGGTCGAGGGTCTGGGTAAAACACGGAAACGGGTACGGATACGAAAAAGTGGGTAAAACACGGAAACCCGGAAACACGGAAAGGGTGGATACGCGCACATTGGTAAAATGCGGATAGAACACGGGAAGCGCGGAACGGACGCCCAGAAAGTTGCAAGGCATTCAAATCGTGCCAAAATATTTCACGAATAGTGTTACTTTATAGTTTTTCTGAAAATTCCGGATGTCTAGTAGCTACAGCAAATCGCGAAATTCCAATGATTTTTATTTTGAACGTAGCTTCTAAAATTTAACTTGTTCACTTTTAGGCAGTTCCATGATGCAATTATTGCACAGCCCATTTATCAGTAATTCCGAGCCGTAACTTGAATAGACTCAGTGTCAGTGGAATATCGATAATGGAATGGAAAAATTCAATGGAATCTCGAGTAAGTAAAGACATTCTTTTTTCGTAGGCCTAGATCTGGGGGCATCTGTAAGTAATGTAGGGACATAGGCTACCTTACGTAACTTGAAAAACAGATTGTTCAGATGCTTGTTTTGACTAATTCAGATAAGAGAAAGACTGAAGCGGGCAATCAGTCTGCGAAATTTTGCTTTGTTCATTTAGGCATACTCCCTTAGTATCTGTTGATTTGGAGATATCAAGACCTGATCCTGATAGAATCCTGATCGATTTCAACTTTATCTTGGTTCTATGGTAAATGTGGGCCCGTTTCTCCTCATGAAACTAGACAATAAAGTGCCCACTTGATATTTACGATGAAGCACTTGAACTTTTCCAGTTCATCAAGTATCATGGCATGCGAAGAGTGTCCGCGCGTTCGAACGTCTGCGATCCGCACGAGACAATCGGTAAGTCACTACTTTATATCACGATTTCGCCACAGAATGCGTTGAATATACTTTGCCCAAAATAGGATTGGTGGAATAGAGCCTGGGAACTATCCAAAAAACTGGATCGTAAAGGACAACCGTTTTCTGATTTAGGAAGCTGATGCGCAACATCGTTTAGCTCATGGGCCCTACACAGTTCGATTTCCGTCGATTCATGACGAATGGAGCGATCTGTGATTCAGCTGCGATGAGTGAAATATATTGCACTTCAAAACTATTTTGCGATATGTATTGCATTTGATTTCAGTCTGTTTACGCAATATTTGTCCGACTGCGGCCATTTATGCTAGCCAAGGCCAGTGGGCTTTTAAAGGTTATACTCGACTTTGAAGAAAAAGAATGCTGATTATTTTCTTAGCTTGCATAACAGAAAGCAAACAATAAATACAGTAATACCAATAAAGAATCTAAAATTTATTGCAATTTTTGCCACGCCCAATCATATCGTGCCTGAAACTAAAGCAGATGAACTTTGTCATAAGAACAAAGCTCCCAATACATATTTACTGAGAGTGGCTAGGACGTACAGTAGACGGATCAGTCCTGGTGAGAATAAAAGGCAACAGATTGATAAAGCTAGCTGACCTCACTAAAACAACTAGGTCTGGAGCATGCAATGACAGTTTCCAGACCGACTGCTCCTTGAAAACCTACCTAACTTGAGACACCCCCTTCTATCTCAGATGCTTTGTAAATTACCGACCAAGGTATCCAGTGATGTACAAGCCCGCTGAATTCTTGCACTACTGTGTACTAACCAGCCAAGAAGAATAAAGCCAGCACTTATCAAACACCCTTTGCTTACCTAATCTTTTCCAAGAAACATTGCTGTTCAAATTTCCGGCGGGTCAGTCGAAATCCATTGGTAGGATTTTCATGACTGCCTGAAAATAAAATATAGGGTCCTACTATCTCCGAAAGAACAGACGACGGTAAGTTAAAGAATTTTGCCAAGTAACAAACCTAGGTAACTGATGCGGGAACCAGAATCAAACAGACCTTGCTTACCCGATACATATTCCTAAGCTGACGATGAGACTGAGTCTATTCAAGTTATGGCACGGAATTACTGATAAATGGGCTGTGCAATAATTGCATCGTGGAACTGCCTAAAAAGTGAACAAGTTAGATTTTAGAAGCTACGTTCAAAATAAAAATCATTGGAATGACGCGATTTGCTGTAGCTACTAGACATCCGGAATTTTCAGAAAAACTATAAAGTAACACTATTCGTGAAGTATTTTGGCACGATTTGAATGCCTTGCAACTTTCTGGGCGTCCGTTCCGCGCTTCCCGTGTTTTTATCCGCATTGTACCAATGTGCGCGTATCCGCCCTTTCCGTGTTTCCGGGTTTCCGTGTTTTACCCACTTTTGCGTATCCGTACCCGTTTCCGTGTTTTACCCAGACCCCACGGTCGACCCTGGTGCACCCATGAGTGATGAAAGCGACGCAACAGTGCTTTTTGTGCAAACTCGATTTTCATGGGATCATTGCTAAAAAACGTTCTTTGTAGAATGGCTGGGCGCTATTGCCCATAACTCATTAATCTTTTGGTCTTTCTCGATCAACTCACATCAGCGTATTCGCAAATGGACGAGGAAAAGCCTGTCGCGAAAACCGTTTACCTCTCACCTGGCTCGAGATATTGGGCGCCAAATGAAGATGCCCTACAAGTTTCAAACTACAAGCAACTATTGCACCTCACTACGCCCACCATCATCTTGTCTATGTCATTTTCTACAACAAATTACGTAACAAATAAGTCAAGGCCATGCCGTAAATCTGTAAATCATTGGGCATAAAGTGGACTTATGCGCAGGGTCAGCTTTTGCGCTTTGCCGAATTTTTGAAAATGCACACGTTTTTTCGCGATGGAAAATTTCCACAGTTGAATCCTACCGGCAAAGACAGCGAACTTTTTCGAATGCGAATAGTTTTCGTTTTGCAGTATCTCGCAGGGATAGGGCTAGGGCAACCGGTGTGAGCAGCGTGACTGTTTTATCTTCGTTCCTCAACATTACTTATGACTTGACGTCTTCAATGGCAGTTTCTTCATCAATGAAACATTCTTCATTCTTCTGCTGGTTGTTAAGAAATTCTTGATCACGACTAGACCCCGGATCAGGTCAGATACTCGGGCCGGGTCGGGGCACTTTTTCAAAAGATCAGGTCAAACTGGTCAAAAATACTTCAGTTTTGCAAGTTTCTGCTATTAAAAAATACAAAAAAGTTTTCATATCTGTCCAAATCCAGGATTAGCAGAATATGATTTATGCATGCATAATGAAAATGTTCTGAGTCATCATGCGAAAGCGTTCATCTACTGTAAGTAAGTTCTCATTGACATTCTGATGCATGGGTGGGACTAGCCATTGTCTGACGTGAGAAGGACTTGGTAATTCCTAACAGGTCTTATTAGGAATACAGTCACATTTGATTCCTGAATATGGAGACGTAAGTTCTTGGGTATGCAATGTACACTGTGCACCAATAACACTCTTGACCACCATCATATTACATGCAAAACAGTTCACTGTGATCGAAAGACATACAGTAGGTGCCCCTCCCCCCCACATTCCTCCATCAGTAGCAATGGTCCTGACATGAGCTAGTCTCCAGCACAATATGACTATGTTAGCAATATCTTTTGTGAAGACTTGGTGAATACTCTAGTGTGGGGCGGGTTAATCAGTAGAGCCTGTCTCTGACTTGAAAAGTTATGCAAGTAGTCTCTATTGTTTAGATTGGTCAAGGCTTGCTAAACTAGCGTAAAGACCCAAGTCGCTTTTAGATACACTAATTTTTTTTATTTGGGCACTGTGGAAAATAGAAAAAGAATGCTGTTTCATTTACTAAGGATTACTAGGGAATACCAACAAAAAAAAACTCGGGTGCGTAAAATAAGGTGTCTTCATCGAAATATTTTCACACAGTCACATTTACACCAAAGTCACGATATGTTGGGAGGAATTGTGCAAGTGTTTTATCTCAAGGGACTTCATATGCTGCTAACAATTTCGGGTCAACCCGACCCGGAATTTCGGTCAGGGACTTTCGGGTCGAGTTGGGTCGGGATCAACCCGACCTGATCCAGGGTCTAACACGACTAATGTCGGATTTACTATTTTATTGAACGCTAGATTGTAAGGGAGGAGCAGGCTCAAGCAAACCTTTTTGACCTTTATCGTGCTCCTTTTCCAGGTATAGGCATTTTTAAACAATTTTACTCCCGCCAAGACAATCAGTTTTGTAAGTACTTTCGACAGAGCACATAGTTAACTACAGTAGGTCGTCAGTAGAAGATGATGAGGAATCAATTGGATAAGAAGTCTGCTATGCGATCCGCAAAAGCGCGCTGTGCGAATCTTAAAAGGCCTTCAACTTTGCAACTACACGACGGATTTAACATGTGTATGGGGTCTTTGTCGCAGTAGTAGCTCTATTATTTAGCTGTTTCATTAACTGTAACAACATTACCTAAGCCGTGGCCGCGGTGGTGCAGCGGGTGAGCATTCGTCTCTCCGTAATGCTTGATAGCGGCTGGACTCGTACCGGGTTCGATCCCCGGTGATGGAGGTCGGCTTGCGGCCCATAAACCCTCGCTGGCTTTGGACGCCGGGCCGTGGGTGACTGACCCGGTACTGTCGAGGGGCTCAGAGTAGAGAGACTGAAGCCATGCGAGGAGACAGTCTCGGCTATCCAACACAGACAGGGCTCACAGCTCAGCTGTTTACAGGGTTGACAGGTTTACAGCAAATTTCATTTCTTTTTAAATTAATAGCAATTTTGTTTTTCAAATCTGTCATGCCATCGTCGAATTACAGAAGACGTTGTTTCTTGTTAAAAAAGGAGGCTAGTTAGGTGGGGGAGGCAAATATCAGCCTAAAATAACAAGCCGTGTGTACGTGATACATCTGGGAAAAGGAAATATTTCCTGCACAGTATGTCACTGCACTTTTAAGAGCGCTTTCAAGAAAACCAGTTTTCAGTTACAAAGAATATGTGCCCAAAAGCAAACGAAATACTTTTCGTAAAGAACAAGTTAAAAAAATCGCCAGTCAAGTAGTTGCCACGAAAAGGCACAACAAAAAATTCGTAGCAAAGTTTTTTTTGTTTTCAAGAAGCATCATGGCGGCATTTATTGCGCGCTAGCAGCAATTCACCAACCTTCTCTCTCTTCGCCACAGGCTCAGGCTCTCTCGCAGCACACTCTTTTCCTTTAGAAATTATTTTCGGTTGGCATGGCGCAGTCAAGGCAGCGATTTGCTATCTGTCCCGATGGAATGCATCGACCTCCATCTACATACAATAGAGGGCAGCTGATTTATCGCCTGGAAAATGCCCACTTTTCTGTAAAACAGGTGTCAATAGCAGGAGTGTAACATGGCGACAAGAAGCATGCTCTACAAGAACGCAAGAGATTCCGTAGAAAAAACTGAATTAGAATCTTTTTCAATATGAAACTCATGTTTCGGAGGTTATGTGAAAACGTGAGACTGGAGAGAGGTTCGTGTTAGTTGATATGCAAGGAAGGCTAAGGAACCTCCAGGCCTCAAAACAACTTTTTAAACGGGGCAAGTGGCAAAAGATGAATCCACCATTTTTGCACCTTAGAATCGAAAACGTGCGATTAATTAGTTTATTTCGTAATGACAAAAACAAAAAGAATCGGGATCTTCATTTAGCGAAGGCGCCTCGCTGTAAGAAGCTTGAGTGAAGGAATGAAATTACCATTAGAAGGCACCTCGAGAAAATTCGCACCGTAATTTTACTTTTGTGTCAGGATCCAAGATGCAATTCATTATGCCAGAAGGAATGCATGGTGGCACACACTGGTTAATAAACTTGCCAAGCAATTCACCTGGCCTCCTTTTCTCTCTGCTATATTATATGTCGTAGCCTGAGGCTCTCTCGCAGCCCGGATACCCGTCAGAAAGAATGTATATTTAATGGGAGTCGGGGCAGTCAAGACAGCGAAATACTACAGTATGTGTCGCGATAGAGTGCATCAATCTTCAGTGAGCGGCAGGGCGTTCACCGTCACAAAAATGCTCTATCCGGTAACCCAAATGCCTTGGGAGAATAACAGAAAGGAGTCGACCACGAAGAGTGACGTGGCGAGAAATAAAATGGAACTGAGCGTACTTTACTGTACAAGATCACAAAAGCCTAGAAGCTTTCATGGAAAAAACTGAAGTCGAATTTTTTCTTCAAAATTAGAAGCTCAAGTTTGAGCGGCTTGTCAAGAAATGTTTCGTGTAGAAGAAGTAGCTGTTTCTCAAAACTCAATGAATTTTATGTCCGAGATCAGAAAAATAACTAGATGGGAATTATTCGTTTTCGTACACAGCGGAAAACAATAGACTGGAAAGGCCTTACTAAAGGCTGACGGTTGAGGCTGATGTTTTCGATCTGACCCATCCTGCGCTCAAACCTGCGAATGTGATGTGGTGGTCTCGCGAAGGCGATCAATTACGAGTAGTTGGGTCTTCAGGGCTCCTATGTCTACCATGTACTGAAAAAAATGAGTTAACCCCAGCCTTGCTTCGCGATTTTGCTAATTTTCAAATGGACAACCAGTAGCTAAGAATTTCACAATGCCTACTACGCTCGCGATCAGCCGCTGTGTTGCCCCGCATGGTAAAAGGCGATACAGTATAACGCTATTCGCGCGTCGCTCCCGCCACCTTTCCGGTTCCTGCAACTTTTGCTCAAGTCTAACGTTACTGCACAAGAGTCTTCAAAGTGCCGAGTGGTGGTCGAGTTATGCGAACGTTCGGCATTTTTCTTTTCGTTCAAGTGTTCACCTTTGCTTCTCCCCTTAAAATCTTGTTTGTTCCTCTGCTCGACGATCCCAGTCATACGAAGAGCATTTATCCCCTGGCAGAAAGCTTGTCGTCAAAAAATCACGATGTGACTATTTTACAAATTATTGGAATTTGGCCTGGACAAAAAATAGCGCGATCTTTTCCAGGCTCCGGGGTGAAAGACCACTACATAGTAGCGTCTAATTTGGGCTTCGAACCTCCTTTGATAAATGGCAGCCACATTTGGAGCAAATCGCGTACACTGTTTCGCAAATTCGGCTCCCCAACCCACGTGATTTGGTGGACCCGCATCGCGTCCATCTGCAGAAAACTGATGAGAAATGTGGAATTTTTAGAAGAGTTCAAGTCGTTTTTCGCAGAAAACCTATTCGACACTTTAATTATTGACAACGGTTTTACACCTTGCGGACAACTTGCGGCAGCAGAAGCGAAAAAGTAAGTCGATTTACAGCGATCGCAAACATATTCAGTAAACTCAGCCGCGAAGATTTTTAAAATGATTTGCCGAATTTTATTTCAACAATTTTAAGTAGTATTGATTAACATAAGAAAAATAGGCTTCATGAGGGATTTCTGGGGGCTTTGCAGGGTTTCATAAGTATGGGATAAAAGCTTCGAAGGGCCGGTTGTGAGTAGCATTTAAAGCCGTTCAGTAAACGGTCGATGTCTGATCGTGCGTGCGCTTATGTCGCGAAGTGCGCGACTGATGCGCGTCCCGCCTACTGCACAATGCCCGAGAATGGGGCACTTTACACTTCTAAGCGATATGTAATTCGGTACCAATCGTGCTGGTTGTGCGTTTTCCTCTGTCGACCTAAACGGTCTGTTCACCTCCTTTCTTCTGGTTACCGTAAAGCACCATACTCGAAGCGTTGATCGCCTTTCTATCCATACATCTGGCTACAGCTTATATGCGCATAGTTCAGCGTAGGTCAATAACGCGACATAAGCGCAAATTTTAATCTTTTCTTCCCTTTTTTGCTTGTTCCCTCGTCAGACAGTATTTACTTGTTTTCTAAAACGTGGACAATTTTAGAAAGGATTCCTTTTTATTTCAGATATTCATCAAACATCACCATTATCAGTCTCAACCCAAACTTCCTAGTGGCTCCTGCTCTCGATCTCCGAGGAGTCCCTGTCAACATGGGAATATACCCAGCAATATACCACGTTCATCCCGGTATTTACGAGCATAAAAATTTTGTGACTCGATTTCATAACGCAATAGATCACATTGGTCACCATGTCGTGTCGCATGAGATGGATTCTTTAGTCCCTCGTCTACTCGGAATGCCTCGCACTGAGTTCAATACTCCATCAGCATTTACTTGCAACAGCGACATGCTGGCCCAGTACTCGTCTCCTATGCTTGATTTTCCCAACCCCACGTCGATAGATGTACTTGAACTGGATCCACCATGCCCAGCTGATGATGGCCTTATTCCATCTGAGATGCGTTTATTTATAGAAGATGAATCTTCGATTGGGACAATCATATTCTCAACTGGCCATCACGTGTTTTGGGACGAAGCACCTCCCGCAGTAGTGAACTCTTTCTTTGAAGCGTTCGCTAATTTATCAAATTACCGAGTGGTTTGGCAATTTCGAACTAAATCAGAGAAGACGGTTTTATCAAATATCCCGCCTAACATTATTACAGATGCCTGGGTGCCACAAACTTCATTGCTGCGTCATCGGAAAACGAAGCTTTTGATAACCCACCTCGGGGCGAAAAGTTTTCGGGAAGCAATTTGCGCTGGAATTCCTGTAGTGGCAATGCCAACCCATGGAGATCAGTTTAGAGCAAGTGCGATTGCGAGAAGATCGCGAATTGGAGGTTTTCTTGGTAAGAAATTCCAATAAACGTTTGCAGAAAGGCTCGAACGCAATCCAATGCAGCATCACACACGCTCAGGGAAAGGTAGACGTACAAGATGACCAACATGGTCGCGGCAAACGATAGCGTATCATATGTTCCAGCCTCAGTCTCGACTAGTTCGATATCCGCTCGAGCTTCCCTGAGATTCGATACTTTTTTTCACGCTCTCTTTAAAACGGATGAGATTCAGCAATATTTGCAATCTGACACGAAAAATTCGCAAAAGGCTGAGAAAGTTTTCTTCAGTCCAGAATTATAAAAGTGTGAATCTTGTTTTTAGGGAGAACAATAACACTTGCGCAATTTTGAGCTGACTATTTCTTAGCAGACAAAAATACAGAAGATAAGGAGTTCACGCCATGATTTGATGCGAATTCCTTATTCTATGATTACACTGCATTTTCAGATATTTCTTCCGTCACTGCGAGCAAAATCTATCGAGTCATCTCAGGTGCTCTGAACGACCGTCGATATCATACCAGAGCGAAGGCTGTCAAAGCTTCGATGGATGATCAGATTTTGTCATCGAATGAGTTGGGCCGATTTTGGATTGAATTTTTGCGCAGAAGAAAATCTGCAGCTCGAAAGTTTATGCGTATTAAAGGTGCACAATCAGGTTTATTCAACCTCAATGCGTTGGATATCACATGTCCATGGTTTATTATAGTTTTTTCTGGTAGTAAATTTTTCATGTAGGAAGTGTTTTGAATAAAAGTGTTGAAAGAAAACATAATTTGAATGGGGGCCTTTAAAATACTTTGGATTGGAAACTGATTTCCAAAAAAGGAGCTTGTTTTGGCTTGCTGAGTACAGTAGGTCGCCAGAAAAAGATGACGAGGAGTCCGTTGGATAAGGAACCTCTTATAAAATCCGCAAAAGCGCGCTGTGCGAATCTTAAAAGGTCTCCAACCTTGCAAACTAATCGCCTGACGATTCAAGTTTCTCAGTAGACACCATAATCGAGATTTCGCCGAGCATCACAAAAACAAGAGCCGCTTCCATTTTAAAATACTAGACTTGTAAAACTCGAAAACAGCGTGCTAGAAACTCAGGGTTTCCCTAAAAATAGCGACATTACTCCTTGCTTTCCTCGACCAACTTTTTGCTATTTGAAAATAAGGCTTGAAGTCAAGTTTTTCCAGCACAGCTTCCTGCCTCTTGTCGCTTTCAGCGTTTACAGTATGCCATGTTTCAAAGAATCACCTAGTTGACTCTTTCAGGATTATAAATTCACAGGGTTCACAGCCCGGCCGTTGGGAAAAGGTAATATTTCTTGCACAGTATGCCACTGCGATATTGACTGCGCTTTCAGGAAAACTTATTTCAGTTATCAAGAATATGCGCACAAAAGCGTGCAAAAGCTTCCTGTCAATCCTGAACGACTGGTGCAAGCCTTTGAAGAAGCTATGGCAGAAATCGATTTCTCTACGTTGGAGGCACGCTGAAATCAGTTAAAGTTATTCAGTTTCATAAATATTACCATGGTCATGCTTGCCATCCGAATAATCGCTTCATCCACACTTCGGACTCAGGGAGGCGCTTTAGGGAGCGGTTAGCCAATGAGCATTTTCTCGAAATTCCAGTGTATTCAGGAGCACATACGCGCAGTGTTTTGAATATTCTGTTTTAAAGAATTATTAGAAAACTGGCAAAATGCCGTCATATTGCTCTGGGTTCATTTCGATGCCTTTAGTAATGACGTCATGTTTGTCAGGTGATTTCTAGACATGCAGTCAAGTTTATCGTTCTTTGTTCAAATGTCCGCTGCCGTTCAAGTGCATTGCGAAATGTTTGGCCAGAGAGTAAATAGCATAGCATAACGAAATACAAGTTAAGAACTGTCATGAAACCTGAAAACTGTACCCATTGATTCAAAATTTCACATACACAGTAACTACTGGGGCAACAACCTGACACCCATTTCTAATTGTGGCTGCGTCCAATCTCAGAGATATGTGCGCCAGTCAACTTACTCGAGTCCTAGAGCACGAGCTTTTTACTCCTTATTCCCTGACCAGCATCGAGCGATCCACTGATCCGACCAAACCTATCTGCCGATCTGATCCGACCGCTGGATCTGCTGAATCAGCAACTAAAACTTTTTGCGCCTCATCCGGTGGAAAATGGTGAAGTCTGGCGTACTATATTCAGAAAATCCTGGTGTTCCTCTCAAATCAGCACTTAATCCTGCTTTTGGCGCTGGTTAGCTCTCCTGTGTCGTTTGGAGTGGTCTGACAGAGAAAGCAGAGCAGGTAGGTGGGGACGCACTGCCAAGTCTGACATCCTCATCAATGTTTTATTTTTTTAAGCGGATCGGCCAGATCAAATCGAGATCGGAATCCAGGTCTTGGGTCAGATCGGTCGATGCTGCCCCTAAAATCCATTAAACCGACCTCAGTCAGTGCCCTTGTACCGCGTATTTTATGGTATTCTAGCAAAGAGTTGCCTGGGAATTCAAGGAGATAAAATTTCCACGGAAAGGTATCACAAAAAATTCGCAACAAAGTTTTGCTTTCGCATTCAGATTGCAAGTTAAAGTTGAAGTAATGGCAGAAGAGATGCATGGTGGCATTTCTGACGGTCACGGAACTCGCTGCAGCAATTCTCACCAGCCTGGCCTCTCTTTGCTACACTCTATGCCGCAGCAAGAGGCTCTCTCGCAGTCAGAATTCCCGTCAATAAGTATTTATTTTTGGTTAGAATTGTGTCGATGGAATGCATCAACCTTCACCTACAGTGCAGTACTTGATTTATCGCCAGCAAATGCCCACTTTTCTGTAAAACAGGTGTATAGGGAGAATAACAAAAAGGAAACGAGGAGGACGGATTGTAACATGGCGGCAAGTAGCGGGGAAAGCAAAAACACAAGAGACTACAAACTTTCATGGACAAAAAAGCTGAATTGGAACCTTATTTTTCAAGATTAGAAGCTCAGGGTCATGTATGTCAAAACGTGAGACAGCTTCGTGCAAGTTGATGTGCAAGAAAGGTTTTTAAGGGAGGAACCTACACGTCTCAATACTACTTTGTAAATGGGGCAAAAGATGAATCCACCATTTCTCACCTGAATCGAAAACATGCGATTTATTGGTCCATTTCGTATTGACTAAAACAAAAAACATTCCCGATCTTTTTACAGCGAAGGCGCCTCGTTGTAAGGCTTCCAGGGGCAATTTTTAGGGCAATCGTCGTTGGCGAACGGCGGGTTGTCTAAGGTCTTCTACAGCCCTGGCGAAATGGCAGAATCGCAGTAGAGTATCGATCACTGCGACCCACATTACTGACACCCCTGAGGCGCTTATGCCGCTGCAAATGCTCGATGCAATGCACTAGCGTGGTTGCTTGTCGAATGCATGCTGTCCTCAGATGCCCAAGCTGGCAACCATTTCCACAGTCTTTGGCGCAGTAAAGAACAGAGCCAACACCAGAGGATTCCTTCCGAGCAAAGCAATAAGAGGGCCTGGCCAGAGCCACGGCCTCACCAGTACTGATAATGGGATAGCCTTGACAGGACAAGACAGACCAGCTTTTAGATTTCCGGCTTCGAGATTTCAAAACACTGTAATGAGGCATGACCTCAACACCGAGCGTTAGTAACCGTTGCACAGGCAAAGTTCATCTTTTCTGCTGTGCTTTAGTACACGCATGCAATATTTTGGGACACCACCTTGATTCTTCACAAAAGGCATCCATGAAATAGGAACACCTAGCAGCTAGGTTTCCAAGAAATAAATGCAAGTATCAGGTCAAAATCGTTTTTTATCGCTTCCAACACCCAATCGGAACTGGCTAATGTTCTCATCTGAAGTTTGCGATCACTTAAATCACATTAATATCCAATCAGATAGCTGCGCAAGGATTTTGAGGGCGAATCATCGATAACATCGATTTATTGATCAGCCTACCCTTTCATCATGGTTTTGCCGCGTGACAAGGTACATTGACTTGTTGGAAGTGGTACTCGACATTAAGATGCAACATTGATTGATAGAATCGAATTTTCGATCAACATTCCGGTGTCTAACGCAGCACTGTTATTGCCTTGGATTGGATGAAGTTCACCAACACTGATTGAATTGAAGCAGCCCCAACCCGTTAGACTGTCACAACCGTCATTCACACTCGTCTGAATACAGTCAGGTCGGAACCGTTCGTGAGATTGTTGAACACAGCCCTTTAGGCGGTCTGATACAAATTCGAACTGACTTTCGTCAGATCAAACTTTTATGCTCCAGATATAATCCGTCTCCTTGCTCTTCTTTTAAGCCCTGAGAAGTCGATGTGCCCAAATTTTTTCGCTGAGCACGAGCGCATGGACTTATTTAATCCAATCGCCATGGCATTGTTTGCGTACTGAGCATTTTATTCATAAAATCGTTGACTTCCACTCTGACCTTGTTCAGCGATTGTTTTCTTTTACTCTTTACAATGCGCGATCCGAGGGTATGGCAGCCCTCCTCGGTGTCGCTTTGACAGGTCTACACGTAACGAAGCAGGATCGATGGATCGATGGAACGATGGATCTTGCTTTGGATCGATATCACCTTGCTTCTTCGACGTGATCACTTTTACGACGATATTTCGAGACGCATAACCCATTCCCGACAAGGATTTTATTTCTCTTGCTTTCTTCAGTGACACGAATTGATTGAGCTTCTGATTTTTTTTGCTGCAGCAAAGAAAAAATGACCTCTTATATCTGCCACTTGCCAAAAAATCACAAAAATCGATGAAAAATCATTCCTGATCAATAATCGATCATTTCGATTTTCCAGCAAGAGGAATCCATGACTTGACATACAGGAACAATCACTGGCGGGCCTTTCAGCAAAGTTCAGCTTATAAAACTATGTATATCTTCAATTTGGTCACCCATTTCATCCATTTATGGATAAGATCAAAATGCGGAAAACCGAAATTTTTGACTAGCTAGCGAAAAAAAAGAGAATTGGCGACCATCAACACTGATAACGTGTCAAAGGGGTTCGTCAGGAAGAGAAATGAAATCCCTTTCGACGCAGTTATCGCGCACATGCACATCTAGTACGGTTACGATTGGCGGCCAATAAAACAAGAAGATGGTCCTGCGCGCACAGCTTAATTTTGGAACGCAGTGTACTGTACACACAAAAGTGGACAGACAGGCTAAGCAATCAATGCCCATCCGCCCAAACACACACATGCCTGTTATCTTTATCTTCCATTTCCTCACGACCATTACAATACGCAGCAAGGGATCGATAAACGCGTCGAACAAGGTAGGTCCCGGGATACTACCTTGCAGTACACCAGGGTACAGTTCCACCATGGCATTGACAAGCTTGACAAGTGCTGGTCTGACAAGTAAATGAGTCCCACCAGAACTTTGAAATCGACGAGCTTGTCACTTGTACGACAAGCAATTGCAGCTTGTCGGACAAGTGCATTTTCAGAGATTTACAAGTGATCGGTTCCACAACTTGTCAGTAAAAGCAGGTTACTTGTCAGAATAGTAAAAGTTTTTGACAACCCTCAATCAGCCTTGACAGAGCGTACTATCTGTTTTCTTGGGGAATGTACACACGGCCTATGAGGGAACGTGGAGGGTGTGTATATTCTCAAAGAAAACAGGTTATAAAATAGTCGTAAAACCGTTTGACCACGATCTGTTTTCTTCAAAAAATGAACGCAATTATTATGAGAAGTAGTAGCGAAAGCGATGATGGTGAGGAAAATATGGTTCCTGTTCGCAGAAAAAGAGTTTACCTTCCAAGAATCAATTTTGAAATCGACGACTTTACTGCCCGTTTTCGGCTAATCGTTAGTCGAGGCGCTGTGCAACAGATTTTAATGGACATCGGACAACGCCTTCAGCACAATACAGATATGAATATGGCTTTGTCGCCAACTCAGCAGCATATCTCGCCGGCGGAGGATTTATGCTTACAGTCGGCGAGCCTTGTCATGACAAGACTGGTCACTAGTCACTTGTCAATTTGCAGCTTTTGGTTAAACAAGGCCCAGATTGTACGGGAATTGAATCTGACGAGCATCCATCAATGATCACTCGCTGTGAGCGACCAGATAAATAAGATGCCATCCATCGCACAATTTTTGACGGAATTCTGTGATCGACAAACAGCCGTTGCAGCAAGAGACTACGCAGCACCTTGTCAAACGCTTTCTGAAGATCGAAAAACACTCCTGCTACGATTTTCACTTTTTTTCGAGTTGAGCGAGTCGATTGACTGCCCGAAATCATGCCTGCATCCAGTGATTTCTGCCGTGATTGTAGCACGTTTTGAGAACTCGAAATGGGCCTTCCCAATTTTTGTCATAAAGCAAATCTTTTTTTCAATGACGCCATCGTAATCAGCTGGTCGAAGAACTAGATGACGATGATTGCTGTGTGTACTGGTCACACTACACTGTAGGGGTCAACGAAAATTCTGCACTTTGCGATTATGCGGAGACTGTGTTCGATTGTTCGAAGTGCATTCACGTGATGTGATGTAATGGGGCCTGAGGTGTACTATGCAATTATCCGATGACTAATGACAATCAGTGTAGGAAACACATCAGGACTTAAAAATTTTATGCGATATTCAATCAGAGTCGACTGTAGTCAGGCTCCTACTCGTACATACAGGCAAGCCTCAGGTGTCTTAGTGGCCCGTGTAAAAGCCAAGTTTTACTTTCGCATATTACTTATTGCTGTCATAATTATCTGGATTAAGTTTTGTGTTTTTTTTTTGTTTTTTTTATTTTTTTGGGTTTTTGGGGCTTTGGGGTGGTTTTTTTTTTGTGTTGTCTCTGTTTTTGGTGGTTGTAGTTCCTGTTTTTCGTTGGGTTGTGGTTGTGTTAGAAAGAAGTTCTTTTCTCTCTGCTATATTTTATGCACGGTGACTTACGCGTGATTAGCATCATGGTACTGCGCGCTGTCAATTAGGGCATACGCGGACAAACATGTGAACCTCCTTCCTTATTATTTCACGGCGGGTGACTTTAGGATTACGGCAATATCACCCGATGCGGGCCTATCAAACCTCATCAATCGAATCAAAACGCTCATTTCAAAATTCGCGCTAAGACTTTTAATTTTGTCGTAAAGTGCTCGTTTCATAAAAAGTTGTCTGCTTCGAGGCGCTATGACCGCCATGTTTTCAAAAACAACTTTAGCCAGCCAGCTGCTCGCTCAGTTGGCTCATCGCCCATCGAGCTTTCGCCTGGATGTGTACGAAAGGCGTTGGGGCTCGCTAGTTTTCTTCGCTCAATATCTCTATTTTACATTTTCACTGCGTAGTTTTTCGCCCAAAGTTGTACACATGCCGAATGTTTTCGCTCGGCTTCGACGTCTCTATTTTTGATCTGGTATTTTTATTTTCGGTTGTCGTGTTACTTTTTTTCGAGGGAGGCCTGCTTGGTTCGTACCTGTTTTTAAAGTTGACTCAACTGTATTCTTGTTCGTTTCATTCGAAAAGTTTGCTTGTAGAAAGCTGTTTGTGTTCTATCTGTTCGTTACATACACAGCTCGGTCTGTGATAGACGAATGAGTGTGCTGGTTAGAAATCGCTTTTTGCATATATTTAGACAGTTTCTAGCTGCATATGGAATGAGCGAGAGGATGTTTACGCTTCTACGTGAGTAAGAACGGGCTCGAAACGCGCGCGTTGTCCAAGCTACGTTCAAGTTACGTCGTTGCGAGCACTTTTCTCTCCGCTCGCGTCGTCATTGCGCGCGTACTCAGCATTTGTCGAAGTTGTTATTTTGTGGGTTGGTGAAGAGTTTTGTTTATTCGCTTCTCCCCAGAGTCGCCCAGAGTTGCCTTTTGTTCCAGTCCTCAACCAAAATTCGTTCAAAAGTTTCTGGGATAGTTTAAAAATTTAAGATCTTACTTTTTTCCGGTGATGTTTTGGTGTTTACTATAAACGAACCGGTGGACAAGAAATTCGCGGATTCCTTATCGTTTTTTCCACTCAATTAAATAAATCCTCATTAGTTACATTTCGATGATTTTGCTTCACGCGCTTTTGGTTACGTTTTTCGCGTAGGTAATTTAATTTTTCGAATTTTTTCTTTTCCTCAATTTCAAACTCGTTTTCCTTACTCACTCAATCGATCGTTGCGTTCGCCAACTTTTTTTCCGTCATTCATCAACCGAATTTCCCGCCGAGTCGTTTTGTAATTTTTGTATAACATAAACTAATTTTCCAAAATCAACCGGCCTTGAAACAAGGCCAAGCGGGGTAAGGTCCTTGTCAAAATGTTTAACCATCATCATCATTAAAATCCGATTAAAATGAGGTCTTTCCTTTTGTTTCCGAATCGTGATTTTCGGCGGCGCACGTTCGTTCGCATTGACTTTGGTCTGTCGGTCATTCGTGATCTAGTATATACAAATGAATGCTTGGCATTGCCCCGAGCAAATTTTTACGGGTTTTATTCTTTGTATTGGTCTATGCGCGCAAATGACGGTTAAAATTATGAAATTTTTTCATGTCTCGTACTTTTTTCTTCTTCCAGAACTCGTCTATTATTTTGTTGCGGAACCTTGAATATTAGAACGAACGAAAAACGGAATAAGTAAAGGAACGAAGAATAAAAGGATCGAATCGGACCTAGTTTCAAAGTGAAAAAAATCTACGCCTTGATTATATTATTCGTTGAAGTAGATTATTTCAAAACGGCGAATTCGTCGGCATCGAATGGTGGCCTTGCGGACGCCACCTCTGCCCTTGTCCCAATTTACGACGGCGTCGGTGATGGAGGGGAGATCAGATTGAATGGAAGAACGAGTACGACAAAGAGTAGGCCGAGGACGAATGGTCTTATTAGTAGTATTTCCGGAAATGGCCTAACCATTTCATCCTCCAACACGAGTACGGCTGGTGGTTCTTGCGCGGGTGCTGTTGTCATCGATAATCGACCAATATCCTCCATAATTACTCATTTACGTGAAGCAAATTGTATTAGCGATCATCAAAATCAATATTTACAAGAATCGAAATCGAATATGCACGATCAACTGATTAGGCAACAACACGATGGACGTGGTCTCGATGGCGGCCTGTTGGATTTGGACGCGTCAATGGCCGGCGGCGATTTAGCTATGTTGCAAGCGCAGAAAGAGAAACCATCGCATTATGCGTAAGTAACATAGAATTTTGAATTCATTGCCGAAAATTGAGATTTAGAAGATTCTAAACGTCGCAAATCAAAAAGTGGGTCTAGCGCAGGGTTTCACGGTTTACACAAGGCTAGAACACCTGGAAAAGTCAGTGAGAATAGGAATTTTCAAACCAAAATTGAGGAAAACTGTGTAAGGTTGTATTTTGAGGTTTCAAATTTTGAATCACCCGCCTTTTCTGAGGATATACATTCTGCAAAAAGTCTTCTGTTATTCACATCAAATTGCAAAATCGTTCCATCAAGGAAGGGTGATCATGCTGCAAATCAGTTGCAGTGTGGACATAATCAGCAGGGAGAAATCGATTTTTCCGTGGAAAACTTGTAAAAATCATTTTCCGCGCCTTTTTTGAACCCTGACTCTGACAATGTGCCATCCTAAATATCCGAATATCCTTCTGACACGAGTAATATCGGTGTAAAAATAACAATGGTAAAAAAACTTTAAAACGAGTTGATAAAACTGCAATTTTTTGTGATTGCGAGTGATAACAGGTTCTTTGGCAGGGATAGGGCAGTGATAAGTTATCAGCAGGAGGATGGCATGGATTTTGTGAGGATTTAGAATAATGCTAGATCGCGGATTAATGTCTGATCACTCAGTGAAATTTGTTATTCAGGATGATCAGACACGCGTTTTTCGATTGCTGATCAGGTTTATCGATTAGGTGATTTAATTTCATTGAGTTATAATAATCGATCAAAAATGTGTAAAATCGATAGGTATTAAAAAGTCTTTTTCTATTTCGGCCTGCACTAATTTTGAGAAGCAGTTGGCGGAAAATTAGATTTGATCATCACTTGCTAATTTATCGATTGTTTTAGATATCTGAAAGAATTCCGCGTCGAGCCGTGTCCATTATTCAAACAACACCAATGCACGAATCATCGACCGTATTCGTGTTTTTATTGGCATTTTGCTAATCAACGCCGTCGACGACCGATTCGACGCAAAGATGGAACGTTCAATTATAGCGCCGATTTTTATTGTTCCAAATACGATGAGAACACTGGCCTGTGCCCCGACGGTGACGAGTAAGTCTTGTTGGTTTATTCGAGACTTGTGTTTTTTCCTTTCAATCTCTCCCTCGCGTATTCGACAATAGCTTTATGAGAACATGTTTGAAAAGCCGTCAAGGGTGCTGTGTTTGAGGACGGGAATGGGGAATCGATTTTTTGGTTGCATAGAAATGAGAGGGGAATGGAAAAAAGAACTGGCCGCTCGCCAGAAACATCTTGTTTACCAGCTAGGGCCGCTTGTTTTTCAGTGGCAGCTGCTGATGTGTGCTGTATGTTGTAGATAGAAGGGGCAGGGAAAGTGTCCGAGTATTGGTCTAGGTGTGCGTGAGGTAGGGTACAGTGCGTGCGAGACGGATGAGTGGATGAGGTATGGAAGGAGGGATGATCCGGATAGGCGGATGCTCGTACGTGCGCTTGATAATGATCGACCAGCGCACCCCTGGATTGATGATCGTGGCTGGTACTGGCGGTTAAATGATAGCTAGAATGTACTCGACAGCAATTTGGGAGTACTGGTTACGAGTCTTCAACACTGCACGTCCTCCAGGATGTGTCGATCATAGGCGCACATACATAGGTAACACGCCACCCTCGCTTCTACGATGGTGGCTCCCTGACAATGAGTCAGAGATTGACCGTTAGTGGCACTCCGCAATCAGAGCAGCAGGTGGTCAATGACTGGTGAAACATCTACCTTACTGATTGATTTGCCACCGTTTCTCTGCTGCCCTTGAAAGACACGATTACAGGGAAAAACACTTGCAATTCCATAGCCTGTTTTACACATATTATCTGGCTAAAAACAAATGTTTGAAAGAATGCACTAACAACCTGTTTGGATTTTGCTTGCAGTAAAAATTACTCGAACCTTAATGTGAGGAACTTTTTGAAGTATCCTACTTTTGTTTTGTTCGCTTTAGCTGGAGTAAGGAAGCTGCTGATCTAGTTTTGGGCCGGGCCTAGGTTTGCTGTGTTTATGGATGGTATAAACGAACTGGCTTAGCCTTCTTGCTCAATTGGTGTTTGGTGAGCGGAGGTGATGAGTGTGTTCGCCTTGTGCATTTTAAGAGCGACCGCTTTTGGTAGCATGGAAAATAACAAAGGAAACGAGACCTGCACCAAGAAAATAGTGGAGGGAGGTTGAGTTCATACAATATATGAAACATGAAATTTCATTCTACTCTTTCATTGGGATCAGCATGCGATGAGGGTCTAGCGTTGAGATATCCATTTATTGTAGCTAAGTGTCGTGTTTAAGTTTTTGGGGGAACTCAGTCATTGTGCTGCATGTTCTTACAGTTTGTAATATTCGGGACCGCAAAGTAATCGGCAAAGGGCTGTGTTCTTGGTCAGGCTCACATAAGTGGGTAGTGAATAGGAACATGAATCATCGCTGATAACACTATCAGTAGTGTAGTGCAGTGTCGTTCTCACAGTCGACGGGGGAATCCCATTTATCAGTATGAGTTGTGGTGATAAGATAATCATTGTGCATGAAATCGTGGCTCACGATTAGAACTGTTTTTCGTGTTTACATTTCACATCGAGGGTGAACGGACAGATTACGCACGAAATGATTAACCAGGACGCGAGTCGAACACTCGCCTATCTGCTATGGGGACCATAATGGTCTGTAATAGGCGGTCAATGAGAAAGCATCAGCAGCGTGACTGTTTTGTTCGAACTTTTATCGTGATTTTGGTTTTGGTGTTTCAGCAGATTATTTTCAATCTTTTTCTATCTTAGTTAACCTATCGATGCAGAAATAATCGTCGTCAAAAAAGCACTGTCCAGTTTTGCATTATGTTAGTGTGCAATTCAGCGTGCATGCGCGGAAATAGGGCATTTTTTGTGGTTGGACATACAGTGGTAGACAGACGTTGGATGGGTGTTTTTTGGGGCAGTGTCGAGTTGGTGTAATCTTTGTGGCCGCCTATCGTTGATCATATAATGTTTATGGGGACAAGGCCACATCAAAGTGTTGCCATCTTTTTCTTTTCCTAATATTCTTCTTTTTGTGATCTAGTTTTGAAGAAATTGCGCGCGGGAATCAGGTCGAATTTGAAGGATATAGTGGGACGGGCGATAGTGCGGCCTTGTTTCTAGATTTGGTTTGGGTATTGTAATAGTACAGTCCGGGGGGAGGGGTATTCAGAGCGAAAGATCGCGTCCTTTGCACTTGGCCGTGATTCAATTGGCATTGAAGGAGAATAGGCAACCGAATGTAACACGTGCTGTATGGATGAGTGATTGGAATGTGGACGATGGACAGATTCGATGTGCGTGCGGGTGGAATGCGGCAGATTATTGTCAGGGGTGTTTTATGCATGGCAGGGCATTGTGGTCTAGTATTTGTGTGAAATGGGGAGCGAAGATTCAATGGTGCGTAGGGGTAGGAGAAAGAGGCTTGTCTGCGGGCTGTGCATGGCATGTTGAAACAGTGACGAGTTGTGTGGCTCTGTTTTGGAAGGGTACCCAATAAGAGCACTCTTTTCAAACATGCGATCCTAATCTGTGGTCAGTCATAGCTTGAGCTTGGACGAGGCGAGGATTTGACTAAGAAAACTGGTGGGGTGTGAGTGAGGAGAAAGGCGTGCAGTATTTGAAATCTGCACAGTGGCTGGGGCTCTATACTATACAGCGCCCTTCAGCCTCAGCCAAGTGTATGAGATGCGAGAGACCGAAGACTCTGGGGCGAAAAACTCCGACTGGAGGAAGGCAAGACTTGAGACTGTACCTGCGGCTGAAACATCAATTTCCAAGCACCATACAGCGCACATATTTGGCAATCATTTTTTACCGAGGCGGGAGTCGAACCCTCTCCTGGAAATGCGCACCAGCGTTGGGGGGGGGGGGGGGCAGACACCTTGACCGCTAGGCCACGACCCGGGCCATACCCAAACATCGCGGGATTGTTTCCAGCGTGGGGTGGGTTGAGATTTTACCAAACTGCGCAGCGCAGCAGTATTTTGTTGCAAAAATGACTCTCTGACACGATCAGTCGCCAAAAAACCTGTTGGCAAAAGTTTAGTCAGCATCGCAAAATGTTCAGCGCATGGTTCTGGTTATGGGGGTGCTGTTTATTTGCATGATGTGATTAGAGATGATAAGGCGTCAAAACATGTGGGCAGACAAGATTAGGTGTTTGCGATGGAATAAGACAGAAAGTGGAAGGCCCTCGCCATTTTCGGAATGCATTGGCCAGACGAAGTGCTGACCGTGCGCTGTGCTGTTAGCATTAAGAGAGGCATATGAAAGGTGGGGGATGCAATCAGCATATAGAAATTATGCAATATTGCAGAATAGTAGTTACAAATAAGTGCGTTCGACTCCCGCTTAGAACTAATCTTTTTGCGTGAACCATTACAATTTTCGTCCCGGCCCAACCCTGGGAAACCCCATGCAGGTTTGGGTTCAATTTTTTGTTGATCACTGATAAGCTTGAGTTTAAGCTCTGGGCGTGGGGTTTGAAACATCGTTTTTGACTGGCCCAGACAAACGGGCACGGTTGTGTTACAGATGCGTTTTATAGGCACGAATCTCTGTGTAGGCTCGTTGGTTTTTCACATTGGCTGACAGTCGGACTGTTCTAGTTTGCATAAATGTTTTTACAGGCATACAGTAAAGTGATGTTGCGTTTTGCAGGTGCCCATATTTGCATCGCGTGTATGGGGACGTGGAACGAAAATACCATCTGCGTTATTACAAAACTGCATTGTGCGTTCATCCGACCGATGCGAAAGGACATTGTTCAAAGAATGGTGCCCACTGCGCCTTCGCGCACGGGACCGATGATAATAGGAATCCGATTTTCGATATCAGGGAATTGCAGGTGAGCTGGTTTTGGTCTGGTGTGTGATTGAGTGTGTGATCGTGTGTCTTGATTGTAGCACGGCGGGGAACTAAATGTCGATACGATCGATAATCGCGATCGATTAAATTTCGTGGTGGAGGATCCAGTTTGGCAAGGTGAGTCAGGGATGATCTGGGGATCGTTGGTATTGGCGTGGCACAAGCCATATATCCGTATCTTGAGAAAGATACCCTGCAGATAGGCTGATCTCATGTCATGTCATACTTTGTCCATGGCCAAGCACTGTACAGGGCACTCGAGGGCTTTTATAAAAACTGATTCGTTTCCGCTGTTTGGATTGAAGAGTCGGACCAAATCGTCGGTCTTCCCAACGCATCTTATACGCATAGTTAAAATCATTTAATCTTGATATCTCTAGAGAGGGTGACTGGTTGATTGGTAGGCAATATTAGTGCCAAACATGGTCGAAATCGATCATTCTATTTGCCCAGATAACCCAAAAATTGCATAGAAACAGTAAATTCTTCAGAAAATTGGATCGTGCGAAAGCCAGATCTACGTATATGTTTGCATGCTGGAAAAAGTTCGATCAACTGAGGGTCACACTCAAAGTACCCAAAAATTTTATGTCTCAAATGTTGTACATGGGTGTTATTAGTGGTCAGGTATAGTGTTCGGTCGACTGATCGTTGGCTTATGTTTAATGTAGTGGACAGCCTCTAAAGTATGGTGATCATTTGATATGTCTCGTGATTGTTCTTTCTCGATTTTAGATCAAGGTTACGTTTTGCAAAATTACAAAACGGAGCCGTGCAAGAAGCCGCCACGTCTGTGTCGCCAAGGTTACGCTTGCCCCTATTACCACAACAGCAAGGATAAGCGTCGTCGGCCGCACAAGGAGACCGAAAATAGTTGTAATCAATCGTCGAGCGAGCCGAGCGATCAATCGATCGGCGTGATCAAGTATCGATCGACGCCGTGTCCGAATGTGAAAAGAGCCGACGAGTGGGGCGATCCGGATGTGTGCGAGGCTGGCGATGGCTGCCCGTATTGCCACACGAGGACTGAACAGCAGTTCCATCCCGAGGTGAGACAATGTGTGTGTGTGTGTGCGGGGGGGGGGCAGCGTTCGTTTTTGGGATTGAGAGGGGTCATACTTGAAGACATGGGGGTCGTTGGCAGTTATGACAACACTGCTGTAATGCGAAGTCTCATCCAAGCGACAGCTCATAGTTATCAGGAATCCTTTGCTCCGTCGGGCGGGATTCTGTCCCCGCATCTAGTCGTTGTTGTAGATTTTGGATCAACCAATTTTCCACTGGCTTTATGCCAATTTTTGACCCGGCCTTTTGAATGGATCTTATCATACACCTATACTTGATCCATTGATACCATTTACCACGCCTCTGCTAGTTGACGGCATCAAAACTTGTCTTACGGAACCCCAACCCATGTTAATCGGGGTCAGGATAGGGCCTTCAGAACGAATGCTGGTGTGTGGTATGTAGATCATGTGTGACTGTGTTTTGTGAGGTGAAAAGGATGTAAAAGTAATTAGAATTTAATAATTTTAGATCTACAAGTCGACGAAATGCAATGACATGCTCCAACATGGATATTGTCCTCGTGGTCCGTTTTGCGCTTTTGCGCACACTGATGGTAAGGGTCTGTGGGAGGCGGGACTATACATCCAGTATTCGTACTCAGGGTCATTGGTTTGTCAAAGGGGGATGTGCAATCATGGATCACCGCCCATCGGTCTGACACTTTCAGGGTATGTTTCCGTCATAGTATGTGCACTTCGGCTGGGCACTCTAATAATTCTGGCAGGAGTTTACCATTTTTATGCCGACCAGTGAATGATTTGATATTTTTCGACAGAAGAGCAAAGTTAGAAACTAGCAATCAAAAACGCGCAAAAAGTATTTGATACAAACTGAAAATAATCGAAACCCTGCGGGGAGGGGTGTCTGACTTTAAATAGCTTAGTGTATGGGAAGGTAAGAGAGAAAAAGGCTGGGTCGATTATCCTTGTGCCCCATAATCATTTGGGTTAGGGAGACTAACGAAGCTCACCAAGACCTGTGGCTGTGACCTTAATAAGGCATATGTAACCTCAGGATGAAACTTGTGCTTTTCCAGCCGAATTACAAGGTGAGCGTCGCCAATCGACGTCTTCATCGAAGCGACTGTCGTTCTCGTCGTCCAATCAAACCGAGCCTCGTCCATCTCACACGTTGGCTGCCATCGTGGCTAATCAGTTGAAGCAAGCCAAGTCGACTAACCCGATTTTGGATACGATGAATCGAGGTAACGGGAAAGGCGGTGGAATTTTGTTGTTGACCAACGAAACTCGTCGTCGAATGTCGGCCGTTGACCAATTCAGTGCGCCAACATTGGAAGCACCGATGGTCAGGAAGAATAGTTTGGATCAGTTGAACTTCGATTTCGCTTTGGAGAATAGTGCTGCCGGGCAAGCGATAGAGCAGGAGAGGATTGGCCAAGCCAACAGCCAATTGGCGAGTTACTCGGTAAGTGGAGGCTGGGATTTGGTGTGGGGGCCCAGCAAGGCAGTGATGGTCAGTCGAGAGTTTTGGTGTGGTTGAGCCTGGGAATTGTGGCTCTGATTAGTTACAGTATCGGCATAGAGCCATACGCCATGTGCCATGCCGGATGGTAGTGGCACATGGCACATGTCTGCTTGCAGTCTCCTTTCTATCCATCTTCATGGAGCTAAGTAAATACATGCACTCAAGAGGTGAGACGCAGAAACGACTACTGCCTTATTTTGTCGAATAATCGAAGCTCAGTAACCGAGGGTGATTGAGTATGATTGAGTTATGTGCTCGTGCTTTCTTTTTCAGGCTGTTTTGAAACAGCGTGATGCCAGTGGTTCTACGGGCGTGGCCGGAGTGCAATGTCATTCATCGCCTGGTTCGTCGTCGTTGAGTGAATCGCCGTCACCACCGGGTGCCTACGCTTATTCGAAGGCACCTGGCTTTGAACGTGAACATAATTCGGTAAGTGTCGGATTGATGTGCTTATCGAAAACTGACTGGGCTGGGTCTGATGAGATGAGCGGTGGCCTATCTGATTTTATCACTAGCATGTCCTGCTTACCTGCGATCGCGGTCATGAGGTACCGAGGTCATGAGCGATCAGGGTCGATCGTAGTGAAAATCGGTCATTCTACCGATCGATCGATCGGCAGAATATTGATAACCGTAATAATCGATGTTGATCACCATTATATGTCCCCTGCCTGGCTCTGATCAGCATCTTATCCATTTGATGTGCTAATACCTTAGAATTTCTATAATGTCACCGTGCCATGGGTGTATGCTCGGGTGATCTGATGATCGTATTGTATGTCGATCTTGCTCTTGACAATATGACCAGTCAATGAAAAATGGGTCACTGATCGGATGTCGCTCGATCTTAGGAATAGTTCATTTTGCAGGCTCGTTATTGATATAAAAATGAGCAAGGATAGACAGCTATAATTGGTTATTGATCAGTAGGCTGATCAATCGATAATCGATTGATCGGAAATTCGTGTATGATTGAGCACTGATGTAAGCTTGCTAGGTCTTGGATTAGTGATGCCCTAAGTGAAAGGTTCTAATTTTCTAGCCGCCGCGTGGTTGGCCAACTTCGTCCAATTCACCGCTCGGTTCTGGTTCGTCGACATCGCACGACGATTTCTTGGACATGTATTTCGATACGTCGAAACTGAAATCGAGTTTGTATTTTCACCACGATATCGGCTGCGATTTGGGTATGAACGTGAGCGTCGGTGCTGATCACGGCGGTCACACGCAACAGCATCAATTGCACGGTAGTCACCAACAACACGTTCCCACCACACCGCCCACGCCGAGCTCGATGCGAAGTAGTATGTCATCGTTTTCACCATTCGGAAGTAGTCAAAGTAGCGCCAGTTTCGGAGTGTGGCAAGCTCATCGTCAGAATTCGTTGGATGATGAGCACAACGCCGACGAGTTTGGATTGCCGACGATCAGCGAGAAGGACGAGAGATCGGTGGATAATATGAGCGCATCGAACTTGATGGGCGTGTACAATGCGGGTGAGTCGTGGGCATAGGTGGTGACGCTATGGTGCCGTGTACAGGGGGTATGACTCCGTATGTTAGCAAGATATGATAGCTCCGTATGGTAGCTGATTAGTATCATTATTAGGCCGGATATCGGATCGGATATGCTTTATTTGAAACCACTTTAAAACTGGCCTTTTTCAGATGCTTCAAAGTCGGTTTCGAGCTCGGCAAATGCGCAGTTTTGTGAGCAGGGCTTGAATTCAAGCAAGGCGATGACGCACTCGCACGTTGGTGGCATATTGGCTGCGAGAATTGGATCACATCGGAATTCGGTGAGTACATGATAAGGGGATGGGTCAGGGGCACGCATGACGCGTGTGAGTCTTGTATGTAGCGTTCGTTCGGGATCCCGATAAAAAATGGTCAGGATTGAATGTTGTGGAGATGTTTCAGAAGGGTAAGGGGATCGGAAAGGCAGAGTTCCAGAAGGGTAAGCTGTGGAAAGTTTAGGGGATGATTGAGCTGGTAAAGAGGAAGGAAGGCAATTGTTCGCTAATTGGTGACTGATTCCTTGCTTTTTGCTAGTCTGATTTTGAAATGCAATAATTAATACTGCACTAAAAATTTTTGGATCTATATTTGCTGGTTACTCAGGGTGAGCTGTAGGCTATCTACAGCGAATAAAAAGTGAAAAAAGCACATTTAAAAAATCCCAGACGAAAACGAGGAGTCCTGATCAGATAAAATGATTGAGAAGTTTGTATTGAATCGAGAGTAAATTTAGTGTAAATGAGCTTTTTTGTTATAATTATAATATTAAAGGGGTAAAAGGGTTATTAATGGTGTGTATTGTATTTAAAAGTTTTTAATAGGGGGTCTTTTTGGTTTTTTTTAGCTGGGTTTGGGGAATGGGAGAGTTTTTTTTTTAATCGATAAAAAAAAATTACGCGCTTTGGGTTCGAACTTGGGATCACCGGACTGGCAGACTGACTGATGCTGTTCTACTGAACCACTGACCGATCTGCCTTGGTCCATTTCGTTGGAATCCCGATCCCGAGATTCCAAACCAGTCAAAACCACGATTTGACTGATATGGGTGGGGAAAGTAGTGAAAACGGATCATATTGGATCAGAGTAAATTTAGTGTAAATGAGGAGGTGTTAATTAAAAACACTGTATGAATGTATTTGAAAACTAAAAGACCTGTTTTTAGCTGCCTGGCAATATTGATGGCGCGCAAGCTGCCTTCGGCGATGTTGGAGGTCCAGTGAATAAAAGTAAGATGTTGGCAAAGGGCAAGCCTTTCTCGTGTCCGTCAGTCAGTCAGTCTGTTTGTCAAACGTTATGTTGTATCGAACTACAGTGCATTGGGGATATCGCATGGCGGTGAACGGTCCATGCCCCCACATGTTACACTGTCGGGAGGGCGAAACTTTGATTTCCTTGTCTGACTTTGGTCAGGTGCTGGATTGAACACTGAATAAATGATAATATTTTTATCATTAGAAAAAGTGAGGTTGCAGCATCAATGCGCTGGGTCGGGTAGGCTTCCTCCCATCTGTTAGGAATCATCTCTTGCTTGTGGTCTTGCTCTGGTTTGCTAGAATTGTTTTGATGTTTTTCCTTTTTTCCAGTAGCTAATTCGAGCATTTTGCTGCAAGAACTACGTCGAGCTGGTGAAGAATTGTCGAGTATGCGTTCGAAATTGGCCGCCTATGAAGAATGTACGAAACGTGCTCGTCTGGTAAGTGTTTCAATTTGGTTTTAAATGCCCTCGTGTCGCTGGGTTCCAGGATATGGTGTTGGCCTATTGTAGATTTAATTCGACGAGCATGATGAAATCAGTTTTTGCCTGCAATAAATGACTGATTGTTTCAGGATTGTGAAACTTGGAAACGTGAAGCGTTGGAGCAAAAATATCGTGCGCAGGTGGCCGATCAAGAAAGATTGACAGCTGAGCGTGAGAGGGAGAGAGTAAGTGAATGGGGTTCTTGGGAATCTGATCCCGTGATCTACAGTACTGGGGAGAAATGGTGTGAGGGAGTTAGTGTTCTGTAGACCATGATGCCTGGGTACAGCGCCTTGCGGGTGGTGGGGGCGTTTTCAGAAAAATATTTTTAAAAATTTTAGGCCACCGCTCAATTTGCATTGATAACTAACGAATTGAAAGCGTTTCAAACTAGCGGGATATGGCCGTTGAATACGGAAGTACTGCCGCCAGTGCAATTGGAACAAATTCGTACTCGTCTGAAATCGGAGTTGGAGAAAGTAGAAAGGGTAAGTGGAGCAGATTATTGGACGAAATGGTGGAAATCGAGCATGGTTCTTTTAGCAAATCCATAAACTCAACATCGGACCCATGTGCGCCAGATGTGGACGCCATGTGAGTGGGAGTGGATCGGGCGGTACGTGCCCCGTTTGTTCATCCAATTCGACGGCGAGTGGTGCTCAAGTGCACCAGCAAATAGTGAGTACTTGAGAAAAAGGTGGTTTAAATAATGTTCAGGAAGAAATGAGCAATGAGAATTGCTAGAAGCCTATTTTTGCATTTTGTCAGTGGAATGGATTTGTGTAAATGGTCTGCCCTTGCAGTTTTTATGGTTCCGTCAGAGGATTTATGGTTTGGGAGGTGGATAGTTTTAGATCAGTTTGTAGTCGCTAACTTTTTCAGTGGCCTAGGATGAAATTTGGGATCGTTCTTAAAGTAGATTAGTGTAGCGAATGGATTTTGCCGAGTTATGTTTCGATATTTTTTGCAGAAGTAATTCGATAGTTGAAGGTGAGGAAAATATTTTTGATATCTGCTAATCTTGAAGGTAGTGCTATTTTTCTTTTTCTTATGTATTCAGTGAGGTTATATTTCCTAATTGGTAATTATTCGAAACGGGCCGTGAAAAGTGCTAGTGGCATTTTGGAAAAATTTGTGATTTTTTCAATTGATGCAAGGGCAGACGCGGGGCGATCGGATTTTTTGATGTCAAGTGCATTTGTCCCTGTTTTTGGGAAATCCGTGAATTTATCTTATCTATTTCGCTGCGTTGAAAATTTCTGCTAGTATGAAATGTTTTTCGATTCAAGCACAATAGACTGCAAAATGCTGTTCTAGGTGTGTTTTTCAATCTTGTTTCACATATGGTAGCTACAAATTTTCGTGGAGACGATAGTAGCCTTGTATTCGGCTACGTTTAGTTTTGCAATTTGTGGTTTTCTCCTGTTTCTTTGTCAGAAAACGTACTCTGTGTACATTCCTGTTCATTTTTTGAGGAAGTTATGAAATATTGTCTGTTCGTGGAATATGTCGATTACATTTACATATAGCTGCTGAAGTAGATTGAAGTAGGAAGGCTATTTTGGATAGTATGTTGAAGGATAGTCTTACTTTTTTGGCTGGTACAAATGTGGTTATTGGCGCAGTGCGCGTGCTTCCCGCATTTTTTTTTAAATTTGAAATGTGACTTTATGAAATGACGGTGGGAAAGAACGGGCAAATGAAATGTGGTATCTGCATTTTTAATGGGAAGTACAGTTTGTGCTGCTATGACGTATGTATACAATTTGATGGGTCTGCCGAAGTGCATTATGCAATGTCGTGGTAAAATGAAGGCTGAGTAAGAATTCCCTTCAGCATGGTAAAAACCTGCGCTCATAATGAAGAGAAAGTCATCGCGTTTTTTTATGAGCAAGCGGCATTATTCCGTATATGGAAAAATAAATTCCCTATCACGCTTTCGAGTGAGCGCAATGATTTCTTATACGGAATACCGCGAAGTGTAAGAGAGTCGTAATGACAAAGATCAGGCTTTCCGTTCCTCATCCTCGAAATCTGCTGATATTTCACTGCACCTCCTTGCAAAATTTTTTGTTTTCCGTAATCAGTCTCGAAAAGGGCTGCTCGTTTCGCCCAAACGGTTTTAATCCGCCCTTTTTATGAGGATAGTAGGCATCCTCTAGGTGTCTGGTGTTGTCGCGCTACAGTATGACCATCTTTTTGTTTCATATCATTTCTGGCGTCGATGGCGTTGACTAATCGCAGCAGATTAGTGCCGCCGCTGCGGCATTTACGTCGATGCTGATGCTTTAAGGATCTCGGATGATAGAAGATGCATCGCTTTCCAAAAAGGTTTTGTGGACATCGTTAGCTGGCCAATTCCACTGTTGTCGAACGTGCATTGAAAATTTTGGCCGATGTGCGGAAATACGTCAGAGAAGTCGAGAAAAAAAACCTGACAATCCATTTTTGGAGGGGAAATGGAGTCTGTTCAAACCGTCGCCACGCAGCCACTTTTGTGAAAATTTTGAAGTCCATCGCCTCCGACTCCATTTTTTGTATGACCACTTCAAGTCGATTTTGTGCTGTCTAATAAAAAGATTTGTCAAGGAATCGATAATGCGCATCATCCATCGTCGAAAATCGTGTTAAAGCAGTCCTTTCAAGTGATGGTGTACTTTCAGAAACGTCTGGTTTTCTCTCATGGCAACACCGTTATCGAGAGCAGTTTTTCGGTCAATGAGGCGCTTCTCGTTGAGAATTTTCATGATTAGTCTATGGATAGGTCGGGATCACTTTTCGGGATCAGGATTTTTTGCCCATTTTCCTCACTAAAGCACGCGTTTTAGCCATTCAGGTTTTTTTTAAGCTTTGCTTAGGCCGATTTTCAATCATTATGTACAGTATATATGCTCAACTGATCAGTACATTTGCAGTTTCGATAAGCGTACACAGCAAGGTCAGGTGGCCTAAGCAAAATCGATGTCGCTATTGTTATCATCGATTAGAGCTGATGTTGCTGCTGCCTCTTGATCGCTGCTACTGCTACTTCTTCATCGCAAATATGATGGATCAGAAAGAGCCGGCTTTAGACACCAGATCAGGTCGGGTTCAACCCTCCGATCCGACCTGACCCGGTTGACCCGACTCGTTATAAGCAGCTGAAGTTCCTCGCGATAAAAACCATTCACAAATTCAGGTGACTGAGAAAATATAATATGGAGAAATCTCACGCACGCGAATTTATCTTTTGTTATTCTCTAGTAATCCATAGTAAATACATTAGCATTCCTTCATATTTCCCACAATAGTGGTCAATTTTTTAAAAACCTTAGTAGATCTAAAAGCGACTAGGGTCTGTCCAGTGGAGACAAGATTTAACTAATCCGAGTAATAGAGACAACTCTGTCATAACTTTTGGTGTCAGAGATAGGCTATACTAGTTAAACAAAGAAATACCTGATATATTAACCCCACGTTAGAGCTGCATCTGTTCTTCACAAAAGTCATATTGTGCTGGACACTAGCTCCTGGCAGAACCTGTACTACTGATGGACGAATGTGAGGGCACCTGTGACTTTTGAACACAGTGAACTGTTTTGCAATGCTAACATGAATGGTGGTCGACGGGATTATTATTGGTGCAGATTGGGTGTTTGGGACAGACTTTATTGCTCTTCCAGCCAGGTATACTCAGCACCTTAGTTGTGATATTCAGGAATCAAATGCGATTGTAGACAATCCTACGACCTGCTAAAAATTATCGATTCCTTTTTAGAGTATGGCTAGTCTCGCCCATTCACCAGAGTTAACAAGAATGTCTATGAGAACTCTCAGCTATGGACCCTTCCCTAAGCAGGAATTACTCAGAAAAATTGGTCATTCTCAGATATGGACCCTTCCTTTTGCAGATATTGGTCACTGTCTCATCTTACGATTTGTCTGACATTCTTTGAAGTTACGCAGAATGAAAACAGAGAATGAAAGACTTTATGCATGCATGCATGAAGCATATCCTGAAAATCCTGGAGTTGGACAGAAATGAAAAGGTTTCTGTAACTGCTCATAGTAGCAACTTGCAAAATTGCTGTGTTTTGACCAGTTTGACCCGATCTTTCAAAAAAGTGACCCGAGCCGACCCCTATCCGGGGTCTACTAGCGTGCTTATGCCTATATACATATATACAGTGCGTATATATGCAGAAGCCCAATGTCTCAGTGTCAGGATCGGGATCACGACCTATCCCTAGATCAATCATTGGTTGCTCAAAGATCGTTTTCGATGCTATCAGATGTGATAGCGGCTCTCTCAATGTTGAGATCAACAAGGTTATGATACGTCAAGTAAAGCTTGCATCTTCCAGTAACAAGCAAGCTTTAGAAGAAAGATTCTAAGACTTAGAAAGTGATATAGATAGCTGGTTTGGAAAAATGATCACCACCCATAAACGAGCAGCGCTTGAACAGCGATTGGCTAGTTTGAATTCTTGCTTTTCGTGATTTGTGATCGATAGTTGTTGTAGCGAGATCTGATAAAAGCTTACTTTAGAGCGTAGTTGACATGTTTGCGCTAGATGCGAAACTTTCTTGTGCAAAATCTCCTTGAAAATCATAGAAATTCTCCCCAAAATCCTTGAAAACCTCCTGAACTTTTGACTCTGAGGAGTCGGTAGGAACTTTCCGTTGTGGTGCATTTGAGAAATATTGAGCTATCAGACGGCTCACGCACTGCTTGAAGACACGCAGTATTCTTTTTATGTTCCATGATACACATTATGATGACGGGTGTGCGCACTCGTTAGGGCAGTGGGAATTTACGGTGCTGTCGAAAACGGGTGTCAGTGCATCATTTTTCATTCATTTTGTAGAGATAATGACTAACTTAATTCTTGAACTGGTTCTTGGTTTGCATTAGAACTAACCTATTGTTTCCGCCATGCCCATGAGTGCTTTTTGGTGGTCCTCTTACAATCAGTCGACAGTCTAGTAAACGACTGCCGTTGTATCTAATCCCTGTATCGCGTTGCACGACGGCAGATCACGATTCTGGCTAAGCTCTGTGTGTGCTCTTTACTGTGTTGTATCTATCAATACAATGCAGCATAGTTGGCAGCAGATAAAAAATTAACAGCTTATCATTTAGTTCATTCCTGATCACCAGCTCAATATCCACACTGGCTTCATGGATCAAACAAAAATTCAACAAGAAATTATGCAAAAACTTCAGGCATTTGTTTTTTAATCTAATCTATGTTTAAAATGTCTGGCGATATTTTGATAAAAGCAGCTCGAAAGTGGTCGCCACAAATTTCAGGGCAATATAATGGAGAAGCTTCCCCAGGTCAAAAAATCGTTGCACTTACCTGAACTGCCACTACTTGAAAAACATTGTCAAACAAAATCGAGCAGAGAGGATTTCTTGCGCTTACCCTGCTGGTAACACGGAGCAGTAGGGTTTGTCGGTGTCATTTGAGAGTTTTTTTTGGATAAATCGTGATATTTTTTGACCCTAGATTGCTAGACATTGAATCCGAGGACACTAAGATGGGATCTTGAGAAATTTTACTCAGATCGGGAGATATCGATCAAGATCATCAACTGAAGTATGCATGCCCTCCGCCATAGCATACTCTATGAGTCCACAAAGGAAGGAGCAGAGGCAACTGCCCAAAGACAGTCGACTCCACTTCATAAAAAAGCCAACTCGACTCCCGGATTTTCAGCTCGCATATAAAAGAGCTGATCGCAGTTTGGCCTGGATGGAGGCTAATCAAATGTTGTAGAAGATATTTTAGGTGCCTCGCGAAAAAATCACAAAAATTATATCAGCTTTTTATGCATTTCGGTTTCCTTCCGCGCCTGCCTTGGTTCGCTGAACCCCTTTTGGTGGACTTTTTGGTCTGCCGGGTTTGAAGTTGGGATCTCCTGGTCATCCCTGATTCCTGTTGCCTTTACCTGACGGACCTGGACATTTTTCGGTCCGGTGTGCCCCCTTATCTGGAGGTGCCCCTCATTTCACGGGACGCGTGGGGTCACGCTTCTTTTAAGGAGGGGAGGAGTGTAATAGGCGTGGATACACTTGTCTGCACCTATCAGTGCACTGGTTCAGGGAACTGGTCTGCCTCTCCTAGGTCAGGGCCAGGCACGAGGCCGAGAGTGATATCGAGGCCGAGTGACTGGTTTGGTTTGCAGGAATTGGGCGGTGACCGGTATTGAGTTCCTGGTCTGAATTGCACTCTGGGCAATTCGGGCTCAGGACCATCAGAACCTCCGTCAGGATCGACACGTGCGGCCGCCCTCTGAGTTGTGAGCCTAAACGGCCCTTGTGTGTGGTTGACGAATTAACAATACACGAGGTGTCGCGGGCTACGTGGGTTCATTCCTGTGGCTAAGGCCGTCCACTGGCTTGTCCTAGTTCGTCCTGGGATAGGCCAAGGATTTCACTGTGTCGCTAAGAAATCGGAAAACGTTACCTGCCGAAGCAGAAGTGAGGCGCAAACTGGGGCACTATTACGATTTATTAGAGATGATTTTTACATGAACTTTGTTTAAATGGCTTGCAGAATTTCCAAATCTTACTATTGGCAAATTTTGATCCACAATTTTCTTCAAAATATGACGATCTGATTCCATCACGCCTTCTTCAGCAGGAGGTAACCAACTCTAAAGACTGACACCACACACATACTGTTCAACGCAACTTGTACACTGTACACTGTAACATCAACTTTACACTATCCCTCCTTTTAAGCTATTGCTATTTACTCTCTGGCAAGACACTTAGCAGTGCACTTGAACGACAGAGGACACGT
Source organism: Mesodorylaimus sp. YZB2_4 (assembly GCA_030248295.1). NCBI lineage: Eukaryota > Metazoa > Nematoda > Enoplea > Dorylaimida > Dorylaimidae > Mesodorylaimus > Mesodorylaimus sp. YZB2_4. Next base: position 131,292 of record JASANH010001166.1, on the reverse strand, counting down.
GAATAAAGAGCGATAAAACGAACTAAATGTCTAGAAAATCACCTGACAAACATGACGTCTGAAGGCATCGAACGAACCAAGAGCAATATCACTTGGGCACCTTGTTAATGTTGCAATAATTCTTTAAAACAGAATATTCAAAGCATCGCGCGTATGTGCTCTTGAAGAAAACCGGAATTTCGAGGAAGTGCTCTTTGACGAACCGCTTGCTAAAGCGCCTCCCTGAGTCCGAAGTGTGGATGAAGCGATTTTTCGGATAGCAGGCATGACCATGGTGATATTTGTGAAAACGAATTCCCTTCAACTGATTTCAGCATGCCTCCAACGTAGAGAAACCCAATTCTGCCATAGCCTCGTCATAATGCTTGCACCAATCGTTTAGAATTGATCGGACAGCAAGCTTTTGCACACTTTCAAGATCTTGGATGAGATTAGAATGAGTTGGTGAGCAAGCGCAGCATCCATATTCAAGCTTCGGGAGGACACTCTGCGTGTAGACCACTTTCAGAATTTTACTTGCGAACATCCCAAACTTCCTTCTGGACGCCCCGATCATCCTTCTGGCTGATTTTGCAACTTCGTGACAGTGCTCTGCGAAATGCATGTTCGAAGACAGAGTGACCCCAAGTACGATATCTTATCAGATAACTGAATCGGCGAACCACTCAGGTGAATCTGAGAAATTTGGCGAGGAGGCTTCGAATTAAGCTCGCGAATTCAAAAATAAAGTTGTATGAAGACTTTTGGGACACCGTGTATGCACAAATATAACGTGTGTGAGAAAGTTTACTCCTGTTCCGGCAACCTGCTCCCCTTCATCGATCGACAGGCGTCGCTGTCGTTCGACCACCCCCTAACGTCATGTTTCGTGCTGGGAGCGCACTAGGCGGGGCTGGCTGACGTCAGTGTCCCCCTTCACCCATTGGTCGCCAATCAATTCGCACAAGTTGTGTCTGCACTCGGGCTGCCTGATGCACTGTTTGAGAAAGGAGGGCTGCGCGTGCAGTCAGTCAGCTGTTCATATAAGTCTTCGTGTCGACCTCGCCTCGTCGTAGTTTCTTGCCTCTGACATTCTGCCCCCTTATTTTGTCAGCCTTACATTTTAAACCTTTTTTAAAAAAGGGAGAAAAAGGCGGGTTTTAGTCTAACTTTGGAATATTCAGGAAAATCAATTGATTTTATAAAATCGATTCCTCATATTGCTTTGAAATTCCTTAAAAATTTGAACTCAACGATTTCTCTTGATTGATCTCTGTTCGAGTAGCTCTTATCACTTGATAAGAAATCAATATTGATACGATATCACCAAGTACAGAGAAATGATTGATAACGGGACAACGACGGAAAGTTTACGTGAACAAGTTATGATCGCTCAATTTCAAGGCGCTACGGGTTGCACGCGTGAACAAGCGCGTCAATTGTTGCTGGCTGCTAGGTGGGAGTTTCAGGTAAAGTGCCAGTTCTGTCAGCGACTTCCACAAAGCTGGTTGACAAGTGGGTAGTGATTGCAGTGTCTGAGACAATGGGGTCCCCCGCAAGTCAACTTCTTATCCATTGTCTTGGTCATATTCTATCACCTTATCGCTAGTGATAAGGGTTTCCGCTTTGTCTAAAACATCTTTTGTCAGGATGACCTTTTTAATCAGTACTTGGCATCTTTTCAGTTCCTTTCGGGCATATGACTAACCTTTATCACCTTATCACTCATCCATTAATCTTATTCAGTATGATTTTCATTTTCAGACAGCACTGAGCATGTTCTTTCAAGAATGTACGATACAGCAACAACAACAGCATCAGTCCTATTCAGCCGTCTCTGCAGCCATGGTGGCCGGCGGCGGCAGCGGAGGGGCTGCTACCACACCCACTGCCCAATCGATATTCACGCACCCATCGTGTCGTACACCAGGCCAGGGTCATTTGACAGGCACGGTACGTACAATGCCTTCTTCCAAACAATGCCCATTATTATCGAGCGTAAAAAATTGCACTTGAAAGCATGAAGAAGTGCAGCGCCTAATGGCCTGGCGGGAATTCAAACTTAACGTAGAGTACATACAATTTTCAAACCACAAAAGCTCGTGGCTAACTGAGGTGTGTTAGTATATACCGGCTTATCATGTAAGTCTCATCAGATGATCCAAGTCTATCTTTAGGCTTTTAATCAAAAATAGTTCTTCCTCAAGGCCCAACTCCTCAGGTGACATTATTATTCAGGTTAGTCATAAGAATTGATCGCATTCTAGAAGAGGCCTACTCGTCTTGTTATTTCATTTTTATATTCGCACATCGAACCTTTTCTGACGCACTGCTTTCAATGGAAGGTGAAGATAAGACTTTTGAAGCACAGGCTTTTCAGAAGCGTTTGTCAAGTTCATGAAAAAACATGCTGATAAGAAAAAAGAGTGCGGGAAATTCGATTTTTCTTGTCTCTCTCTCATATACACGTGAGTCATAAAGACTAAAGTGTGAGAAGAGACGGAGGGGATGGAAATGTTATTCTTCTATATTGACCTCAATCTTAACAATGCATCCTGTTCGTCAGAAGCGCGTACAAGACGGCACCCTAGCACGAATATTTCCTCTAAGCATGCCATGCACGTGGGTGTGCAGAGGAAAATGGACTAATTAGAGCCTGGAATGGCCGAATTAACGAGCTGGCTCAATCATAGAGGGCAAAGTGCGATCAGTTTTGGAATGAAGTTGTCCAGCAACTCTTCGTTCCACCAAACAAAGTCCCGTTATCTGTCATAATAAGTTGTGCTGACGAGAGAAGGTGTGTGGCTGGGTTGGATGATAGAAATGTAGCATCGAGAGTAGAACTTGGCCAACTCTCGTCCCGCTCGGCCTCACTTGTGCCAACCTAGTCGACTTCCTTTCAGCACACATGCGCACCCATGGATGGTGTGCCAACTGGCGACACCGTTCGCTCTAGTGCACGCATGTCAAAAGTTTATACTCGTCCATCGAGGAGTGGGAGTTGACAGTGCTGCCAGTCAAGTACACTCGTGCGCAGAAACAGACTTGTTCAAACTTCAGATTGAGAATACAAAAATATTGCGCACTAGACTGTATTCTTAGAATTTCCAGAACAAAATTTTTACAATGTTAGAATGCAACAGTTTGCAAAATCTGCACAAAATTTGCTCGCGAAAAACCAAACCTGCTCCCACTCCTTAACTGATTTTACTTCTTTCTTTGCCCAATTTTGCTTGAAAGTCTTGAAACTGTTTGATGAAACTTCTATTTCTTTACGCACCAGCGGGCTCAATTGTTTGCCTGTCTTGGCGTGACTCCTGGCACAATTTCTGCCTTCATCAGTGAGCGAAGAGAAAAAACCAATCGATATGTTCCAGGAACGGCAGCTAAATTGCACTTTGCACACAGGAACTTGAATTCGTGCCAAAAATTTTTTTGTAGCACTTTTCACTTTTCACCCTCCAACGTGCGTTTCTGCTAGGGAATAGGAGATGTTAGTTTATGCTATTTGATAGCCAGGGATCGTCCCCTCGCCAGTCATAAATCTGGCATTTTATGCGAGTGCTCTGCGTGCGGAGTTTATTTGAGAATTTTGTTCTAAAAAATGTTTCTGGAGTTTTTACCTAACGAAAAGAAAAGTTTTTCTATATCAAATAATCCTGAGCTTTGGTGGGGAGTGCATTTTCTTTTACGCACAAGCATAAGAATCGATTAGGCTCGAGTCCAAATCATCCATCATTTGTCTGCCAAGTATCGTAAACACGAATGAAATTTACGCTCTGCCCATGTCGACAGCTGACTAACAACATCGGCCGGCACGTAGCTACAAGCCCGAGCTACGGCCAGACTTCGTTCATTCTGCCCACTGCTTGCGATTCGTTCGGGCAATTTATCGAATCGTAGCCAGCCAGTTGTGAAAGCTGAGCAAAGATACGCGAGATAGAGAGATAGTCTTGGTTTTGAAAAAGAAGCAATTTTCTTTTCGATCAAATCGCAATAAGCGCCAACTGACGCAAATTCCTCACGCGCCGCATAATAATGTGTCGTGCAGGGTGCCATCAATGCACTGGTGAAGGGGGCGAAAATGTCAAGAATGTCCAAACGAGCCAGAAGAATATGCCCAGGCTAAGAATTACGATGGCAGCGAAGAAATGAGGAGACCTACAAAAGAGTGTCCACGTGAGAGACCTGTCGAGTGCCAGGAGGGATTATTGAGTATTATTAAAACGGCATTGTGCCAACCCATGATAAGGCACATGTACTCTATGTACTCAGGCCTGACATCAGACCACACTGATCGTCAGTGTGCAGAAAATCTGTAATGCCGCCAGATTTCTTAAAATGTTCTCTGATTCCCCAAATTCAACTTGACCATTTTCTGCACATTCGTTTCCTCTCTCGGCGTACTTGGACAAGTATAGATCTCTAAGCTGTTAAGTAGAACTATACAAGGATGCTAAGTACGTGAATATAACCGATGATATGCTTACGTGCTGTCTTATCACTTTCTCACGCTATGATCTGGTTAAATCTGGTTAGACACTGTCTGCGGAGCCAGGTTCGATGTCCGCACTGATAAGTTTAGGTATACAGTAACGTCTCAATCGATAAGCACGTTATGGCACTAACTAGAAGGTAAAATTAGGAAAATGGAACTTTGACGAAATGTCTGGTGTGCTTGCCACGACTCGGAGCTTATCAGCAGTCTATCATCATCTCATCAGCCTCTCAGACCTACTACGCCTTGGTTTTTCAAATCTGCTCCTCAGCTTTGTCGGGTTCACCCATTCACTGCACGTACATGAGGCTTTATTTCCGATAAGGTCAGGGTATCACCTGATGCTTCTCACGCTCATGACACTATTCTTAACTATGCTGCCTGTCAGGTGATAAATTGAAATATGCATTGGGTTCAGCCTTGTTGATTAAGTCTGCTAACTAGGCGGTGGTCTTCAGAGCTGCCCATCTAATTGGGGTTTGTGAAAATATTGGGTCTATATTTAGACTGCATGTTCATTTGTCATTCATACGGGGTACAGAATTTGTTGCCACGGTAGTTTTATAGGGGGTAATAGAACGCGCCTAGAAGCCGTGGGTTTATGCCGTGCTCTTTATTATTCGTTCAGCGAGGTATGTGATGTTATTCGGAGCTATCCAGAAATAGGCGGGATCAGGTCGGAAATAACTTATTTGCATTGGATATCCTGTGAGTAATTAATGATTGCATATGTGTATATCATGATATACTGTACAGTATATGATAAACTCACATGCTCAGTCACACATACTTACATATATATATATATATATATATATATATATATATATATATATGTACGTATATATGCATACAGTATATGATCTACTTACTTGCTCAGTCATACACACATTTATATATAGCACTCATAGAACATAGTCTTCATTTGACACCGTTACTTCTAATCGCTGGTAAGGCCCATTTAAAATCCTAAGCCAGGGTCAGTGGGGACTCACGGTAGGTGTATGACTAACCATTTTATGCACAGATACGTACAGTATGTACAGAATGCATAAAAATCAATTGCCATACAATAAAATAAATAAATATTTATACAATGAATAGTAAATATACAACATACTGTACATATATTAAACAAATATTTACGAGGCGCATCTTGCCATGCGCTTATGGCTAGGGCTTACGCTTATGTAAATATTCATTCCCATTATGATCGCCCATGGTCGTGTTAGTGAATTGATAGGACCCGGTCATTATTAGGTTGCCCTGACCCACGACCACTAATCCTTGCCATTTCAGGCTTGCGCCCCGTGCAACACGCCGGCAACGCCGCCAAGCTTTCCAGAAGCTCTACTAGCATTACAGAAATTACAAGCCGGTGGATCAGAGTGGGCAACAGCGGCCAGCCCAGCCAGTATTGGACCCGTCTGGCAGCAGCAGCAACAGCAGTCGCCAAAAGTGTTAGCAATGTTTAACCCAATGCCACCCCCGAGTGACAGGTGATTCAGCATCATTTATGTGCTTTTATTAACCAATCAAGAACTTTTCCAGAACTTGTTCGTTTTTTGACTTGAAAAAGTATTTCTCTTTGTATTTCGCCCAATTTCGAGAATTCTTTGAGTTACCCTGCACATGTGTTCTATACTTTTATTTTGTTTCGTGCTGTAGTTTGAAAAAATATTTCGACCAAAATGGCCAAAGGCTGTTATACTGTATTATTGCTGCTATGATGGTACACTGCGGCATACAGAAATGTTATCACGTGGGTAACACAAAAGTATGCAAAAGTTGTGTGAACTTCAGCGTCAACACTTTGTTTTATTTCCAGGTGAACTTGAAATATAACGTGAAATTTAGGTTTTATATAATCATACATAAACCTTACATAAAATTGGAAATAGCCAGATTAACATTTCCAAAGTTATAACCATAAAATTTTAAATCATTGATGGTGCAGTAGTTACGTTGAACAAATTTTCACTTGCAGGCCCAATATTTCCAGCCAAAGAGGAGATGACGAATGTAAAATTGACACCGCTACAAATGCCCAATATCAGAAAAAATCCACCCATCATACTCGCAATTCGAGCTTTGTCTGCTGAAACGGATCTAAAATTCAAGAGCCTCTTATCGAACAGTAATACTGTCACAAGGTGACCTAGTGATGTACATTCAATGTAACATAAAAGGTGTCAGCTATGTTTTTTGACACTGTTAATGTCAGAAGTGTGCGGCTAAATTCAGTTTGCAATGTTATGGCATCCAAGGTTATGGTTATGGTGCATCAGCGCAGACAAGTGCATTGGAATATTTGTATGCACAGTATGAGAACACTCTGCAGGCATTCACTGAACCTATCTGTACCTACCTGCGGACATATACGGATACAGCGCATACACGCATGTCACTTGTACAAATAAAGAGATAACGGTAGATGCAACCCCCCCCCCCCCCGATGTTTGGTGTTTCGCGTAAACCATAAAATATAACTGGTTACATGCAGCGGCACTTCAAGGCGACGTCCACATGGGCGTTCTCAACGATGCTCATGTCATGTGCATACAGTGAATTCTCACTTTTTATCCCACAGTTTTATCCTCATGATGGAGCTCACACGAGATCCTATTGACCGCTAGCTTGTATATCCAGGCGTAAAACTATAGTTTGAATTATGGGAACTTGCATCACAGACCAAAAATGTCTTTTATTAGGACCTACATGCAAGCATAGAGGCCTCGCAACAGGTATTTTGGTATATTCCTATAAGCCCCTCATTTATATCCGCTGGTCGGACCTCTGAAATCCAATATCCACCGGCATCCGGCATCCTAGTTATAATTGCACCATATGTCTCACCTTGGGGCATACATCATGGCCACGCTACCAAAGTAGCCAGAAGTGAAGGCGAATAAAACGACCATAATCATGTAAAAATGTTCTTCAAAGATGAACACTGGCAATGTTCTCGACAATGGACGATAGTTGCAGAAAAGGAAGAATGGGATGAACAGTGCACGAAGGGTTACTGGAATCCATACCAAGCGGGGGCCAGGCTGAAAAAGGGCAATCAAAGTTGCTATCGAAGGCCAACTGATCATGTGCGATGAGTGTATTGCTAGCTTGCATTATACACGATTCTTGCATATGCATAAGTATTGCGCACATATGATCACTCCGCTCATTTCTCGCTTGAACATGCATAGCTTGGAGCACCATAATGTACGTGCATGCCGCAGAATGGTACCTATAGGAGCTGTATACACTATTGTGAAGTATATATTTGAATGTCATGTAAACCAGCATACTGTGCCTCTGAGTATATTCTCATATCTTTAGATTATAACTTACTCACGCCACTATAACCAACTTACTGTGTTCAATCACATTTTTAGTTGATAAAAAGTTAATAAATACAGTACTTACGAATCGTATCCAGTTTGAAGTCAGGCTGCCTAGCATGGCGAACAAATTGAATGACAAAAAACACGTGACCGCCCGGAAATAGTTTTTATCTAGGCAGTGATCAGACATAAATTGCGTGCACTTGATACATTTTATCGAGACCACCTTACTCGTTGAGTCATCAGCTGGCAACCAGAAATTTTGCTTTGATGGCCGAATATCTGCCAGAACGGCTGGATATATCGAGAGTGTAACGAAAAAAACAAAGAATACGTTGAAGATTTGCATTGATGCCTGCAGGGAAAGAGGGGTTTCTGTTGCAACAAGGACGTTGACGGGGGAGATCAACGAGGAGTCACACCTGCTCTCATCATTGGGAAAAAGTGAATATATATGCATATATATTTTTTATCAAGCCGATATATGCATATATATATTGATGGATCATGCGGATACATACGTACATGTATATATATATATATATGCATAGATCGTGTATATATATATATATACCTGAATATAGATGTGTATATATTGTATGAAGAGGGTATGTCATGCATGTACAGATTAAGTATACACACATATATACATATATATATTCGGATCAAGCGGGTGTGTATACTGTATATATATATTATATATACGCAATGATCAAGGGGATGTTTCGTTATATATGAATATACATATATATTGGGACGCACGTCCCATTACATATTCACTGAATGAAGCATCGCACTGACCTGTCTGATAACAGTCACGTATGTTTTTAAATAAGACAAGAAGTTTGACCCGTTTTTTTGCTTTCCGCCACCTTTGCTCGGAACCAGGTTGATGTCAGGGTCATTCGACCTGTTCGAATCGCCTATGCTGCTGTAATAACGATAAAATTTCTAAAAAAAGGTTTTTTGTGCCGCATACAATGTCCGCACATGTGTCTAGAAAAGCACAAATCCTTACACATCTGGACAAGAGGGCACCACCAGCGATGCACAGAGTAACCACGACCAAAGCGGCAGAAAAATAGAATGTGGCTGCCGTCGTCTTATCAGGTGACACTAAAATGTAAAATGATCTTGTCCACCAAATAGACCATCTGAAATGATACTTATGTAAGGAGAGGCAAAAAACACATTTTTGGAAATGCACTTGTCCCGTAGCATACAGAAAAGTCTTTGTAGTCTACATAAGATAGCTACTAGACTGGTATGTACTGAATGTTGTGTGGCTTCGATACTATGGCCAGATTATGCCCACCTGCACTTCACAAAACGCGCCAGTCTGTCTTTTACCGCGTCAATTTCAAAAAAATCCCATAAAATTATATATAAAATCAAAGCGTTACAGGCTGATTCATATGTCCTGCCAGAACTGCACTTGAATCAATATCCAAGCGTACCACCCGAAGAAATTAGTTTTCCATACAGAGTACAGTCATATTTTAAGGGGCCTATGATCCTGATGCAGGAGTCTCAGATACACTGGGGCGTGTTTGACCTGGACTGACATCCCCCCACATGCACTTACAAGACATGGTGATCAATCCAACAATGGCGACGGCTGTTCCACTGATGTTATTCCCAATCAACAAGGCATTCCCGTATTTCATCGGCAAATCGGCAGCCAAACCAAAACAGGAATTTTGATAAACGCCTACTGCGCAGTTTATCAAGACCACAGACGTCATGGTGATCGCGAAAAATGTGGCTTCGTCTAAATAGCAAGAAAAAAACCATAAATGAGTCAGGTTATGTCGGGATGCGTGGCATCATTACATCCTTCGGTGTCGACTGCGGCCAGAATAGTGGTCAATAAGAATATGAGGAGCATACACGACAGACTGACCAGAACTCGAGCCGTCAAACTGCCTCTGAAAATTGGCCATATCAAAGTGGCAGTCGATACAGCACCGTTGAATTCAAATTAGGAAAGAAGCCTTACTTGAGCTGGGCGAATAAATTTATAAATGCAAAAAGCAGGTTTGGAAATTGCGAGCTAACGCCGAGATAAGACTGAAAATCTCGCCCATACATCGATCCGTCCAGTTTGACTTCTCGAAAATACTGTAAAGAAAAGGCTCGGCTTGGCATGGAAAAATTTTAATCACAGAAAACAATTAGCGTTCGTTCGGGATCCCGATAAAAAATGGTCGGGATTGAATGTTGTGGAGATGTGTGAAGAAGGGTAAGGGGAGAGGAAGGGATCGGGAAGGGAGTGTTCCAGAAGGGTAAGCTGGAAAAACTTTGGTGGATGATTGAACTGGTAAAGAGGAAGTGAGGGATTTGTTTGCTAATTGGTGACTAATTCTAGGTCTTTTGGCTTGCCTGATTTTGAATGCCATGATGAATATTGCGCACAAAAGTTTTTAGCTCTATATTTGCTGGCTACTTGGGGCGGGCTGTAGATTACCTACATCGAATTAAAAGTGAAAAAATAACACTTTAAAAATCCCGATCCAGGCCGGGATTGAGCGAATCCCGATCCCGATCCCGAAAAAAGTGATCCCGAACGAACGCTAAAAACAATTACAGTAATTTTAAAAGGACTGCACGCGTGCCGCGATATAAAAACTGCAGAGTTCTAAGACGTGCATATTCCCAAGGACATAATGTAGGCTACACATGTCATTCATGCGGCAGATTGAGATTCGCCGCAGCAAAAGCAAATCCAGCTTATTGAAACTGAAAAGTGACGGCATGCTGTATAATGTTTCATTTCTGAAAGGTATATGGCTGGAAAAATATTCCAGGTAGGTTATGCGGCTCTGTACTTAATCCTCAGGTCCACAGACCAAATGTATTTTATAACACAGGGCTAAATAGTTTTATCTGCATTTCTCCGCAATCGGCCATTATTATGCAAAATCGTTATGTAGGATCATAGGTTGACAGATAGGACATGCTAGTACTACAAATTATCGAAATCTGTCGCGCGGTTCTCAAATGGCGCCCCTAAAACTCAAACAAACATGGAAACAAAAATAACTTCAATATTGTAACATGAATCGTACAAAAGGAAGAGCTATCCTCTATGACAGGCTACACTTGCAACTTGACGCCGCAAACAGTTGGACCAACTAAAGGCATCGGATAAACTGTTACGTGTTATCTTATTGTTGTGTATAACTCAGTGCCCATACCATGCCAGCTGCTTGCTGTACAAGCTTTAACCCGTAGTTGGTTGAACTCTTGGGTCCCCAACGCCGAACCCAACGTATCTTATAACGCAGGGCGCAATGGTTTTATCTGCATATCTCGACAACCGGCCACTTTTATGCAAAATCGTTTTGTAGGATTATAGGTTGATAGGTAGGGCATGCCAGTACCAAAAATTATCAAAATCTGTGGTGGTTCTCAAATGGCGGCCCAAAAACCCCAAAAAAGTGCACGAAAACTCCAACTGTAACATAAATCGTACAAAAGGAAAAACTATCTTCTGGCACAGGCATCGTGCAGTTGCTAATTAATGCTGCAAACAGTCGGACCAACTAACGATAAGGGTTAATGCAATATACATAGACATAATCGCTTATGAATGAGTAGTTATTAGCTAGTGGTCATTTGAATCAAGTGACAGTAAGCCAATCGAACTGACGATGAAAAGGCTGCCTTCCTATCCTCATTAGGACTGGAAATCAATACTCTGCACGGAGCCGGCAGCTTGGAGCGTGACTCGTCAGGGTGACGTTTCAGCCATGTACAAAGCATGAAGACTTGGTAAGCCGCCCTGGGATTTTGGCGTGGTGCTATAGCTCCACCCGTCACTGCCTTCAGGAAAACGGACCCAGCCAGTCGAAGTAGAGGGCAGACTCCTTTCTGCACCAAAGTTGTGTGACCTCATCAAACCGTATTAGTTCTAGGCATTCCCCTCGAATATGCCTCCGGGGCCCTAGTCAAGTCCAGCAGCCCAGGCCGTAGAGGCTCAGGCAACCTACAGTTTCGACGCTTCGCGATGTTGAAGTCGAAGATCCTTCTGCCGAATCTAACATGCAGCATTTTTCCAGGATTTCGATTCGTGAGTTACAAAAATTACCAAAGCAAGGCTCACAAAAGCACTGATACCCAACGTGCAAACTAGTCTCTGTCAAATGTGCCCCCTTCGAATAGGTCCCCCGTCTGGCCCTAGTCAAACCTTATGTACCCAAGCGTGGTAGACGACTTCGGTGCACTCACTGACTTGAGCGGGCGCTGTTGTACTGGTCATACATTAACATGCATACATTGCCTGATCCGTATGGTCACTAGGAGTGGCCGCTCGTTGGAAATCATTGAGCCGCCACCAACGGAAAAATCGGTACCGATCGGGCCAAGTGAAAAAGAGGCCCCACAAAACGTTTTATGTTGATGAAACGAAATGCTCTAAATGCTTCACTTCTAAGTGCTCTGAAATTCACTCTCTCCTTGGAAGTGGTAGCCGCTTCTCAGGCTCCCTCCCCAGACTCGAACCCCTCTTCTCCGTCGTCTCATATTGGTTGGATGTCTTGGTCAAGTTTTGAAAAGTTCTGAGTTCTGAGGCATGGAAGCTCCCTGAACAATTATGTGTGTTTGAAGACATTCATCACTTGGTAAAGGACAAAAGGAAAATTGAATTTGAGTCTTGGCGGTCTAATTTTGATAATGCTCTACTCTATTTTAGGACTTGCGAAAAAGTCACTTCATTTTGTCATCCTCTAATAGGAAATGCAGTTTCGATGCAGCCGTACAGCCGTGATCAAGTGATCAGAAGTCTTCACAGCATGAAGAGTTATTTCTACCCCCTCCTCGATCACAATGTACTTACTGCATCTGCAGTCGTGAACATGTTCCACGGCATTAAAACGCCAAGTCCATGCAGCAGAAAAATCAAATATACCAGATTGTATCTAAAGCAACTGACGTAAGTAGATATTTCCCACAACCCGCCCAATAACACTTACTTATCTTTCGGAACATCGTCAAGCTCAGGTTTTCGCAAAAATGGACTGTCCTCTGCAAGACAAACTGATATTAGAAATACACGATTTTATCCTCTACAGGGACTTCCACGCACACTATGAAGAATATTATAAAATTAATCGAGGTATTTCAAGACCAATAGAATCTAAGTTGCTCCCAAACTTACTTTTTTCCATGTCTTATTAATTTTCAAGAACCCCTTCAAGCAAGAAATATCACTCGCAGACTCGCTGCTTCAATTGACATGCAGGTATATCAGGTCCACTAGCTTGATGTGGGGTTTGTAAGGGCGAATACACCTATTTAAAAATGTTAAGACTAAATCACAAACCTACCTATAGAAAGCATTTTTGCTGAGGACCTTTGCAGCACGGCATTTCTGTGCTTTTATTTTCTGTATAAAGTCGGGAATGAATCACATTCGATCTATCTAATAAAAACATTTTCTTGTACAAACAAAGTTTAATCGGAATTCTATGCAGTCTGTGTTTTTCTGACAATCTACGCAAGTTGCGTTGTGCCCGCTCTCTCTCTCCATCACTACTTGATCGCATGTGCAGGCAGGGTCTGGCTAGGTTCAGGTCATGGCATACTCACTTTCTGTGACTTGTGGCGAGACATTTGCGCCAAATGTATATTGCATAATATATATATATAAAGCAGCAGTACACATACATCAAGGCATATTAGCATGAGTTGGTGCGATTCATCCCTTGCCCTCGACTGCCCATGCCCCGTTTGGCAATACATACGGTGGTAAAACATGGCCAAGTGATGCTCAGATCAGATCATGCTCATCATAGTAACGTTAATTGCTGTTTTGAGTGCGCATTTATGTGCTTCGGCAAGAGTAATTAAAATATGATCAGAAAATGATATATTTTTAGGGGCAAGGGCAGCTACTGTACAGTACAACGTCGGTATCATCAAGTTGCAGCTGTAAGATGCGGGTGCTAGAGGATACAGTAGATATTACTCATGTTCAATTCATGTTTCAATTAAAATTATATAGTTTTTATGCATTTATTGAGGTTCTCTGAGTGCAATTTGAGAACTGCGCGATCGATTTTGATAATACTCGATGCAAGCATGCCGTAAATATCAACCAATGATCCTACAAAACGATTTTACATAATAATAGCCAGTTGTTGAGATATCTAGATAAAGTGATAAAATACGTTGGGTCAACTATTCCGCGAAAGCGCTATCTTCTTTAAGAAATCACCCATAAGATAAAATACGTTGTAAAATCTCGAAGAAACTAAGAAAAAAGCTCCAACCCATTTTTCACCAATTATTAAAAATTGTTGCGGTTACATTACTCTGCTGTCCTGCGCATCACAGGCAAAAGCGCGCGAAGTGCGTGCAATTCAACTTTCTCCGAAATTTCGATTTTCGCATTTTTTAAAATAGATACGGATCTGAGCAAAATGAATTATGCCAACCTTATTTTACATGGGGACCACATATCACAGCACTCTCACCTTCTTCAAGGTTACCCCCGTGCTAGTATAGCTTTAAAAATCCATATCATTTTATCGATATAGGTAAAAAAATATAGTATGAATACGGATATGATTTCGATTTTGATATCGATTAGATACAGATATGGATATCTATATAAACAGGAATATTGCGTTTTTAAAACCGTATTGAGCCCTTTTTTCTGCTTACACCAGCACAAGCTACAATACACCCTACATCCTGACTTATATCCCAGTTGTGCCGTCTACAAGTATTGCAAGCTTCCCGTCTACCTCTGACTCCTTTTCCCACTACCACCTATCCTCCGTCGAACACTTGGAGTCTCATGTCCTCCCCTCGTCCATATCCTTAGGGATAAATATGAGTATGAGACCCCTTTGAAATCCCGTGGCCCCTAGGGGTGGCGTAGGAGAGTGGATGCATTGAGCGTACCTGCGTCATAGATTGGTTTTCCCTGATGAGTCACTCCCTGAATTTGCCCTTTCTTACCATTTTTTGCTATCATTAACAGAAACGCCTATCACTAGAGGCCATGCCTACGGAGCCCTGATATTTTTTACATGAACGTGCACGCCGGACATGTTCGAAATCCTGTGAGGCCCCTCACGTTCTTTGGTCTGATCACTTTAAAATCCTATATTCCCAGGGCAACAAATGAGGATTACGGAATGAAATTACACCACACTCCGAACAATATATTGACACATCCGTGTCTGCTAACCTGATATTTCGCTGGGATTGGATAAACTGGCGCTGTTCTCATCTTTCAGACCAACTTTCTTCGTTTGGCCGATATCCATTGGACAATATCGTAAATCCACAATAATAGAATTCCACAAATTCTTACGTGCCTAATAGCTCGGAGAAAGGCGTCTCAAATTTATTTCCGCTCTGCCTCTTCGACTCACGATCAAAATCTCACTAAACAAACGAAATTTTCTTTAAAAAAAATTGTGCCACACTAAATCGCAACAGCTGGCTTCTAGTGTCGGAGTCACTCGAAGAACAACTTTTCAAGACGTTCCACAAACTAGGCTCTTGAAAGCTTTCTTGACAGCAAAAAATGACAAATCTGAACCACCCGCTTCTCTAATTCTCAATCCCAAGTGACGCAAGGAAACGAGTTCGGTTTATGCTCAACACCTTCTGCGTGTTGTAAGGCCCGATGAAGCTCTCAGGAGTGAACGACGACGTCAAGTCCTGTCAAGTGCAAAAGGATCGACAATGAACCCGCATTGCTAACACTGTGCTCAATTTTGGGGGGTGCACGCACAAGTTGGCTGTAGAAACTGTTTGTCGTCCCATTTGCCTTATCTTTGGTTGTTTTTCGCGCTGGCCGCCAGCACGCTTCTGATGGCTCCATTAAGCTAAGGTTTTTCGGATCACGTGTCATCGTGCATTGGTGCTTTCGACGGAGGGTGTAAATTAGCCTGAGAGGTGCAGGAGAGAGTGCGGCCGATCGAAGTCAACTGGCTGAAGTGTAACCCCCCGCCTAGTAGGTATGCATGGCGAGTGGGAGAGAGTAATCGATACTCTCCCCTGGCTGGGAGACGTCAACCCCTCGGGTTGATGTTTCAGCCGCAGGTACAGTCGCTAGACTTGCGTAATCCAGTCGGGGCTTCTGTCCCGCCGACTTCGGTCGACTGCCTCCCTCCTACGCCTGCCAGATTTGGTTACAGAAGGAAGGGAAACATCAACTCGAGGGGGTGAAGTTTCCCAGCCAAGGGAGATTGCTACGGTTACCACCAATCTTAGTTGTGTTTCACTACTCTTCAAAAAAGGAGGTTTGGATCTGGACTCTTGCACACTTTGATACTGCCTACCTGGGTTTCTTTTCAAGCGGCTACTTATCTATCTGCTCATTCCATGGAAGGTAGTGATAGACGAAAAATACAGTATTTAAAAATTTCACCTTATGATAAGGCCCACGGTGATGCAGCGGTTCGGTACTCGTCTGTGCGAATTGCTTGGTAGCGAGCTGCTTAGTTCGTCCAGGATTCAGTCTACCAACCGCAAACCTCGCTGACCTTGCCGTGGGTGACTCATCCGTTACTGTCGATGTACTCCGAGTAGAGAGACAGAAGTAAAACGAGCGGACAGTCTCGTCTATTCAACACTGACATGGTTCACAGCCCACCCGCCATCGATGTCCAGTCCAGGATGCCCTTATGTGGAAGCTCCTAGTGGAGACGCACCGAGGGACGCTGCTGTGAGCGCCGGCCCCTGCACAGCCTTGTTTACAAGGATCGACTGCAGGCCGGCTAGAGGTAAAACGGACGCAGCCCCCAGAAAATTTGATAAAGAAATTTTTCCTACATTGGTTACAGTATATTAGCAGGTATCGCAGCTGAAACTTCCCACGGTCTTCAGTAATTTCGAACTTTCGATGCCCCATCTTTGTTCGCACCTTCATTTAGCAATTCTGCAAACCTGTACCTGTGTTAAAACTTTTTCGATACGATCGCTTTTATGCATCAAACAATGCTCTTCTTGTCTTTGTGCATGGTATGGTCCTCGAGCATTTCTTGCGTAGGTCCCTGTCCTGTGCACACAGAATGTTTAGCAGTCCCACAGCATTCCAGCCCACACTGCCGGGTAGGGTAGTTATCCACACGCGCAGTGTATCTGCTCCCCTTGGTAGCCCACTGTCCTCAATTCCAGCAACACGTTGAGCGCCTTATCTTCTCAAGAACCGTTACTCAAACTCTCAGCTTTAAACACGCTTTCTAAGCGACAGCCGCTGTTGATGTGCGACAGTCAGCAAACTTCGGGGATTGTCATTTATTCAATGACCAGTTTCTTGTTGATCTTTCGCTGCGCATACATCCAACACACACAGTACCAATTGACCAGACGGCTGGAGGCTCGTTCGAGTCGGTAACTCCTTCACCCTCGCCCCGTCTCCAACCCAGCACCATTGTCCCGTTCGTGTATTGTACAAAGCTCATAGGTGCCAGCCGCAGTGCTTGTCCTATTTTTCGTTTTTACTGTGCGAAAGTTCGAGTTAATGCGAATTTGTAGATTTTAAAAGTTGATGACCAAGACTTGAGCGATTCTTAAACAGGATACGACGCTTTCGGAATTTTTCTCATCTTACTCATTTTTGAGTAGGCTCGAGCTTCGTTTGCGGGCGCTCAAAATGATATTCTGACGGCCAACATCGCTCAGAGAATTCAGGATCTTTGGTCGAGGCAGACAGGCGGAGTTGTGGACACTGCCTTGTGTGTTCATTGGACACTGTATTCCCTCGGATCTTACATTGTCAGCTGCAATCACTGAACCATGAACAAGTTGTTTTGCTGCCTTTGGCCTATCATTATCTTCAGCTGTCTCGTTTTCGGTAAGTATATATGTCCTGGCTGATTGTGAAACCGACCTTCGCGGGTGCTGATTGTATCGAACCGTCTAGGAGGTGTCTTATTCGAGGCAGGACACGACTGAGGGGCTTTTACGTTCTCGAAGACCCTTCGATCATACTCGCCTAATGAGCACCTAGAGAATTTTCAGTCCGCGCCAGTTTGACACCCAGCACACTTAACCAAAACATGGCATCATTCCATCACTCATATATCGGGAAGCACCGGGGGCATATTTGAGAGGGAAGATGTTGGAACATTTACTGTAGGATAGTGGGGCATCTGCCTACTTTATTTGAGGGTCCTGTTCGCAGTCGGTAGCATGCCCTTCGGTGAAGGGCATCCACCAGCACAGACAACATTTAGTTCTTCCGAACTAGCATCTCACGAGCGTACCACTACATTTTATTTCCCAGTCACACTGACAGTGGATCCATTCCGGCATTCCATGCTTTTGTATTTTCAGATCGCGCTGTTGCTTTGGAAGAGCGTCCAGGATGTCCAGAAACGGATTTTGTGTCGTGCGTGACACGCTTACGTTTGAGACGTGTTCCATTCGATAAGAATATGCTCAATGTCGTATTCAACGTCACCACAGAAGCCAAGCTGAAACACACTTGCATGTAAGTAGGTCCTGGTATGGTTCCAATGGACCGGCAGGCGGCCACTGTGTATACAGTAGTATGCTGAAATAATACTGTATTCATATCTCAGGAAATTGTGCGCAAGGGTCCGACGTGGGAGACCATTCGAGGAAAGTGGAAGACTAAATTTTCCAACTCATTTTGACAACCATGCTGCCATGCTCTATTCGAAATGAGCGACCACACCCTACAGAACTGCGAATAAGCGTTTGGTGATGTGGTAAAACATGAACATGAACTCGGAATTCAATGAGCATAGTCCCTTCTCGTCTTTTCTGTCATCACAGGTGCCACGCACTACCCAAGGGAAGCTACATATTAACTATTGAGCAATTAATTAAAAACCTTGATAAATTGGACAAATACTTTGTACTTTTCCAATTTTCCTGTCAGGGTCATGAGAGCGATAGTGATGAGCGGAATAGGAGGCAGGTGCATATCTGCAGTAGTTATATGTGACATAAACCAGCAAAGCCCGCGAGCAGCAGAAAGAGCATTTGATACATACTGTAAACTTGATTGTGCTGGGATCAATGTTGTAAATCTGTGATGGTCGCGGGTAACCGTTTTCGATTAGGCTTCAAGCCTTCATCAAATCTAGCGAACACGCGAGATTTCATAATTTTCTGATGTACCCATTTGTTTCTCTAAATGTGATGTGACTGTATACATATACTGTAAATCACTTTAATTTCGCGGATGGCCTGTACCGCGAAAGTTTCCTTCCGCGAAATTTTTATGTAGAAAACTTGGATTTTCAGATAGAGCATAGGTTCATTTTTACCTTGTTTTCAACCACCTGCTAGAAACATTAAGTTGAACTGCAACCCGAATCAGTTTCCATAAACGTTTAAAACCGCCTCATCAAAGAGTGCGGACATGAGTCATATTATCAATAGAGTGATGCACTGACGAGCATCTTGAACAGTACTACTGACAACAGTCTGTCTCAACCTACCTGACCAGAAGCTATCCAACTGAATTGGAACGGATCCACGTGATTTTGGTGGATCCACGATGGATTCTGATGGATGGGGAATCTGGGACGCCTCCAGAACCCGTTGAGCATGCAATGGTTTGATCCGTGACAGCCTGAGATCCACTTTTGGAAGTTGCTAACAGTTCTTTTTATTTCTTCAGAATTTCTTTCAAGTACCAGTGAGTAAAATTACTTTTGAATGCTCAGGCGTATCCATTCAAAGCTTCTTCCGCATTAAATTTTTTCGACCCATCCTGGCCTTACAGAGAGATAGACAATTTCTCCCCCTTTTCCCGCGATGTCAGTGGCTTCCCCATGGGGTAACTACCCAGCCCGTGCCCCATGAGGGGTCTAATGTCGAGAACCCCTCGCCCCATAAGACCTCTCCTCGTTCATGGACACCGAATGGATAAAGAGAGAGTCACCGACCAACAGGCGCGCAAGGCACAGAGAGAACTTGACCAAGTTCTCAGATGACTAGAGTTGAATCCAGGCTGATGGTCTCCAGCTCATCGTCAGCCAAGCAAACTGTCACACACGCCTTTCACCGTTACACCATCCAGGCGGCCCCTTACATGCATCTAATGAAGGAAGCTCGTACGCGCAGGAAAGCAGGTATAAGGGAGCTGATTGAGTTCTTTAAAAAGATCGAACATTCCCACACAGTCTGGAGTATCAGCGGGAGATTCATCATATGCACAACCAGTACTGATGACTGACGGTCAGCCAGAAACCGCGAAAATTTGTATCCGCGAAATTTTGCAAAAGTCCAGAACCGCGAAATTAAAGTGATTTACAGTATCATTGTGCATATATGGCATGTGTAGACATCACCTACAAAATTTGCCCCCCCCTGGTCATTTCCTCAGCGTTATATTGTAACCCGAATCTACTTTTCGCCTTCTCTATATAAAGCTCAGATATGATGCCGTACCTTGCATTATATACTGTAGGTATGCTTATGTCTCCATGTACAGTATGCTAAGAAATGTCAACGCCTTCAAGCAAAAACTTGTTCATGTCGAAGGCGTTTTCTCGTAGTCGACATGCACTAGAATTCACTCAGATTGATTGATGCCCTTGGCTGCGTGAAACGAGACGACACCCATCAAGTGGGTATTTTATGCCCCGGGGCCTGGGCTAGCATCCCCAAGTTACAGTACGCTCAGCGAAGTCCTGTCGGCAGTCAAGGCGAGGTTACGCCCGCCTCTTTATGATTTTGTGTGTCTGCCCACATGCAACTTTTGCTGCTAACGTTGCTTTTACTGTGACGTTACTTTTAGGGCATATTCGGATGTGCTACCGTGCTTTCGCGACCGCATTATACGCTGCGGCAATGACAAGCAAAAGCGGATGTTGGACGAGGTCACAAAGATGGTTCGATTCTTGTGTTCATCAGCGGACAAAGAGAAACGTACGTTTTTGCTAAAACTTATTATGGTACTCATAGAGCCCTCCTAAAGGAGACTCTTTGGTGCTTAACTGATTATAGACCCTTTGAACAACAGCTCTCACTGAATGAGTCAGAAATGTGGTGGCAAAAGTTGAAGTGAGACGTGTGTACCCTTACTTGTTAAGCAGCAAATGCAACTCACAAAGCAGTGAATAGCATCAGGTGAAAAGTCACAGCAGGAAGCTCAATCAGTATCTACCAGCCCTGGAGAGACATTGGCTAATCCATGGATGTATTAGATATTCTAGCATGAGCATGCTGCTAACTGGGCGAATTGGGGGAGGGAATGTGCGCTATTTGAAGCGGGCGTCCACTTCCCATAAACCAGAAATCTTACTCTGTATCAGCGCATAAAATTACGAACGAAAAACCATTTACAAGTTATGCTCGAATGTCTTCTTTTTGGAATATCCACTTTTCACGCATAATTAGACATTACACTGTTTAGTACCCTGGTGGTGGATTTTAGTGGTTATTCACGTGCAATAGTGGCAGCTTAGGTTAGGGGGAGGGTAACTGACAGTGCTAGGGGTTATGCTTGGAGTAGATAACTAAGCACATTTTGAGCGCTTGACCGTTTGTTTCCGCAAGAGATCAGCAGCCCATGTTGCCGTTGCTAAGAGGTCATTTCTGCGGAGAATGATAAAGACGGGCATTTTATTGTGCTCTTTCCAAGTGGTTATCAGTTTCATGATGACACGAGTGATTTTCCCTCTTCAACCTTGAAGATTAACGATAACGGCTAGAGCTACAGTTCTTTGATTTTTTCGTTCGTATATGACCTTACAACTCTGACCACGAGCGCTAAAGAGCTGTTACTTCGCTCCTATGCAGAAGATAATGTCTCCATTCCAGGATTACAGAAAACATGAGATCTCTTCTTGCACATTTTAGAAACTAAATTCCTGAAACACTCGAATTGCATTGGTCGATTGCTACAAATGCCCGTTAGCACTGACTGTGATTTAGAAGGTCATCGGGATTACAACAAAATCCAGGCGTGCAGGTAAGACAATGTGGATATGTGGCGAAGCGTGTTCAATCATGCATTAGTACCAATATTTGAAATTCTCAGAGTTCCATCATGGGCCCAGAAATACACAGAACCACGCGGAGTTCCGATTTCGCCTGGTTTCCACTCACATCCACCATGGACTGGCAGAAAATGGGTAGCCTCGGACTCATATTCTAACTGTAAATTACCACCTACTTTAGGCATATCTATGGGAAATTTGCAATATCATATCGTGATATGCCCTAGTTGATCTAATGTGCATATGCACATTTAGATTATTCGAATGGAGAAAATATTTTTAAAACTGCTTAGTTACATCAGAAATTAGTAAATAGAGGTTTCTAATACAAATTTAAAAAGAGTAGTGTAATACAAAATAAAAAACCTTTCTTTAAACTTTAAGAATAAGTTCCTGCAAAAATCTTTGCGAAATAAAGCTGCCTACATGGCTCGTCAGAACTGGCTAGATCTGAATAAGAAATTTAATAAATTTTGACTTTTGTCAGGTCTTTCCCAGAAAATTTCAGTCAGGTCATTTGCTTTAAAAGAAACCGTTCATTTTATAAAAATTCGGGGATTTCTTTGACAGGGATAACAGACGGGAAATGCGGGATCATGCGTGTTATGTCGCTTGAGATTTGCTTGAGCTGACTCTCATTTTAGACGCGTGTGCAACTCCAAACGGGATTTCCTGTGCATGCTTCGGGTGTGGGTTTCCGAGCAAAGCATGTGCACCCTTCTCGACATCGACAAAACGTGCAGCCAAGAAGCGGCTAGCTTCTACGAAGAACTACAAGTCAATGTGTTCAACGAAGAATTTCCGATCGTGTGCTCAACGTTGTCATTAAATTCTTCGTCGATTTCCCCTTCTGAAAATTCCAATGAATTGGCAACATTTCCGACCTTCGCTCCACGAACAACGACAAATGCCTTGACTGGCGTGTCCCGATTGATGCATAGTGTCGGCAGCGCCTCAGATAAAAGGGTACTGCACACTGCCACTAGCACGGAGTCTTCGCCGCCTGGTGGCCAGTCGAAAGAAACTTCGACGTCAGCTGGCTTGCACTGGTGGCAAGATCCAAATCACAGACCCAATAGTGGTCGTATCTACAACGCTGGAGGTCTTGAAACCAGGTCTGGCCTGACTACTAGCACTGCCGTCATCTCGACGACCACGACCTCATTTTGGCAGAAATGGCTAGCCTATATCTTGCCTTCTCCTATCCCTGCTCCAACTCCGCCACCAACCACCACCGTGTCCGCTGTGACCATTCAAGCTACCACTCAACGTCGTCTTGAGGAAGCCTCGACCCACTCAACCTGGCGGCCTTGGTACTTGGGTGGAGTCGTTTCTAATGGACTCACGCAACGTGGCTCGAATAGCGAAAATGACGAGATCAGAGTGCGCGGAAAAGTGATAGAGCAGAAGCAGAAGGAAGAGCTGAGACATCTCGATGTCACTGCCATCGATAAGATTAGCTACTCACACGCCGATACTGGCCGTACTAGTGCCAAAAATGGGGTCAATGACAAAAAATCCCTTTTCACATCAAAATGGTGGTCTGTGATATTTGTGGTTGTGTACTGGCACTGTAATGTTTGAAGGTGGGATCTTTTGTGTATGATGAAACCAGTGTCGTCGTAGGATAGTACGGGACTGCCGGGCGATGGTGTGAGGGGTGAGGTACGATCACAATCACGCAGCCTGAGTGTCGACGTTAGTTTATTCTATGCAAGCCAGTACGCCAACACTACGGAGACCAACGCAGAGTAGGGTCGGCCATATTGGTCGGTCGGAGGGAAGATCTGACGCGCCGATTGAGGAGGGCCTTTATATAGGCCATCCTCGTCCAGGAACTAGTCACGCCAATCTATCAGAACAAGTAGGAAAACCAGTCGAGCTCGACCTCTCGGTCTCGCTCCGGCCCTGGCAAGGAGGATAACAAATAGGGACAGGGACAGGGAGGATCGCTTCTTGGGACAGGCTCCTTATTGCTTGGCAGATTACGAAGACAGGGAGGGACTAGGCAAGAAGATTGACGAAGATGAAGTACGGACTGCGATGAGCACATTCAAGAAGAAGAAGTCGCCAGGCAGCGACGGCCTGCCAATCGAATTTTACAGTCTTTTCTCGGCTGACATAGGATAGATACTGAGTAAGGTTTACGCGGCCTCATCAGGGCTGGGCGCCCTCCCTCCCAGCTGCTACTTTGGCATTATTTCTCAACTGTACAAGTGGGAAGGGGATAAGGCGGAAAGGTTTAACTGGCGGCCACTGACAATGTTAAATGTGGACTATAAGATTCTGGCAAAAGTTCTGGTCATGAGACTAAGGAAAGTGATGGGAAAGGTGGTCCATCCGGTCCAAATGGGCCTACATCGCAAGCATATCTCCTGCGCTGCAAACATGGTTTTGCAGTCATCGCAGCGGTGCATATGATATGCGAGGGCTGACTTCGAGGAGGAGGACAAGATAGTGGACTTGTGGGATGCACTGCGGAGGAGGTTGAAAGTTTTGACTAAACAAGCCAGGTGCATTCTGTCACCGCGCATGTTCCAGGATTATTTTGCAGAGCCGTCTCTCGTGAATTTTTCAGAGTAGGGCGTAGAGAAATAACATAAATAAAAAAAACAATAAAAAATTTTAAAAAAAATAAAAAAAAAAAGAAGAAAAGAAAAGAAAGGAAAGGAAGGGAAAAAAAGAAAAAAAAGAAATAGAATAAGAGGGAAAAAGATAATGAGCTAAAAGAAAGAGAAAAGATGGAAAAATCAAAATTAAATGCAAAAAGCTTATGTATGTGGTTCTTTTTTTGAGTTCTTTGTGTGCGCATGTCAAACATGTGCCATTAGCGATGTTGTGTGAGAATAGGGCCAGGATCTGGTGCCGAATTTAGCTGCTGACATGACTGACAGACTAACAAGGAAAGCAGAAAAGGACTAGATAAACGATTAATAAGACTAACATTAAAATGTGTCGTTTTGGAATGTTATTAACTTCGTGCCTTGTTATAGTATATGACTTTCAAAAAAAACAACAAATAGTCTGTGCATCTGGTGCAAACTAGATGTACATATTATGCAAATAGAATGCACTGAGGCACCTGTTACAATGACTTTCGATCTTTCTTGACTCTACACTCTACATGTACACGGTAACTTTCGGAGTAATTGGTGCGCAATTCGTGAGGACTGCTTTTCTTTCTGACTCCATGTTCTACAAAAAAGTTTGCCACCAAGATCGATGGGCGAAATTTAGCGGGTGGGGGTGGGCTGACGCTGATGGATTTGCACACCACTTATCTCATAAGAGATTAAACCTAATATGTAACATCAAATGCTGAATGTTGTATAATCGGAAATGGAAATGCCATTTTTTCCGGGCACATTATATTTCAGTTTCTAGGCTGCAAATTCATGTGTCCATAGCTTTTAAGCTCTTATTACTGGTGATAGACGAGATTTCTGTTTTTCGAAATTAACGTAGCCTAATTTTTTGGCGCGGGCAGTAGCCGTTTATCAGTTATCGCTAGCTCAGCCAGAGACGCGATAGTGCATATACAGCGTACATACATGGTCAGATCGATGGCTACGTTTGCCACAATTTTGACAGTTGGATGTGCTTTGGCTGCTATAACTGAATCAGCAAACATTGGTCCAGCAAAACCAAATGTGAACATAAGTAAGCCATGCTTTACCAGTCAGGCGATCTGTGATCGGTCTCATCAGACGAAGAAGAAATTAAAACTACGCTTGGGTTATAAGGCGGAAAAATTGCGCAACTTTTTTCAAAGCTGTAGCTTTAAAATGACCCTCCTGGCAGAGAACGAAGCGAAGTTTTCTAATTATAAGCTATTTGTACGTCTTTCGTCTGACACGTCTTTGTTATCACTATCTTTTATTGTACAGCCGCACCCGACGAAGACAGGGGACACACTCACCGAGAGAAAGACAGACATCCCCTTCTATACCCCCAACTGGTCACCATATACTCCACTTATTCACCCCCTTGCATATGTCATCAGTATCACCCGTTTATCACTGAATCCGGCATTAGGCCTTCAAGAATTTTCGGGCAATATGGCGCGTTGTTGACCTCGTACTGTACTTCGATCACCGGTGACCAGCACCAACTTGCTGATCGTGAGTCCAGGCGAAGGCGGAACACAACACACCTTACCCCTTGTCTAGGGTCATTAAATCAAAAATGGCCTTGTGGGCAGGAACCTTTCGTTTATGTCCCTTCACAGGGCATTGAATAAGGATGACTGCTCACAGAACACGGCCGCAACACGCGCTCGTGCTACATACGCATGTATGTATAAGCGAATGATAATGGGCTGATGATGCCATCATCATTGATGAACACTATTTGATAAGGACAGCTGAAGATGAAGTCGATACGAGCGATTACAAAGCCGCATGGTGTTCTGGACATGAGAAAGCCTTGCGAGTAATCGGAAACGATATCGCAGTGATTCATGTGCAAGCATTACAAAGATATGCCATAATATAAGCAGTAGACTTATATGCCGGATGTTTTTTTGGTAAATATTATTTACACTTATACTGTAAATGCTGTATGGGTAAAGCTAGGAACAGCAGGGACTAGTAAATCCAGCACGTACTCAATAAATTAGTTGTTGCAGGTACTCTGAAAAATTGCTACGCCAGACCAGATCTGGACGCTGTTTGCACTGACCAGTTTCACGGTGTCACGGACGGGGGCAGATGCTTTTTCCTGGCCGCATACATCTTAACATCGCGGACTTGGGAGGAAGCGTAGAGATCCTGTAAGCAATACGGCGGGGCTGTGGCTCAAATTCACACCCACGGCGAATACACAAAGATCGCTCGATACTGTCAGGTAAGCCCTGCAGAACGTGATTGACGAAGATTTGTAAGAATAAGACGTACAGTAATGCTTAGAATAAGAGGTGTAAATCCAGGGATGCCTAAACCCCAGCCCTACACCAAATATGATCCGCCTTTTGAAATTTTATTCGTTTTGAAATGTTATATCAGCTGACTACGGATTCAGAAATTTGAATTTCACAGTTCCCTGCAAACAACTCACGACGGCGGAAGCTTCAAAAATTTTTAAAACGATCCTTAACCGATTTTTAAAACAATCGATAAGACGATTCTACGGCGAATGTTTACATACGGTATTTAAAAAACTCCTGAACTGATCAGCAACATCACCCAAGCACGACTTCGTTTGATCTTGGTCTAGGTCAAAAAATTAAACCTTTGAGTGCGAACGGGGTATTGAAAACGGAAGGGACAGTAATAACGAGCGCGCTTATGACATTCTGCACCTGAGGTTGCCTAAGAAGTGTCTAAATGTTGTTGCGAATTGATTTTCATATTGTTGTTTTACAGACTGCGTTAGGCACAAATCTTGGCAACCTTGCCCCATTATTAGCATTGAGAGATGACGCGACCTTGGTGCCAAAGTTTAGCCTAGTAGACACGACTTTCTGGTTTGACGACGTATCCAGCCCGAACAAGAACATGCTATTAAGTGATACCTATATCGGCCGATACCACAGTCGCGATGATCCACATACTGATAATGACCGTGTCTTGCCAAGATGTGTCCAACTTTGGCACTATGGGAATGCTGACAATTATCATCCAGGCGCGATATTTGTTGTCGCCAACGACTGCAATGGGACATTTTCCAAGTCAGTATTATGCGAATATGCCAGTAAGCCGCCAACGTTTTATGCTGTATAATTGTGTATATGCACACGGCTGCAAAACCACACGCATATAACCTCATATTTTGCGAAGTGGCCAATCAATAAATACGCACTTGCGCTTAAAAAACTCCTCTCTAATCGCGCTGGGTGAGTTTCGCCCAGCAGCGCAGGATCAGAAATAATGTTTTTTTGAAAATTCGTTCAGAAATCGATTTGCACCACAGGAAATGGAATCGTGGGTGGTTCAGTCTGTTCAAAGCAAACGAGGATAGGCATAGTATTTTTAGGCAGGAAAAAAATAATAAGGCAAGTCAGCATTAGGTAAAACCGCACATGCGGACAAGGTACCTACATTATAGGTACTGTATGTGCCCCAGTGTACATATTTGCATATTTTATCTACTATTATTTGTCCTACTCCAGACTGAAAGCCGGGGCCTGAGCTCGAGCTCGACTGGTTTGCAGCCCTTCAGGTGATTCGCCCTGGATGTCCTGTATGATCACACTAGGACAAGGTGTTTCTCACATCTCGGATACAATTCTGTATGTGCAGCTGTGCAGGATACTAAAGTATATATATTTCAGCCACTTCCGATAAATACGCACGAAGCGATAGCTGCTTGGACGAAGTACCAGTCAAGACATCAGACGGCACAACACCACACGATTGTGCTAATGTGTGCAGGCAATATACATCATGGTGTCGAAGCTTCAACTTTATTCCATCCACTAGCACATGTCAGTTCTTCTCGTGGTCCATCAGTGATACGACAAAGGCCAAAAGTGACATCTCGTGCGTGCATTACAGCTATGTTCCTTGATATAAACACCAAGTCAGTGTCAGGGGATTAAGGCCGCTTTGGGCGGCGATAACTGGGCACCTAATAATACATTTTCCCAAAATTAGAATGTATACCGTATATTTACAAAATACTGTATGTGCAGGAAGATCTATCAATTAACTCGTAGCCAAATATTTGCCGTCCAATTATTTGTCTAACAATATCCAATATTGTATGATTAAAAAGCTATTTGTACTGTACTCGTACATGCAATGCACATGCGCACCCGAGTTTGACTTACAATCGTATCAGCAGACGTGAATGCAGCGGGACTCACTCTGCACATATGTATGCCTCGAGTTTGGGCTTTGGGACAAGCACACCCAACCTTCTCGACATGCAGTCAAGAAGAAGGCAGCTTCTATGAAGATTGCAAGTCAATGGGTTCAACGAAGAATTTAAGATTTGTGGTCAGTGGCTTCCTTCAAATTAGTTATCGACTTTTCCTCCATCCAAGTGCAACAATTTAAGCTTTCCAGCTTGATTCGATTTCACATGCTTTTTTCCTGTCACCGGGGGTCAGCGACCTCTGTCACTGGTGGTTAGTTGAACCCTAGCCTGGTCGCTCAAGCGTAGACGAACACCGCATCAACTTTACTACCGCGGCCGTGATGTCGTTGCTGCTCCATCCAGTTGCAAATAGTCTCGCCAATCTCATCTGACAGCCGAGTGGCCGAACGACTAACGCCAATAATTATTTTCAGGTGACAGTCTAATGCAACTTTCTGTCAAAAAACCTGCTTCTGAACGAGCTTTCAAGGACGGTGTCATTTTTTTACTTGGTTATGGGTTTTTGGGTGCCAGTGTTGCTTTGGGCTTTTATCACTGATCGATACCGAATGTAACTGATTACATATAGACGCTTGATTATGCTCTTATAGAATAGTTTCTATTCCATCGCACCTTAGAAACATGTATCCGTTGTGGACAAAGGTGTTCATAAAAGTTCACGCAAAAAGTTCCTGACCTTTAGGGTCATTTTCAAGGCGTTCGATGTTGAAGGTGCGATGGGCACGTTCCATTGTTCTATTTTGTCCTTCTACGGGCATTGCCAATGACAACTAGCACAAAAGGTTCTCCGCTCGCTATTGTCAGCCATGCATCGTTCCCCAATTTATTCCATGCCTCTCCAACTCGAGACCACTATCCCTGGTCACAGTCATCTGATCATGCCCTCGTACGCAACCAGTGTTCTTCTCGTCCACATTATCCTCTTCTTGGCTGCACTCAAGGCAGTCTTAGCATTCGACCCATCGAGTAAGACCATTTTTATTATTATCTTACCGACAAATACAAAAAAAGCATTTCAGGTTGGAATTGCTTGGGCCTGCAAACTGTATGCGCACAAGTGGGTGGGCTGGTGGATGGCAGTCGATGCTATTTTGTAGCAGGCAATGACACGGATTGGAGTGGGGCTTGGGAAATTTGTCGAAGCTACGGTTCCGTGCTGGCCCACGTACGTACCATGAGCGAGCGGACCAAACTGGATACCATTAGTCAGGTACGATTGCCCTAGATTGCCATTTTTGAGCTTTCTGGCAATCACTTGCACAGTTTATAGGCTAGAAAATCTTTATACAGGCATTGTTAGACACTTTTTTCAAGCATATGCTCATAACTGCACTCACGCTAAAAACATGCTAACTGGACATAGACTTTCAACGTACCATAAATTCCCACGTCCACGTCATCCCAGGGGTGAAAGGGGGGGGTTTAAAGGCGTCCAAGTGAAGGGCTGGTCCTTAGTCACAGCGTATGTACCAGGCCCAGTATCGACCTACGCTGAAGTAGAGTTTTATGCGCATAGGAGCACACACAAACAATATCAATCGTTTTCTGAACGGCTCCACATACCACTCACAACTGACCCACTGAACCGTGTACCAACGCTCTTATACTCGCGCTGACTCATTCAAACATGTCACTGCGTATAACAGCTGCGCGGTAATTCAAACCCTTTATCCCATATCCAGCTTATACACAGTATAGTCGGATTGCCCAGCCTACGATGCGCGGCGCCAGGCTGGCGGGGAGGCCCATGGCCGCTCGAAAGACAAAACTAGTAGCGAGCCCCTAGCATACAAAGATCCTGAAGACAGGATCTTTGTATGGATGTTTTTATGTCATGAGATAACGCAGCTCGACATGCCTTACTCAAATCAGTCACCATAAACTACTGTAAGCCCTAAGCATCTTTGCATGCTGGGGGCGGCGTTTTTTCGAATGCTTAGGGCTTACAGTAGTGTATGGTGACTGATTTGAGTAAGGCATGTCGAACTGCGTTATCTCTGTATGGAAGCCAAAAGACCCACCAAACGCATGCAGTTGGCTGTTCTGTTTTTTCGGCTCTTCTGCGCATCCGCTGACTACATACTTCAAGTTTTCCATATACTGTAGGAAACTTTCATTAGTTCCGTATTTTTAATGCAAAGTGTCACGGAAATCATGGAAGCACTGCATGTACTTGGCAATTCGAGAGCACGCTGACCTTCTAATAGAACCAGTTCCAGCACTGTTATGAACAGGGTAATGGAAAGTCAGAGGACGCCAGAAGCACTGACTTTTCAGATGGCAATTAGGACTAGAATTATGCTGGGTTAGATAACATTTGTGACCATATATATAGACAAAGCGTTATTGTAAAACTTCCGCGCCTCCAAGAAGTCTGATCTGCATATAATCAAAGGAAATTCAACTTTTCGACTATCAAATATAAAAAGTCACCTGGATCAAATATAGATTGCAGTTGACGCAAGGTATAGTATGATGATGCGTGTCCGCTAAAATTGCCTTCGTGGCTGCAAACTTCTCGAACTGGAATTCGGTCGCAGAATTCTTGTCCTCATATCGTAGTCTAGCGCCCAACTGTAGCAAAATTCCTGCTTTACTGATCGGCTGGCTTTTGGAAATGGAGAAAAAGCCAATGTCCTGGAATACTTATTTTTCGAGTAATTTTAAAGGGGGGAGGGGTTCAGTGTCTATTAAATTGGTATCAAACGAGTCTTATCGAGAACAAAGGCATCTCTTGCAGCCCCCTCCTTCTCGAGCCGCCCCGCGCGGTTTCTGGGTCACGGGAGAGCCCAACAATTATCTATTAAAAGGCGATGCCAGCCAGTCCTCGGAAGGAAAACTGCATCTCCCAGGTCCTAATCCTTCTTCCGCTCCTTGCACGCGCATACAGTATGATATGTGTTGTGCTCTGAACTGACTGTGAGCACTATGATTTCAACAGGCTTCCTGCTGTGGCTGTCATCCTGTTGAAGCAGCTGAGAACACAAGTGGCTATTGCATTAGACAGACTTGCTGGGGCATCTTGAACCATCCTGTACGTACCGTGCATTACGCCTGCGACATCAAGTGTACTGTATAATGTACTGTAAGCATGCGACGGATCGCTGTTCCAATGGGAACTAATCGTAAGCCAGAATTTTGTGGAGCTTATTAGTCTGCCAGCAGTGGGCAATGAACTCAACCTGCTGGCCTTGGTTTAGACTCTCCGCTGCTGCGAATTTACGGTATGCCATTCATGCACGGTTACATAATCGGGAGAGCGCGCTAATTATAGTGTTTTGCCCTGTATTGTACCTCACTCGCCAGCAGTACTCTTATACTTCAGAGAGAAAACCACAAAATTGACAAAACAGTAACAAAACAAACACATGAATTATTCAAAAAATTGCAAGCAAGATTTGTAGTAGATACTGTCCTGCATGCCTTTTTCAATCCTCGCGCGCGAGTGCCGCTACCACTGGCCGGTTCAGGTGAGGGCTAAGAACGCAGCGGCGCCTTGTGGCCATAGTCTAAGCGAACCAGTGACTCACCTTTCTAGCCCGCCGTTTCTCCACGAGCCACCAGCAGATGCGACAGGCAGACAGCTTTTGGTAGCTAAAATCCCTCACCTTCAAATATGTATGTGTTAGCTTCCAACGTTCCGCGATTCAATTGCTATTAGGGAAAGTTTAGTGTTCTTCAAACGAGCTTCTTCAATTTGAGCTCTAAACAATTCGAATACAGAATAATTGGTAAAAGTTCCAGGTTTTGGTAGGGGTGATCTTAGCACATTCCTAAAACTCAGACACGAGAAACGCTGCCAAACTTGTTTCTTGAATACCTCGGGCTGAAACGATGTAAGGTGCAATCGAAGACAATCAAGGCAGTCAGACCATTTTAAGCTGCTTGGAGATTTTCTTTGATGAGGAATTTCAAGACACGCACCCCCTTCTGGAACAGAGTAATTAGAAATACACAAATAGGCGGTAAGCTGAATTGAGCAGAGATCTTCTCCGAATGCGATTTGAAGTCAATGACGCAGTGATCGTTCCGAAATTTGGCTTTCGTTCCATTTCCAGTAATGAGAGTCATAATTCGTCGGCTACATGGGAATATTTTATTCCGGGGGTTGCGATTCCGACACGCCCATCGAAATACAATTGAAATAGAAGGAGTCAAGCTAGTTACCATGAGATCAAGGGAAGACTTAGGTCACTTGATCGTATATGAGTCAAGGGGAATGAGGTGACGACGTGAAACATTCAAAAACTTTTTTAACTAATCCTTTCTCCTTCTGCGCCTGGGCATTGTACCCGTGTCATAACCAATTCCCCAGTCCACATTTCTCGAGAAAGAATGGATTGCAAATGGCGCAACAACAGAGAAGACGTTGCCCGAAAATCGCCCTTCCATCCCTCTCGCTCTCACCATCAGTGAGTTATTGTCAGCCCTACTAGAACTGGAAGATAAACAAACAGAAGCTAGCAGGGTTTTGTTTGTTTTATCGATCCCCTGGAGTCCCTAATGGGTGGGCCTCTCAGTGAAAACGTTCGCCTAGGTGATATAGCATGTGTGAATATATACCTGTGTGGCATACTGTAGAGTCTAGTTATCGGTCGACCGCTAACTACTGACGATGGCCCGCTCTTACAGGGTATACATATATCGAATCTTGAACATGCACATTTATATGCCCTGAGGCTGGACTTAAATGATTTCACTGTGTCCTATATACTGACGGTCTGCGCAGGGCTGGCTGGTCCTCTCTTCTGGATAGGCGTACTTATGTTTCACCAGTCCGCCAGCCCCAGGGGTACAAGTGAAGACGTACTCTACTTCAACCTAGAAATAACTTTGTCGCACTCTGCCAGCATAAAGTGACGTCCTGATTTCAGACGTATTTAGCTCCTTTTTCGCTGCAATATGTCCCGTCTGTTTACGTGATAGTGGCCCTGAGAGACGACACTTGGTCAAAACCACCACGGGGCATGACGCAGAACACTACTTATTGGTTCGACAGTGAAACACAGGCCATTTCCGACCTGCCTGCTGGGAAAACCATGGTCAGGTATGAAACATGGGATACAGGAACTGTGGTAACACCACGATGTCTTTCCTTGGCTTGGAACGATGATTCATGCAACGAGGGTGGCTGGTACGCTGCGTGCCAAGCTAGCAGTAAGTTATTATATTCTCCACTTGAGGCTGTCGTGCAGTTCATGCTGCTAGCTGACGAAGAGACCCCTGAAATCCCCACAGATTGACAGAAACTGTCTGATTATTCTAAGAGCTATAACCATCTGTTGGTGCACAAAAGTCTTGTGTGTTGGAGGCTGGTGCAAAAGACTTGTGTGCTGAGTACTGCAGTATCTACTGCCCAGTACTAGGACCATAACCGTAACATTCGCTATCTCAATATCTCGTAGAAACCCGAATTCCAAACTAAATAGGTAACTGGAGGGCCATGGGCTGGCTAGTTTGGCAAATGGCATTTTTCTGCTTCCAACCCTTCAGCGGCGAGGAATGCGGCCTCTGACACTTTCTAAATCACTTGCCTGAGTGGAAAAGAAATTATTCTTCATTGCATGCACGCTAAAAGTAAAGCAAGGGGCGAAAATAACACGAATGCTATTTCAGCCTTCAATGACAATTACACTCTGACCAATTCATGTCTGACCGAGGCCCCAGTTCGAAGCAGTCCAGCCGCGGAGCCTCAAGACTGCGCCGAAGAATGCAAGACTTGGAGCTGGTGTCGAAGTTTTAATTTCATCTACGATGGGTCTACCTGCAAGCACAGTTGTCAGTATTACACCTGGTCAGTAACCGAGAGTTGTAGCAACTGCCCGAGCAAGAAAACGGGCAATAGCACATGCCGACATTTTAATTACATTCCTTAGATCAGAAAATAGAGTCCCCATTTGCTGTGATTTAGCTTTTTATGCACGTACCTACTGTACAATAACATAGTCTGTACGGACCTTATTTCAGATTGCTGACGATGTACGTCGTGTTTTTGTTCGCATTACTTTGCACGTATGCTGTACAGATAAGTCCAGCCCAGCTTGTCCACAGAGAAAATCAGGGCCCGCTTTGCAGTAAATGATGATTTCCAATAAATTGGAAAGATAGCAACCATGATCCTCTCAAATCTACTCTCACAATCAATCGATACAGTCCAAGTTCGACAGTATTCATTTGCGAAGGAACAAAACAGCACTTCTAAACTGAGGGATGACAGGCAATGGCCTCCTATGTAATTGGAAATACCAGCACAAGTATCTTAATTGGCCAGATTAATTTGAGCCGCCACATTTGCCGGAATGAACAGTCATGCCCCAAATCCTTTTGCCGCGCAAATGGCACAGCGAAGTGCCTTTGATGCTTTAAAAGTTTCTCTAAAAATTGACAATTCGTGTCGAAAAAGGTTTAACTTTTTCATTGCTGCCCAACAATAATCTCCTCTTTAAGCCTCGTAACATACACAGCTGACTGTGCTACGCCCATGATTGCACGTGTCCGACAGACACTTGTGCGATGTCTAGACCCCTCGAATAGACCCCAGTAAGACGGCCCATCTTCTTGAACAGCGTAACCTCGGAGAATTGTCTGACAAGACAATGTAGAATAAAAGCAATAGCTTCATGTGGGCTGACAATGAGTCATCTAACTCGAGTCGTCATGAGGCAAAGGAAATGTGACCAGCTGGAATACAAATGCGGTAAAGAAATGGAAGCATGTCCAGGCGGAGTCAATCCCCCTTCCCTAAAAAAGGTACTGATACACTGACTGGACCACATTCGCGGCTTGGGATAGCAGCTGAGCGTGACTCCCATAATGGAATGCCAATTCCGAGAGCAAGTGGAAGCGAGACTCTGAGTGCGATGGCGGTGGCCACCTTACCAGGTAGCATGTGTGACGAGCAGACGCAGGCACCTTCCGTTGTGACCTTCCCATCGCTAATTTGATCGCGTGCTCGCACGCAACCAGCGTCCTTGTGGTCCCTCATTATCCCCTCTTGGCCGTGCTCAGTTGTAGAGAGAAAGTGCACGATCAGATGGGTGTGACCAGGAGTACAGTAATGGTCTCGTAAGCACACGGAACAAATTGGGGAGGGCTGCATGACTGACAATGGTGGTCGTAGAACCCGTTGTGCTACATAGTTGTCAGTAGCGATATCCGCAGAAGGGCAAAATGAAACAATGCAGCGTGCCTACACCGCGTTCTAGGAGCAAGGTACTAACGATAAGGTACAGCGGCCTAGAAAACATTCTACTCGATTTTTTACCATTCGCCTCTTATTATCTATTTCCAACTAGCCAAAAGTAGCATCAGCAATGGCCACTACAACAGAACGAAGAAAAGTGCAGCCAAGACGGCTTCCTGAAAGACAATTGAAAGACAATGCCACTTGAAAATGATGTTGGAATCGGTGCGAGTCCCTCGATCACTTACTTGCCAGACTGTTGGCCCTGGGACCCCACTGCTCATTCATTGTCAGTGGTCTGGCAACAACTTGGATTAGGGTAGTCAGTCCCCCACCGTCAGGGGTGCTCACTGACTTTTGGGCGGGGAGCTCAGGAATATTTCGATAGGGTACAGTGACGGCTACTGCAGGATTTGGATCGACTTTACTGGCGTCTATATTGATCTATAAAGTAACTTATAAGATTGCCAGAGACTTTTGGACATGGCGACTTACTATCAAGGCCGTTTCATGGAACCTTGATGTCAGACAGAGAAATTCATTGCCATGAAGGTCAAGCTTTTCTTATCAAATCGTTCATTCATGGCACGTTCTGATCCTTTCACTCTGTCACTCCTAGGACTTCTGAGACGCACACACAAACAGAGCTGCCTTTGGTCAACTATCAAAAGCTATGGAATGATATTCTTGAGCATCAAGCGATTCGATTTTGAGAGCGCTCTCTGCTTTTGTCAAATAAACAATGAAAGAACCAATTCATTCTTCTGTTACTGTATCGATAGACACCGTATCAGGTCGGGTCGAACCCGACGAGTCGGGTCAAGGCGACCCGACCCGCCGCGAAAAACCCTGACCCGAAATTGCTATACACATATGAAGTTCCTCGCATTAAAGACTTTGCACGATTCCCCCTAACATGTGGTGCCCTTATCGTTAGTGTAAAGATGACTGTGTCAAGATATTTCGATGGAGACACCTTATTTTACGCAGCCGAATTTTCGTCTTTTGTCATTCCCTTTAATAATCCTTTCAAAACAGCATAACTAAGAATACGCGACTATATATTGACCCATGCTGGAGTATGCATCTAGTCTTTACAAGATATACTGCTTCCAAGGTCATATTGTGCTGGACACAAGCTCCTCTCAAAACCTCCACTACTGATGAAGGTCTATGACTTCTGAACACAGCTAAAACTGTTTTGCAATGTAACATGGTCAAGGAGTCGATGAGCCGAGGAAGTTAATGGTGCACAGAGTAAGTGCCAGGCTTTTCCGGCGAGGTACGAGTATACCCAAAAACTTATCGCACTTCTTCATATTCAGGAATCAAATGTGGCTGTACTCCTGAGAAGACCTGTTGGTGATATACTGTAGTATTGCTCAGACTATCGCTAGTCCCACCCATTTATCAGAGTTGTTAAGAGCTGTTAATTAGAGCTTACTGAAATAGGAACGCTTACGCAAAAAATTTTTCAGAAAATTTGGTCATACTCACATCTGACCTGCCTGACACTTGGAACTTACGAAGAATAAAAACATGGGAGTGCAAGGCGTTTATGCACTTTTATAAAGCTTTGTATTTCCACTTTTTTATTCTTGCAAAATTTGCTCTATGCAAAAGAAAAATTTTGCAATTCCTGGAGTCGAACGAACACGAAAAGGTTTCTGTAACTGCTAAAAGTAGAAACTTGCAAAATTGCATTATTTTTGACCCGTTTGACCCTATCTTTCAAAAAAGTGACCCGGCTCGAACCGGCTCGACCCGAAGCTACCTTGACCCGATCCGGGATCCATATCGATCACTGAACAGTTTGGCGCAGGATCAAATGCTTTCTTTCCAGGAGTGCTTCAGAACTTTTGATAGAGCTACTGTACCCTATCAATAAAAGCCGTTAGAGTCGCTCTGGACTGAATACATTGTGTAAGAAACCCAAGATCACAAAACCATTTTACTGGGATACAAAGTGCGATATTTTTAAAAATAGGCGCACAAGAAGACATCACAGCAATACTTTCAATAGGCTTCATACTTTAGGCTAAAATGCATGCATTCATGGTCTCGAAATCAAGTTAGTCAGGTTAGTTAGTTAGTTTACATGCAAATGCCATGATACAATGACTTTATCTGTGTCGAACAATGATCTTGGTTTTGCGCAGGCATACTATATACTGTAAATAGTTTTATGCTGCGCAGGTGATAGTCGAAGAAAAAGAGATTCAAAGTGCTCATAATCAGGTTCTAAAAAAGTCAAACACGAAACATCACCAGTACATCAAATGTGAAGAAGCTTGAGCCTTGACCATGTCGCTGTTTTCTTTGTTTTCCTCCTCCTCACATTTTCCATCATTGCGAGTCGACATTTTAAATAGATCCAGCTGCCGGCAACAATGACTCGCATGGAATAATATGAGCTAGAGCTCGCAGAACTGTGGCTCTCATTTTTTTGTTGACACTGATCAAAATGAATAGATCGATCGAGTCGGTCAGCATGATCATGGCGTCAGCGATGGGGGAGTAGATGATTCCAGCGCATCGCGAAAATGATGGTATCAAATAGGCTAGCACGTGGTAGCCCATGTGGGGGATCTGATTGATGGACATGAGAATAGCTTGATAGATGCTCAAAAATAAGAGATTCTTCTCAGCCTTTCTTTTATCTTTCTCTTTCTGGTCGTTCTGACTATGGCTCGTCAATTGACCAACTTTCTGTGCCCGGCGATAGAAAATGGCAGCAGTGATGATATTTAAGATGATCAATCCGAGAACACCAACTACTCGAACAGTTGTGCGGATATGGGCTGCCGCAATGGCCACCGTACTTTGCACATATTGCTCATTTAAGACCATTTTGTAATGGCCCTCTTGACCGCCCACTTCGTAACGCCACCCGTCGTATATGCTACTGAATAGGCCTATCGCGAAGCACAGGCATGCCGCCACGATCTGATGGCGTACGCGATCGATATTCTTGTAGACGAAGGGCTTGGTCAATGCGAACAGGCGATCAGAGGTCATGGCCAAAGTGAGTAGCAGGGAGAACACGATGAACACCATGTGCGCCACCATACCCACCTTACCCGTCAAGTACATGATGCTGTAATTCTTGACGAACCATTCGGCTTCTTGTTTTTCCGCCCCCGCAAAGCATTTCCAGTTAGTCAAAAACACACTAAAAGACACAACTTCCAGGACCTTGCTAACAGCCAGTACAACTTGATAGCCGTAAGCTTTTTCAGTTTTCGACTGCTTGTAGAAAGCGAACAAGAGGATAATATTGCACGAGAGACCAAAGATCAGGTAAATTTGGTTTAGCACGACATAAGTGAAGAAATGTAGTTGATCTACGGTTTTGAGGGTCTCGTTCGTGAATCCACAATCTTCGTAGATCGAGGGCATTTTGTTGATGGATCTGAAAAATAGTGCCAAGCTCTTTAAAAGATTAGATGCTACAAAATCCAAAGGAGCAAGTATTTCTAGCGGTGTGTCTTTGGCTTGAGCAAACACTGACAAGAGTTTCAAGCGGCCAAAGTGGATGAAGTAATAAAAATTTTAGATCTGTAGGAGCAGGAAACTTGGCTGCGACCCCCCCCCCCCCTCCCACTGTAACACAGGCGCCTGGTAGGCCATGGCGAGTGGGAGAGAGTAATTTACACTACCCTGGCTGGGGTGCATCAGCCGGGTACCAGTCGGTTGATGTTTCAGCCGCAGGTATGGTCGCAAGACTCCTTGGTCAAGTCGGAGTTTTTATCCGCTGACTTCGGTCGGCCCCACTCCCTCCTGCGGTGGCTTGGTGACACCACCTCGCATCAACGATCGTGACTGTTCCCAGATGCACATCAATCCACCCAGACGCCAGGTTCTCCTGTAAGCCGTTTCGTTTTCCCAGGATATCCTGACTGATGAGCAGAAATGTCTGATGTCAGAAAGCATTGTCAAAAATGTCAGAAAGCATTAAAAAATGTACCGAGCCGTCATTTATTTCAGGAAAGAGGAATGGAAAAGTTCCAACTACACAAGAAGAAAGCGTGGCTAACACAGTATCAGATTAGTTTGAGGTGTGTACTGTAGTGGCAGATAATCAATTTGGCTGGGCTGGAGGGGATGTTGGGATTTTTCTTGTACTTCATCAAAAATATTTAACTTTTTTATCAAAAACTTAATTTATCGGACTGCTTATTGAATGCGCACATTCATACAAATGTATGTAATATTATAACTATATCATGACCTCGCTATTTATGTATATATTTACAGTATATCGTCGACAACCTGTTCAAGAATGAACTTGTGTTAGGTTGTCAATGCCACGAGGATTGCTGTAATAGATATAAACCACACATAAACATCGTAGTCATTTACGCGATGCATTATTTCAAGCAAGCTTGCCGTAAAATAATTTTTGTGCAGAAGGTAATCAGAGACCGGCACCTTATATTAAAAGTAAAAATCATTTTATTTTGTTCTTATCTAGTTTCTGCTTTACAGATGTACATCTTTACAGATGTATTTTATCTTTAGCAGAAACTATCGTATTTTTGAAGCGGATTTCACAAACAGGGGATGTGCTCACAGCAAGATACGAGTACCTAATCATCGAGCGCAGTATACAGCATCTAGATAAAATGACATTTGACAGGTCAATCATCTTTAATAGACTGTCATCTGCCCCCTCACCAGTCTGTTACCTCGACCCTGCCTTCGGAGTTTAATATCATGAATGTGGCAGACACACCACGGCGTTACTGTAAGTATACTCCTGGCTAGAAAACACTGTCTAGTTGGCTAGGTCCAGACCATAGAGTAGAGCTAGACTCGCTTCGGGGCTGGCAGCACACAAGATAGACAAAGTTCTCCCTCATGCTCACATAGGTGATTCGATCGGGGACGTTCATATCCACCGTCAGCGTTATTCCCGTGCAGTGCAATTATCCAGCATGTGTTTTACACGTAATGCATGGGAGACGAAATGTCCAAGGGACAAAATGGTGGGACGAAATGTGCCTATCACTGTTCTTTAAGGCCCTGCTTCAGTGATGATATACGAACATAGCTTCTGGACCTTGCGGATACCCAAGGCACCTCGTGGGCCTTTTCCTTTGTCTTTTTAACTCGTCAAGGTAAAAAACCAGCCTTTCTTAGCAGGAAGCATAGCAAGTGAAGACAATGACTGAAAAATGTTTCACTAGTATACTTCAATTCACGTGCGTAAAAGACACAATGCAGAGTCTCATAATTAAAAGCTCGCTTGTGCCCTTGATTTGCTATATCCCCATACTGTACGCAGCTAAAGTATGCGCACCCACGCCCCAGTCCCTGGCTCCCAGTGATTCGTCCCTGACGGGTTCGAAAGAAAACATGAGCTTGACTTCGCATTTCGACCGCGGCTTGGTTGTGGTCAGATAGACTTGGCATCGATGGTTCAAGAATAACTGTCTGTTCTTCTCGTTAGTCTCCGAAGATCTGCTAGTATCAGCTTGTTTTTAGCTGAAATTATCACATCTCCACGTACTCGAAATAATCGCTAACAAGGAAACGACATACAAATATCTTAAAGACTCGGCACGTGCAAAGGTCGAGTTTTGACTTCATAAAGATCCCAGCATCGTCAAAATAGCCTCCGACTGTGATCATGCATCCACGATGCTCTCTCCACAATTCTCGACGCTGTTTAAAAAATACGCACTCGGGCTCCTACAAATTGTGGTTAAAAAAGTAAATCGTGATATTCGTTTTTCCTGCTTATTTTCACGATTAGCTTCGTATATAGATTAGCCATATGCAATGGCGATACAAGGGAAAAATTCTGCAGGAGCGGCACTTGTTAAGGGTCACATTATTACTGACACAGACAATCATCTGAGAAGCTAATGCCTTCACTTACAGTAGTGTAAGCGACTACCAAAATCAGTTCTACTTGAACATGTAAGCTAACATCGCGAATTTGCCTCCCTCTAAAGTACACATACATCAAGGCTATCTTGTCGACTGTGCGTTATGCTTTACAGGCCGTTACAGATTAGCATCAGCTTAAAAGAAGGGACAAAAAATTAGCACTGACCCCATCCTAAGGGGCATCGACAAAGTAGGAATAATAGGACACGAGTGACTGTCAGTGCTGTCGTTTCTAGAATCACTTTTAATAATATAATTCACATTTTGAAAATATCCGTCTCAAGAGTTAGGTACTATTTCTTGTCTGTATAAGTATCTTATCAAAAAACTATCCTCGTAAGACTTAATTATAATCATTAACACCTGCGTGATAAGCCCAGCACTTCATAATTGCTTCCGCCTATCCTTCCAACTAATTCACTCAGACGGGAAAATGTATAGCAAATTGACTGCCCCATCCAGGAGTAGCGTTTTACAGAATATATTTCGTATCCAGGGTTTCAGATTCCAGAATGTAAAAGGAATAAAAAAGTAAAATATTTTGAAACTATGTATGTGCCGATACTGTACAGAAAGAACGCTCCTCCCAGAGAAGCCTTATAGGGGCAACTGTACGCAGTGCAGACGCATGTAGGGTTGAAGCAGTTGGGGCAAACTACAGTAGCTAGTTTAAATTTTGGATTTTGCAAAATTTATGCTTGTACAGTATGCGGCCAACACTTACGATTACCTCAACAAAGATGTTATATCACAATTTCAGGTAAAAACTTAGAGACCGCTACATCTTGCAGCTGTAGTGATGATCACGGCACCCTGTCTCATTTCATACGCTAATGTAACATCAGGTGCAGGAGACCAAAGTGAAAATGAGAACTTGCTATTATAAATTCATGGTCAGCATCATGCAAAATAACCGTGGCCAAAACCATGAAATGCATGCTTTTCTTATTCTTTTTTTACTCAATGGCATCACGTTATCAGCTATGCACACTCGCATACAAATATCCAAGTTGATGATGAACTCAAGCACAGGCTCAGAGGGTCGATAAGACATTCCTATCCTATCGATACAGTAAAACGATACAGAATAAGAAAGGCGATCCATACAGCAGATCGACGATTAAAATGGGTTCGGGATAAAAATTGTATGCTGCTCATTATCTCTCTGCCTCCAATCAATATTTGACTGCATGAAGCAAACTGTGCCAACTTTACAAATTTTTCTCTGGCAAACATGACCGACCAAAGTCGACTAACTGTCTCTCGAATCGAAATAGTCAGCCAGTGCGTATACTGCATTCTTCAACAGTACAGTACAGTGTAAAAGGAGAAGCGCCCTAGAAGACAATGAATGTCCTGTGCGTACTATTCTAACTTGAATATGCATCTCCCTCCGCTTCAATCTGGATTGGTGTATCACTTTGCAGTCATTGCAGAAAGTTCCAGCTGGATTCCAATAAATAATATTCAAATATCAAGCACGCGAGCTGTGTCATACAGAAAATACAGCACATCTGCAGTACGGTAGTACTGTACATGTACATGCACATGTAGTGGTATCACACGTGCACACACTATACAGAAGTCATAACCTCCAAGAGCTTGCCACAGAAAATACCTAACTTATATTCATGAAAATTTTGCACTACTGTATGTACAGGTGTAGGTTACAAGTCCATTTTGGGAGGGGACAGGTTATATAGCACAAAATACACCTCCTCCTTTGTTCAATCGGGCTGATGCGCAAACAATAAAAGTCACATTGTCACACTGAATCCAATGTTTCACCCAAACAGACCCCGCACACCTTTCAAAATAACTTCACGAAATGATTTTGCGAAAGCAAACAAAACGAAAAATGTTATCATTTCACCAATTTGACCCATTATATCAGCGAAAGGGGTCGATGCATTAGTGATACACGATAAACTAGTTATATGGGCATAATTATATAAAAATGAAACTAACTGATATTCGAGCATTCCACTCACAGCAACGATGTACATCCATGATTGGATTATGCTTAGATAAAATAAGGATCTAACTTTTTCAATTCAGTTGC
Organism: Mesodorylaimus sp. YZB2_4; assembly: GCA_030248295.1. Lineage (NCBI taxonomy): Eukaryota > Metazoa > Nematoda > Enoplea > Dorylaimida > Dorylaimidae > Mesodorylaimus > Mesodorylaimus sp. YZB2_4. The sequence continues at coordinate 87,572 of JASANH010001166.1, read as the reverse complement.
AGACTGTTCCTGACTTGTTGCCTTCGCATTCAAACTCGCCTTGTTTTTCATGCGGTGGCGATAAATAATAAGCAATAGCACATTTAATATAACTAAGACAACAGTGCAGACCAATTTCATGCACGTGTGCACCAGAATAAAAGGTGCAGTCCACAGTGCCCAGTCAGAGAGCGAGAGGACATAAAGGTTTGTTGCTGGGTTAAGTTCTATCTTTAAATAAAAGAATATTAGAAATGAGAAACTGAGTGCTACAATTATTGAGGCAGAGAAAACTATCCCCTGTGCAGTCTTCTTGTTCCTTTGCTTAGCATATCTGACTGGTTTAGCCAGTGCGAACAAGCGATCCCCAGCCATGCACACCGACAGTACCAAACACCACATCATGGCGAACATGTGCGATGGGTTCGCTAAATGCGCATCATAGTACATACAAGCGTATCATCGCTGATACCATTCACGACCCGTTCCATCAGCTCCTGATAAAAGATTTTTCGAAATTCTAGATAACGAAAAAACGATTGATTCGAAAAGTTCCGCTAGAGTCAAAAAAATTTGATACATATAAGCCGATTCCTTTTTGGAATGAACATAAAAGGCTAAGAAAGAAATTATTCGAGTTGAAAAAGTCAGAAAAAAATATGGTATGGTCAGAGAATAAAAAAATACTGCGGCTTTGAGAAGTTCGCTCATTCTTTGTGCGAATTCTTCACATGTCATCATGGCCGAACCTGGAGTTGAATATTGGAGCAGCGAAAAGCTGAAACAGGGAAGTCGTCCAGTTAGAAAATACCACAAAATTATGTGCTGTAAGTTCAAGAATTTGGATGGTGCCTGCGAAACACATAAGAAAAATCCTTATTTGCACACTGCGGGTGGTCAGATTGTGCTGGGCTCTAGTAAGGACGTGGATTACTGACTGCAAATGAGTAAAGAAAGTGGATAAACCCTGCAGCGAGCCCTGAAAGCTCAAATGGATCGGGGATGGGGTGATTCCACAGCGCATCGCGGGACCTCTGTGCATCGGGAAAAATATTCAAACTGATACTCACTTGCTCGTAGAATCGCTCATGACGATCTATCTGGTTGATATTTGAAGATAGCCTGAATCGGAATTATTGAAAAAGCATTCATTTTGACGAACCTTTTCGGCCTATCAGGGTGACAAAAATTCTCTCCCTGCGATAGTCATGTGCAAAACGTAGAGACGGTAGGCACGGAAGTGATGTATACAACCCCAGCAGAAAATTTTTTTATGATCAACAGAGCAGGTTCACCCATTGGTCGAGAAGCGGACAGGTCAACAGAGCCTAGCTGCGTCGTTGCTTCAGAGTCCTTTTCCTCAAAAAGGGTCAAAATAATGAAACGGAGGATTAATTTTCACAAGCGTCATCTGGATCTCAGATCTCCCATTTGGCGTAAGTAGTGAAAAAGGGTGGTTTGGCACCTACGCATGAAAAATAGCCATAAAAAGGTTCTGGCTGTTTTCCGGAAAATGCCATTCTGTGCCATCCAGCGGTGAGCAGACATATTTCATTAAGCTTAATTCTTGTGCTAGTAAACGAGTCCCTGATTTAGACTGCAATAGCGCCACCAATAAGCTTTTTAGTTTTTCAGTAGAGGATTTTCTATCTGATCTTGTTTAGGTCGAATTGAATTCAGGTTATAAAACGTATTTTAAAAAATGACTATCAGTAAACCTGCCGCTCTGGTCCAGCTTTGACTTTGGCTTTAAAAGTTACTTGGTGCTTAGAGGCTTCTAGAGTCCAAACTGAGGCAGTTATAATTTGCGAGCACTTTACATTTTCAACTTTTTATCTCAGAGAAGGGAATGACAAGCAGTATCCGTTATGCCTCGCAAGCAACCACAGTGATAAACATGACGCTCACTAAAATTAATTTCGGCCGCGGTGGTTCAGCGGTTCTGCATTCACCTCTCCGTATTGCTTAGGAGCGGATGGCTGCACTCGTCCCGGGTTCGATTCCCAGTAAAGGAGGTCGGTGACCCCCGCTGACCTTGTACGCCAGGCCGTGGATGACTCACCCGGTACCGGCGAGGTGTTCCGAGTGGAGAGACGGAAGCCAAACGAGGAGACAGTCTCGGCTGTCCAACACGGACAGGGTTCAAATCCCGCCCGTCATCGTCCTCGGAAGTCAGTATGGTCCAGGATGCCCTCGTGTGTGACGTTGGTTCCCGCACAGAGTTGGTCCAGGACTCTGCTGTGTGCGTTGGTCCCCGCACAGTCTTGCTTAAAGGGGTTGGCTGCTGGCTGGCTATTGACAAAACGGGCTTTTGGAAAAAATATAATAAAAAACTTTCACTAAAATTTATCCCCGCCAAATAATCATCCTTTCCAAATTAAATGGATTTATACAGTTGGTAAGACTGGCCGCGCTATGAGCAGAAGCTAGGTTACTTACAGATGATTTCCGACTTCACATAGAACCTCGAGTTAGAACCCTGGATACCACAGTGCTGTTCAATTAGCAGTCATAGAGGAGCTTTCATATTCTACAGTACAATTAAGAATTGACACAATTCAAGGGGCAAGCAGTGTGGCACAATTGGCTCGATCGAGTAATGCGAGTTCATTAGTTCATGCATTAATACTGAGTAAGCTTCGGAGGATTAGCTCGTGACATGCTATAAATTAGTAAAACTTTTGTCGTAGTCTAGTTCTTTACTTCTCCGTGTCAGTTATATCCCAGGGGCTTCGAAAGCAGGAGATCCCCAAAGGGCTAGTGGAAATTTATAAGAGCGCTTTCGTGAAATCTATTTCAGTTGAATAAATCATGACAAAATGATGATGTTTTAGTGAAAACCTCAGCTGTCTAGACACCTTCGAAGGTCTTCTTTTGCAATCTTTGCCACAACATCGCATTTGTTGGCCAGTGTCGCCTCGGTTGGTCGTCCATATTATGGGTCATCTTCAATCGATTCTCCCCCCATGTTTGAGCAAAGCAGACAACTTTTTCACCGACGGCAATTTAGGTGCATCATTGCCGTACACTAAGACAATCCGATCGCTAATTTCTGAGGGGTTCAAGCCTTCTTTGTCAAAAACTTGGTAACAGACTGACACGCAAAATTTGTCAAATTCGTAATTTCTCTGACAGACTTCCAAATAGATGACCATATCTCAAGAACGCATGAATGGATCAGCGTAATTTTTTGTAGGGTTTCTAGTGAGATGTGTGGCAGTGTAAAGTACAAATTTCACTGCTGCAGCTCATGCGGAAGGCACTCAGGCTACGAACTTTTTGAACTCACTCGGGATAACTTGCCATTCACGTTACTATCGATTTTCCAACAAATGTTGAGAATAGCCAATTGATTTGAATTGAAAATCAAAGGGGCGGAAATCAACGCAAGGTACGAAGTATTCCAAGTAGTCTGGGAATGTCGCATTTTTGGAGATTTATTTACAAAATCTCTAGTCTCTTTCGTCAGGCCTATTTTATACAGTTTGTCCTTTTATGGTCTGTTTGACGAAGTTTTTGATAAAGTGTTAGCAAGTTACTGTATGTTTCTCAATCCATTTAGCCCCGAGTATCTCGCAGATGATGAACAAGCTGCATATGTTTGCGAATTTTAGTGCCGTAGGCCAATAACTATGATATGAAGACACAGCCGAGTTCTACTGCAGCCTGCTGCACAAGTTTTGTCGCTTGCGAATGCTTTTTATGAACAGTAGATTCATATGAACTCGCTGATCGAACTTGTAGATTGAGTGAAATGCGTTTACAACCTAAGCTCATCGTCATAGGATTACGAAACGCGGTCACCAGCAATACTTGGTCAGGCATACAAGAATAGGCGGGGACTCTGCTTCCAGTGAATACACTCGTATTTGAGGAAATATCGGCGAATTTTTTACCAGTTCGCCCAATTACTCATACGCAGCGGTATAATATGAGATACATCGGATACATCGGATCTTGGTGCATCGAACAGAAAGTGGGAAGGAAGGGGACCTGTGCCACGGTTTTTGTCAGTTTGTAACACTGAATCCTGCAAACTCGGCTGATCACTAGCTGATTTATTGCTGCCAACAAATTATCACAGCCGTTACGCGGGCCGGGCTGGAATGGCCTTGAAAAACCCTCAAGCGACTGCAAATCATATCATGCTTATAACAGTAAAAATTCCAGCTGCGCAGGAGGACATTTTTGCTTCAATTGCAAACGTAGGCTTTTTGTCACTGACTGAGGACTTTCGCACGAGCCTACTCACAATCAGGGTGAGATAACGACTGCAATAAAACGTTATTGTCTAATTTCCAAGAACAAGACCTCTTATTAAAAATTCGCCATGGCGAGATTAGGAGAACAAGACACCTTATCAAAAGTCACCCGTTTCCATAACACACGTGATGTACATATGCTTTTGATAATGTAAGTTTCTTTGCTGTGGTTATATTTTCAGGGCCTGAAGCTCAGGCGATTCAACCACCTATAGAATGCTGTGCAGCCCCCGAAAAATTGCAGCAGTGCGCAAGCAAAAAGAAAAAATTGCATTGCGCAAGCAATAGCGCCTTTCCCATAAAACCAACCGAAATATAATTTTGATTCTGAAGCAGTGCCGTAATCATGAACCCCTACAAATGGAAATGACGCCCTAATTGTTCTTCGTCGAACACTTGCCCAGGCAAGCTGATTGACGATGACACAAAGGCAAAATACATGTCATGGCGTCAGAAACCGTTCTCACCTGCAATTAGCCCCTCTTCTGAGGTCACCTCCAACAGCAGCAGAGTTCACCATTCCTGCACCTTGTCATGTTTTATGTTGCTCCTTGCTGCAATATATCCTCCGACTGCCAAGGAATACTGAAACCCTTTTTCCCAAGAGGAAGTCATATCTCTTCAACTCATCTGACCAAGAATTGGGCTCGCTCTCCGCCAGCACAGGTCTCGCACACTACCTTCTCCACAGGCCTACCGCATAAGCACCCATCATGAGTGTCATGAGTGTCACTACACCATCATGAGTATGAATAGCACCCACATGCATCTGGGACATTCTACCATAACAATTTCGATTTGACTCATGGTGGTCCCATTATTCGGAAAGATGAGGGTAATTAAAGTGCATATGTTTAAAAAAATATTGGCAGATTCTGCTCCATTCTTTTTTAGTTTTTCAGTTTTTAGTAGCAGTTTTTCTTCAAACTCACTTTTGCAAGTTTGTCTTTCGCAGAACAAATTCTAAAACTTAATGATTGTGGGGCAAATTATGTTGAGAAACAATGTTGTATTGAACTGTTCAAACTGCTGCATCGCACCAGTAATTTTTTCATTAAGCACTGCTAAGTAACTTATTGTCGCGAATCAAAGCGCACTGAAAATTCAAGAAAAGCACATGCATTTTGGCAATAAAGATTGAGAACGATATTTAGCCCAAATTTGTAATTCAGGCATCAACACCACAAAATGAGCATTTTGAGAACATTTCTTATTGCTCTCTTCTTCCTGACTTTCATTTTCTTCTTCGATAACTTTGGCTGGTTGAACTTTGAAATTCCTCCATCTTTGAGTCGAGACCCGTTTAGAATATAATACAGCCGATCCATTTTGTATTCCGCTCGTTTCATTGATCGATTTGCCTTCCAGAATATCAGTGATCATAAGGCATTGTAAGAAAATGCTAAGATTTGAAATCGAGTCCTTTTCAGATGGCGATAAAAAAGTGAGCGATTGAGCAAAGTTGTGAAGTAATTGAAAATCTGCTCTCAGTTGAGATGCACCAACGCGGCTAAAAAAGAAACTAAAGTCTTGTTAGTTGATTTTTAAAAAATAATAAATGTCCCTTACCTGAATTTTATGTCACTTTCTTTTATAAAGTGAAGCCACGATCGCAGAATTTCGTCGAAAGCCAAAACAAGTAAGCTGCTTCGCTTTGCATTTGGCAACAATTCTGCCGCATGCGATAATGGTTCTAAGATGGCAGACTGCATTGCATCCATATGGTCGCTTTTTTCTTCTGCAAAACAAAGGTGATACATTTCTTTCACAATTTCCCTACTTACTATGCTTTTCCTCTTTATATCCTCGTCTAACAGGTAAGCTTTCCTGTAAGATTTGACCGTTTTCAGAGAGTTGGAAACCACTTTTCCTTATCGATTTTTTGACCGTATTTAGACATTTAGGCGACTCTACGACACCAGGAGGAAAATTTGAAAGCACGATACAAATTAAATATTAAAGGAAAAAGGATGGAACAAGTCGAAGCTTGTAGCACCCTGGTTATTGATTGCAGCGTGATGGGTAAATAAATGCGATATTTATAAAATCTTGCTCTAAAAATTATTAAAAGTATTTACAGCCGATCAAATTCTAGATGGCCTGTAAGTATATCGATTTATGTGCGGACGAAATGGATCATATGCGGATCACATACCTCGATTAGATTTCCAGTACTTCCTTGATGGAAAGACTTCGGTCAATATGCCTCTTGTTTCCGCACCCATTCTTGATCTTACAAACAAGTGGATTAAATGCTTCAATCTCTATAAATACCATTTTTGCACAATAAGTCTTTGCATGCCGTAAGCTTGGTTTCCTAATTACCTCTTGTAGGGTTTTGTCACTGAGATATTCAACGCTTTTGATGGCATTGACGTAACCATTGATTAAGTCGAATGCTGGCAGGGCTATGGCAACCTGGTTAAGCACTTGCCACACGATAGCATTGGCAAAAGCATTAGCCTTTGATTGAACTTCGAGAAAATCAGCTGAAAATTATGTAATGTAGGAAATGCTGAAAAGCCCTTCTACTGCAGTCATTTTAGTTTACCATTTTTTGATAGTCTGTCACAAAGTGTTTCAGCCGCGCTGTTGCAAACGCTTCCAATGCCTTTCGATTTTGTGTGAGCACATTGAAAAATAAGTTCTTGGAAATCTATAAAAGCGCATCGATCAGTAAGAATTAGCTAGAGTATAATGCAAAATTTTACCCATAGAAAATATGATGTTGGCGATCCCTGATCGAAATTCATGGATTAGCACATTTAAGGGAGATAACTCTTTGGGTAACTGGACTGAAAAAAGGCAATAAATTTTATGTAATATCTTTAGTATTAAAAACTCGCGCAAACAGGCTGTAGATTGCGTAGATAATCATTAGATACATTCAGTATCCATCTGACAACTGAACGAAAATTCTTTTACGTACATCAGATTTATCTATTTATTAAAAATTTGTGTTCTTATTCCGAACAATATATTATTATCTAATAATAATACACTTTACTTTTTGGGGCACAGATCATCAAAATCATGTAAGAACCCTGTTTATTATGCAGCGTTACTCTATCTAAAGTAGTATGAAAAACACAGTATAATGTACAAAAACGATTTTTTTTTCACATATATATATTCATTTATATGCCTTATATCTGCAGTACATTGTCCATTTAGATGTAGATATTCTGTAGCAGATCCACATCTGAATGTACAAATATTAAATGTTATGCTGTATGCATGTTTTAGCTGTTTACATCTTCAATATGTGAATTCTTAACGTATCTAGGGCTCTGAAGTGTCTGACCAGATTTAAGCAAAGAATTGTTAGGGCTTGATCATTTTTATAATACCATATCACTGCGTCATGGTGTTTAGTAAGGCTGCATGCCCCTCTAAACTATTACATATACTTTGCAGCTACAACTTGGTGCAGCTCTTTATTTTTGAGCCAGCAAATCTTGTGTGATTTTTTTCAAGTTTTGTTGCCGCATCTTGCCACCAGGGAAGTATTCGAAAACGACCTAGCAGGTATCTAATCAAATTTGCTGAAGGAGCAAGGAGCACATGCACATGCTGTGATAATGGAAGAATACGGTGATACATATTGGCGGCTAAATGTGCAGCATGTGCATCCGCCTGCACTTACCGAGTACTAATGATTCGAAAATAAGCTCGGCCATTGATAGCGCTTGCACAGTATTGAGGAGTTTGACTGATGACAAATCTTTGTTTCCAAATTCAATAATAGCAACCCATTCTTGTAAAAAACTTGTCCATAAGTTTTCTACATATTTCTTCCACATTCGTTTCTTATTTTCCTTCAAAGTATCATCTAACCACTTCACCGACTTCTTTGCAGTCGCAACGCGATTAGTTGCGATTGGCCGATCCTTTACAATTAATTCATCATCAAAAACATGCAAACTTTTGTGTTTTGCTCCTTCTTCAATTAAAAGATTAAAAGTTGTGTATCTGTGCTCGAAGAATCTTGAATAAAATAATTGCAACTGTTTTTTGAATTTTTTGGTGAAAATTGATCGATATGTTACTCGACGAAATTCATCAACGTTTTCAATTTTTCCCACCATCTGTTGTCCGATGGCACTTATTTCGGGTTTTTCAACGTCTGCGAGCGTTTTTGACGAAGATGCCGACGAACTGTAATAATCTGAGGTGTCATTTCTGTTCTTGCCATTTTCTTTGAATGGAGTGGTTAATTGATTTCGTGCCGGCAGAACGAAACTTGTCTTTTTGCCCAACGTTGGCAAGCTCTGGGCAGCAAATTTAGGTAATCGATTTGCAGAAATGTACTTTGCACCAAAATTGAACACATCTTCTAACGGTATATTTGAATCTCCCGCCACAGCAGATTCGTGCTTATCAATATTTGCAGCACTCAAATCTGTCGATTCTGTCGGATCTGTTTTGAGAGATCCAGAAGCAGCATTATGATGACTTCGGGCACGTTCTAGGTCGTACTCTGACCCTGTCGTCTGAGCTGATCCATTATTTTTCCAATACCCCTCTATTTTAGCTGAATCATTTTTCGAATTTCCATCCAGAACATTTTTGCTGATCAGTTTTTCTCCAAAATCTTTTACAAATTTTTTCGCCAAGTATTGTCCATCTTCATGAGACAACTTATTAAAAAGACGTTCCAAAGTCCATTCAACAAATTCAAATCGATCATTTTGATCATTCCGAATAGATATCGATTTTCGCAGCTCCTTCAAATGTCTGTGCACATTATTCAAATGATCAAAAGTTGAGAAAAAATCTTGACCATAATCATCGAGGGACGTGTCCATCCACGATTGCTCAGCTACTCGGCATAATATATGAATACCATTATTGATCATATTACTGATTAGTGAACAAATTTCTATGCATAAATTATAGAATCGAGATAAATTTTGTAAGTAATCATTCAAATAACGATTTAAATTTGAATAATACCATCGATTAGTTAAAATCATTTGTTTAGTTTGTATCCAATGAGTCGTATGCATTTTCAATGTGGCACAAATTGAGGCAAATTCATCAAAATACGTATTATGTGGTTTGAATTGATCCAGATATCCTAATCGATAATTTTCAATCAACATATTTTGATCAACAAAAATCTTTTTACTTTCAAACAATAATTCTTCCGCATGCGTTAATGAATCGTTATAAAATTGTTCAATTTTTAGTTGAGCTCGTTCTAACAGTAAATGTCTCAATTTTCCGTATTCTAATTTCAAATGTAAAAAGTTTTTTTGAATTTGTGTCGTCAACGAAATTAACGCAAAATTTTTATCCGCCTGTGAAAAGAAATGAGACAATTCATCGAATCGTTTTTCCGCTTTACTCACTAATTTTTCTTCGACAAATTCATCTTCCTCTCCTTCATTAATCGGTTCTAAAGTTTTTAAATTTTCGACATTCGATGTCCAATTTGAGGAAACGGAATTATTCATTTGTCAAGATTCGATCCTGTATTCTCAAAAATCATACAGTGCCTCTTGTTCGACGCGGGACAGGAGAACATTGGCTCTCGTGCTCCCCGACTACTCGAGTGTCGGCTTTGGCTTTGGCCTTGTTGCTAGGCTACTGGCTAAAACGCAGCTGCTCCTGTCCATATTTGGTCACGAATCTCTAATATACTTCTTATACGCTCATTTTCGCCAAGCAAGCGAAGCGAAGTTCTAGAGTTTGTTTTATGAGACGACGTAGAAGTATTGAATTTTGTGCACGAAGCAAATTCTTCACATTTTCTCTGGGCGCTATGGAAACGTAATTATTTACTTCTTCCCTTCTCTTTGGGCCCCCAATTAAAAATCAGTAGACTAATCGCAAGATCGCGATGAATGATGCGCTCAAAAGTACATTCAAAAATTGTAAATGCGATGCTGAAGACTGTCCAATCGCGGCCATGAATGCTTCTCACAATTATCACGATTTTGGTATTTATCAGGAAAGTGATATTGTAAGAAGAAGTCGAGACGGTGAATCATTTCGGGGTGACGACGAGGCGATGAGTCATCATATATTGCACGAGAGGATGAGAGAATTGATAGAAATGGTGAGTCAATGCACAGGACACTGGCACTAGTACATTGCACGGGGTATAAATTTGCGTGTAGTTGTGCGCAAGGGATACTTCATCAAAGATCAGAATATATTTTAGTTCAATGAGTGGGACGAATTAAATAAACTTCGATTTTTGGATGTTTTATTGGATCGATGCAACCCGAGCCTTATTCGATACCTGAAATATGAAACGACAAGAAGATTAAAACATAACTCACACAAAGTAAGTGGAAAGTGACCTCTCACGTGCATAGCTTTAAGATGTGAAAGGTGGTTTTATGTGCATTTTTGAAACTCCTTATAGCTCATATCAAAACAATTTGACCGCATATGCAAGAAAATAGTCGAATTTTGCAAAACTCATGCATAAAAATCTAACTCAAGTACCTATAAACCCAAGATACCCCCCCCCCTGCGGTTTCTTGCTACCCAGTCCCTTGAGTATGTTATTCAGTCACATTTCATTTACAGCCCAACGATCAAAGGCAAGATTTCACGCGAATTCTCCCACGATCAGTATCAATCCGTATATTCGCCTTTTTGGACCCTGCAATATTGGGACGATGTGCAGAGGTAGGCATGACTCTTTTTGCAATATTGGCCTCTTCTAACACTCATTCGATAGGCGGAGACAAGTACATCTGTGCTCTATCTTCCAGTCCAGTATACTGTAGGTGCGAATGTGTAACCAAACCTGCATGACAGGCATAGGAGAGAATGTGACTGGCCATAACCTCTGACTAGAGCAAGGCGGCTCTTGCTACTATGCCTGCGACTGAAACATCAACCCGAGGTGTGACGTCTTCCACCAAGGGGAGATAGATTCAAGTATTCTCTCCCACTTGCCATGCCTTGGCCTACCAGGTGCTGGAGTTTTTACGGCGGCCGCGGTGTTGCAGCAGTTCGGCGTTCATCTCTCCGTATTGCTTGGGATCGAGTCGCTGGGCTTGGCACAGGGTTTGATCCCCTGTGATGGAGATCAGTTTGCGAGCAATAAACCCTCGCCGACATTGCACGTCAAATGAGTAGACAGTCTCGGCTGTCGAACACGGACAGGGTTCTAACCCCAGTCCACGATGCATTCTCGTGGAGGTGCTCCTAGTGGAGACACGCGGAGGGACGATGCTGTGTGTGCTGGTCCCCGCATAGCCTTCCTTATAAGGTTTGATTGCTAGCCAAATCCATTAATTAATAAGATCTGTCCGACAGCGTGACAGCATGCACTCATGCTGTCGTTTCTCGCCTCAGCCACTGGCTATAGGATAAACAGGCTAAGCAAAAAACAAAATAAACCGACAAGGTTCAGTATGCTGTATAATATGCTCTGTAAGCATGGTTCGGGTGAGGACATAAATTACATATGCTTGTCTTGCGTGTATGCAATAATGATGGTACGTATAAATACAGAAAAGGAGGGTGATGTCGGCTAGCAGGAAAGGAACCAAACATCAAAAACAGGGGTTGGTCAACACAAACATGATGCTTTAACTTTACTTGAAATGGCTAATGGTTCTTGACGATACAGGTTGGTAGTTTTTCAGGTTTGCGGCTACTGGAAATATTTAGTCGAATCCAACGAAATATGGGAGCAAAAATATCGCCAGTTGCGGCCTGATCAGTCCTTGCGTCAGCCTGTTTTGCCCCACGGAAACTCTCAACCGAGTGGAATGTGGAAGAGCCTGTACAAGCAATACGTTTTGAGCCATAGTGGACACAGAAGACGAAGCAATGGCGCTGTAATACCAGTTTACGCCCGAAATAACAATGGCGGAGTAAGTTTTGAGAATGCCCTGCTGTACCCACCACAAGTCCCGATATTGTCATCAGAGCTGGTGGCTGTTTGTTTTAGAACAACCATAACATCCAAACCCGCCCTACCAAAATCCCTAAACCGCAGGATCGCCGCCCAAAATCGACACTAGAAGAACACCGTCTGGAACAAACGCGAGTCTTCGATCGAATGCCCATTTTCAACTATGCTTCGAATCATTATAATTCTATTGGCGCTATTTTCCAAGATTTGGAGAATGAGGTGGATGGGCGGAGGGAAAATGGCAGTCATCAGCCTCATGGGGGCGATCATCGGCGATACGCACCGACTCCACCACCCAGGCGACGCCAAACGCAAACAGCAGACGATGGCACGAGGGCGAGGGCATCGAGTGCTCATGCTGGGCGACAGGCAGCGAAGCATGTGGTGGCTCCTTGGAGACCAAGTGCCCAGCATCCAGATGATACCCATTTTGATAAATTTGGACCAAGGTTCGGGAGGTAGGTACGAAACCCGCGATGCTGGCTATCGAATGTGAGATGAGATCTGGATCAGCAATCACAGATGGACGGGTTCGATTCTTTTCTCCTCTTCACATGATTTGAGTTACTTTTCAGGACTAGCTCAAATATCCGCCGTCTTCCATCACCTTCTCCTGGTTCACGGCCCATTCGCCCAATGTCTTCATTGCATAATCTTCGTGTCAACCAGGATGGTCCTCACTCGGCAGGAATCCAGAGATCAAATGGCAGTCGCCCTCGCCATCGTCCAGAAGCCGGCGTATATTTCAATGACTCACAAAATCAGCTTGAGCGAAATATAACAGTGACGACAAAAACTATGCACGAAAGGCCGAAACAAAAATACTACGAAAATCACAGAGATCAGAATCATGCTCATGAATCATCACAGACCAATGGCGAAAGAAATATTAGCATTGGAGACGGAGATGACGATGGCCACGACCATGACTACGATGATGAACCTGTTCACTGGCGATACGCGAAAGGAAGCATGGCTGGTTATGTCAGTGCTGACGATGGCGAGGACGAGGACAATGAATCTCGTGAGCAGGAAGATGAAAATGACTGATAATCCGTTTCGGAATTTCCTTTCGACGTTCCTGTTTTGATGCACTAGCACTAGACTGTACTGAAACTATTGAAGGTAGAGTTCTTTCTGAAAACAACAGTTAAGCATGAACGAATATCATGCAACGTCGACACGTCGTGTACTCGACATAAGTTGTTTTTTTTCTTTCGTTTATGTGTCCTGCTTTTTTAGCGCACGATTTGTGCTTTGCAGTCGAAGTCATACAACACAATGCATGCTGAGGTTTCAAACTAGGAATGCTTTAGAAATTCTTATTCTCTTTGCCTTTTACGTTTCGTCTTTTGCTTTTATGCTCTGCCACGTTGCGTCTTGTTTACTTGTTACTCATTGTTCGACAAAGACTTACCGTTTGTCCAAATTTATGAATGCGCATTGTAGGTACTAAGAAATGCTGCAGTGACTGGGCGGACCACAACTTCATCTCATGCGGTATACAATCACAGCACGTACAAACGATACTTTTCTTGTGTAGATACTTTTCTGAAGTGCGTATTCTTCCCCCGTGGTGCTTAAGATAGCTAAATGAGCAGAGTTTCCTTTCTTTGCACTTTTCTCCAGAGCATCAGGCGAGGGTGGGATGGATTCTGTGGTAACGCACATGTACTCCAGCCTACACCAGGAAACTGCTTGACGATAAAAGCCAGTGAAGGAAGAAGTACACATTCTCCCTATCCATAAGTTGCAACGATGCTCATGATGGCAACGTGATGTCGATCGGATATCGACCTCGTGTAACCCCCCCCCCGCCTGGTAGGCCATGGCGAGTGGGAAAGAGTAATCAATACTCTCCCTCGGCTGGGAGACGTCAACCCTCGGGTTGATGTTTCAGCCGTGGGTATAGTCGCGAGACTTACCTGCTCCAGTCGGAGCTATTGCCCCGCTGACTTCGATAGGCCACCTCCCTCCTACGCCTACCAGGACTGGTTACACTCGTGACCAGATATCGATTAGGTGAGGAGCAAGTATGGACGAAATGAGGATATCAATTCAGTGATCACATATCAATGAAATAATCGGGTATCGCTCCGTTGACCAGATATCGACCAAGTGACCGGATCAACATCACACGAAGCTCCAGGGAGCACCCACCAAGGCAGTACAACTATTCTTGAACCAGTAGCACTTGTTTATCACCCGCAGATGGCGAAAAAAGGAATGTTTTCCCTGTCTCTTTGTCTTTGGCGTTTTCCAACAGACGAGTGGTTGCATCACCCAGTAGAACATTCTTGGACTTTGAACAGTGACACCAGCCTGCTGGATGTATGTTTACTGGCTTGCTTGCTTGTTTACTGGCTGGCTGGCTTGCTTCAAGTCTGTTAGCGCTACCCTTGCGATGCGCACCATCTCGCCCGATCGGTATGTCATTCACTGTCACGAGTTCTGGCTCAATATTAGAAAAAGATAGCGTCGACTCTGTCCTTGTGCAGTTGCATGGCCAGAAGTTCAACTGCAACCTGTCGAGTAAGAAATTTCTGGTTTTCGAGTGCAAGGATGAATCAGAACATCCCAAACAATTCCAATAAGGTCAATGATGACGGGCTGAAAATAAAAGTTGATAACAAACCTTTGTTTGAATTGCCTCAATTTCGTTACAGCACCAGCGATGGACTAAATTTTAAAGGTACCTGGCCAGTAATAACTATATGGGACCCGTATGCTCGCAACCATAACTTATGTTTGATCAGGCAGACTTTATAATTATGGATTTTAACCAGTTTTCATTTCCCCCACTTTCTGCTTTCCGGCCCCATGTCCTCAACTGTTAGCCGTGCAACTTCAACCCTGCGCCTTTCACATCCCCTGAACTCCTTAGTTATCAGATGTTGCCTTTCTTCGTGCCATGTCCTTCTTCAGGCGCCTTATTTAGGTCTGGTGTCAGTGGCATCGTTCCCAGTCATTGCGAACAGAAAGAAGTCCATTTCTGAGTCGCAGTTTGGTACTTCATGGAGGACGTTCCAACTCCAGAACAATATTACTGCCCCTACTATGATTGGCCAGACGACACAAAACAAGGTCTTTGCCCACGATCAGCCAACACGTGATCGCCAAGCTCATGGGGCTGTCAAAAATAGTCCAGCTTTGCTCAAACGCCAGCGCTCGATTTCTGAAAGTACGCCTGATTTGGCGCCGCCATTGAGCAGCAGCAAAAGTTATCAACCAATACGGGTGTCAGAATTTGAGATTTCTGTTATTGCTCCCATGAATTTTTGATTATCACTGGGATCAGTGACAGCCGCTTGCATGCTACTATGAGGATATGTAGACAATGTATATTATTTTGGGGGCTGTGAATCCGGGAATACAATTTTACTCTTGTTGACCCTCAGAGAGGCCCTAATTCGGGATTTTGGTTCGAATCGCAATCATTCTGCATTAAGTGCTGAAAACTAGACCAAAAAACACCTGGCTGCAAGATGACTATCTTCGACGATGATCAAGCACGCTCCTCTAGGGACTCATCAGAAGCGTATTGGAGGGGGATCGTATACGTTATGGCCGTTTCGCCAAGATTATCGAAAGAATTCTCTGGGAGCGCTGCCGCTGTTCCATCGAGGTGTGTTTGCTGAAGCCGCTGCTAAAATTTCAGAAAGCCTCTAATTTTTCTGAAAGTTTCTTGGAGAACAAAATACAGTCTTTTGCATGTCTGCTGTTTAAGTTTTGCTTTTAAATTTAAAGAAGGCGCGAATTTTATAACTGAACTTACCGCCCGCGTTCCCGCCTTGTGAGTAACCTCTGAGTACTACGTACATGTCCACGCAGCATATTATCGCGTAGAATGCAAAAGGTTTGAGGCCCTCCCAGACCGAATTGTACCAAATGATTCTTCACGTGCGTAGGCCGGTCTTGACAGGCTGTTCGAAGGATCGATCTGAGTGAGCTAGTCCTTCAGTAAGCTAAGAAATAATGCTAACAAAGAGTTCGTGTACCACATTTTAAAAAGGCCGCATAATTATTCTAAGCTCCGAATCGAAGAATGCCCAGGGTTCCAGCAGAAGTAACTTCTGTTGGCAAAGTGTTTCCTACTGTGTCTAAGGACAGAGCTAGCTAACTTTGATCGTTGCTATGCGAGGCATATTCGTCTAACAAAAGGACATATCACCAGTACTATGAGGCTGCCGTCACACTGTGCATTCAGTATTCAGGAAACGGTCGTCGCGCTTCTGTGTTCCTCTGCTATGAGCCAGTCAAAGTGCCTGGAACCGAGCCGTGGTGTGGTACAGTACGTGATATAAGTCATTGCGAACTAGAATCTTATGAAATGTACCTCATTTTCTTTGTCTTTTTCCAAATTTCACAGTCCGCCGATTTAAATCAATCAAGTAAGGGAAGTCGGAAAATGGTCTTTGATAGAAGATGTTTGTGCCACCTTTGTATGGTACCACTGGGCCTTTCATTTAAAAACTTGTGGAGTGGTGTTTATTATTTTCTCTTCACAATTAGGTTGGGTCTGCCAAGGCCTGCAGACAACGTGCGACCAAGTGAATGGCGTGGTCGATGGCAGTCGATGTTACTTCATCGGTTACGTAGGAGAAAATCGAACCGATTGGGAAGGAGCCTGGCGGGTGTGCCGCAGCTATGGAGCGATTTTGGCGCAAGCGCATTCCCAACGTGAAAAAAATCACATTTACGTTGTTGGCCAGGTAACTGAAAGTGTTCTTTAGGGTAGAAGTAACGAAAACGTATATTTTTATTGCCATCTGAGCAGGCTTACACAGCAGGCTACACATTGCCAGACGCATATTATTACCTTCTTTTGTGGGCCCTGCATGATGTTACATGGTCCAATCCACCATTCGCAATTACCTTGAACACGACCTACTGGTTCGAAAATGAAACGCATGCGCATCCGAGGCTTTCAGCAGCAAACACCCTGGCAAGATATTACACTGGAAGCGATAGCGGGACAGTCCCAACTCCCCGATGTATAAGTCCAGAGTTCACTGACGACTCATGCGTTAGTTTCGGATGGTTCCCTGTCTGCCAAGCCAGCAGTAAGTACCGATACATACAGTCTTCTGGCTCTTCTCTTTCACTCTTACATTTACAATCAGCACATTTTCTACCACGTGCTTTGAAGGTTTCAGCATCTTCATGTTGGTCTACCTCTGGTCCTACTGTACCCAAGCATGACAGGCGTAGGAGGGGGCACTCCTGCTACTAGCAACGGACTTCTTCATGCTGTATAAGCACTGCAATACAGAGCTGCACATGCCCCCGTGATGCAGCTACTGTATGGTACACTACGGCATGTAGATTAGCTAATGATCTACATGAGCTACCTACTGTACTGTACATACACATACAGTACATGCTGTGCTGTAGTATATAGCTTGTACACACGGTGGCAAAATATGATTAGACTGGTTACCAAACGACCAATAATCGTCTGGGTAGATACAAGAGAGACTAGGCGTGTAGAAGGTCGAACAGTCACTACATTTTTGGCACTTCAGCTTACAACGATCAATACACGATGACCAATTTGTGCATGACCGAAATACCAATTCAAGAAATGCCAGCACTGACCCCTCAAGAATGTGCGAATGCATGCGCCAAGTGGGCCTGGTGTAGAAGCTTCAATTATGTTCAGAGCACAGTCGATTGCACCAGCAACTCGTGCCAATTTTTCACTTGGTCATCAAACGAGGGCAGCACCGTGCTTGCGACGAGCTCTTGCCATCACTACAACTACATTCCCTAGGAGAGTCGAGGGATAGCTATCTTGGAAATACAAATCGTAGCAAGACCAATGATTTTGATTTGCAAGAAACCAATGATTTAAAATGATTCTCTCCTCAGTTTTTGGCAAATGACAATATTTCTTTAGTCGGTCATAGCAACACGAAATTGAAAGAGTTTGTTCAATTTTAGTTTTATTCACTAATGTTGACTCAAATATATTTTTAAGTTTTAGTTGTTTTGCAGTCGAGGCAGTGCAAAAGCATCCTCAGCAGCAGAGTGATAAGTTCAAACACGCTTATCAGACAAATGCCGAAATATAAACCAAACACTGCCGAAACGTCACTCAAGAAATTCAGAAGCTAAAAGAATGTCGCATTGCGCGAGCAATCTGTTTTGTAATCAGAACAGTTTTAACTTACTGGATATTCGTCAATTTCATCATAGCGCAATTCAGTGAGGCGGTCGTAAAAAATTTCAAGAACAGCCACATTTTTCCTAAAATATAGCTAGCTCAGTTTGATCATGTCTTCTGCTCACTAACGTGAACCTCTCTGCGTATGAAATGTTATACACGAAACGAAACATGGGTGAGTCAGGTCGGTTTCAGATACTCGACTCATCCTCAGACAGACACCAATTCCAATTGGCACTGTCCTGCACTGCATGCTCTGGTCATGGAGATCTGGCTGTGGAATGAATTAGATAGATGTCTCCAATATTGTGTTAAAAAGGTCCGATTAAAGGTGTTGGTAAGACTCTCCTGATTTACAGTTTAGATTACTTTGGAACGATTATCTCAATGAGCCTCCGAGGTTGGGGTTTGTTAAAAATTTCCGAAGGTCTCGTCCTGTACTATTTCGATGGAGGTGCCTGTATTGTCTCCATGACTATCACCAAACAAAAGTTCTGTATCTCTACTCTACTGTATATTTCTAAGCCTACAAGGCGATAAGGCTTGCAGAGGGAGGCCAGAAACCTTTTGTTAGAGAAAATGAATGAAAAAATGTGTTGTATCTTACCGCAAGAAATCAGCGCAAGTTCCATTCCATCCTTTTCTTCGAATGCGATCGCAAGTTGTGGACTGAAAAAGGAGAAGTAAGGTTATTATTATTTGTTTACGGCATTCTTACCCAGTGACGACTGTTGAAATTCAATGCCGATACGGTAACTCCCGTCTGATACGTCACAATGCTAAAATTATTTTTCAGACAAAACGATCATATTCATAAAATTCGAAGAGCAGAAATTTCAGTCCCGACTTACAAACATGGTTTAGGGCAATTGCAATCTCTGTCCCCAAATATCCACGTCAAAACAGGACATTAATCCTTCCAAGCAGTCGACTGAGAGAAAACAATAAGTTCGATTGAGGTCATGCAGATGTAGAGTACTCTACTCACTGTCACGTGTATCACAAGTCCTCGCGGTTTGAGGTTTTGCAAAACGGGGATCCGCGCACCCGCAAATCCCCAACACAGTTCTTTGGTAACATCCACGAATGCAACCCTATGTAATTTTAAAAAATTTAAATGGACTACAACTCGTAAGTTGCGGCGAGGTCTAAAAAATTTTCTAATGCATACTGTACCTCCGTCGTATATGTCCCATTGTAATAATAGGTCCTCTTATCAGGCGCTGCTATACAATCGTTTTCAACGTTTGTGATAGTCTGTTAAAAAGAAAAATGTTATGCTACTTAAAATAATGGGGTCGAAAAATGGGGCTGCGTATTTTCCTTTATTTTGTATATCATTGTGTCTTGCTAGTTTTGGGAACAAGTCTTTGTGCGCAACTCACTCTATAAACTACCACAGATGTAATGACGCCAGTTCTAACGTAGAAGCCGTTTGTTTCAGGAAATGGATCCTCATTTTGATCTTGTAGAGTAACTCTAAACCCAGCCGAGTCCGATGTACAAATGTAATCACTTTGATTTCCGCTGAGAACAAGCCTCAAGCCTAAAATGAAGAAAACTAACGATATGCCACGTCACGTGTACCCTCTCGCTTAAGCATATGGTTTCGAAGTAACGGCTGATGTAAGAATAAGACATTTAACCCTAGAATCCCCAAGACTTTTTTATATCTGCCCAAAAATTTTTTTTGAGATACAGTGATAAGACTTGGAAATCCATGAATCTAGACCATAAGGACATTATCGACATATAAACATGTGGTAATGTTATGAATGTACGGTATGGAGTTGCCTGATCTTGCTCAGCTAGCTATCTGTTCCACTAGGATTCATATGGGTCTCCCCCCCCCCCCCCCGACCACATGGGAGCCACGTGATATGACAATACATTCACGTGAGTCATGTGGAAGAAGCCTGGCATCTGAAATCCAGGTGTATCCAGGTGGAATGAAATCTGGGTATTCATGAATAATCAGATTTCAGGTAATTATTCTGCATACATAAATGCATAAAGTAGTATTTATCAGGTGTCAGAATTTAACAGTTTTGGTCTCACTGACTATAATTGAGCCAGAATTGGTGCGTCGTTTCGGTAGGAAAGGGCAGTTTATAATGGAGAGGGAGAAAAATTAAAGAGCTGAGATAGGGATTTCACAAAGTTCAGTAAATGGATCCCCAAGTCCTCCCCTCTACTGCCAATGGTGTTGGCATCGCACCAGACTGCTGCAAGGTACCACTGTGTGTATGCAATATACAAAAGATCTTGCTGACTGGGGAGCGGTGCCGGGAAACGAAATTAGTATTTTCAGCGCATATCGTTGGAACTATTGAACTTGAATAGGCGCCAAACTGGACATGTACATTTTAAATGTGTGATCAGGGCGCTGCTTGATTAAAAAACACCAAACTGGGCTATGATTGCAAATGAAACCTATGTAGTATACGCACGGCCTATTCAAGCTTCTGCAAGCCCTCACCCCTGCATCGGCCCCACGTGAAATGCTACAGTATATCCAGGACAACAATTGATATAATAGTATATGCACCTTCTACTGTGCACTCCATGCACCCTTCAACAGACTAGGTGAACTTGGCAGCACTAAGGTAAGCCCTGTTTTCTTTCGACCATTTCGAACTTTACCTGATGTCTATTGTATGACATTTCAAGTTCATAGAGTTTTGAGCCGCCCAGCAAAAAGTCAAAAGGCAAATGAGAGGGAACATAACCCACTGAGGCATTAGGGCGTTGCTGTTCTGCTTCCATGACCCATGCTTACGCATGCATTCGTTCGACAAGCATTTTCATTCACTGAGGTATAAAACATGCTCCCTTGCTTCATTAGGACCACAGGAGCATGAATTTGTGTCGGACGAAACCAGGGAAACACACACAACAAACTTACCATTGCTTGGTCCACCATGAGAGAATGTTTTCGTATTGCTCTTTTCGAAATTATAGGTAAAACATGACCCATAGCTGGCTGTGAAGTCGAAGTGGAAATCGCTGGTAAAGAAAAGATAACCTTATCAAATGGCACCATTTTTTTAGTTACAGTGTGTTTTCCTGTAAGCCTTACATCCTCGACACGGCGGGGGCTGTTATTAAAGAGTTGTTAGATAAGAATCTTTTGAATGACACCCCTCCGTCCAGTACATGAAACTGGGGGTACCCGAGAGCTGCAGGTTACGGGAAAACACATAGTATTTGGCATGGCTTCTTACTGTTCTGCCAGGCAGTCGACTCCGTTATAAACGCAGTTTATAAATGTGCTAGACCATTGCATGCCAACCTGTTTCTGCACAGTTTCGTTAAGGTCTGTCACGACGTACTTGAGAGCTGATTGCGCCATCGTTAGCTTAGATAGGCCGTCGCCTTGCGGGTCCTAAAATTGCAAGTTTCATAAAAGCGCCTCAAAACAGTTTAAAAAGAGTGCGAAAAAGACAAACGTCGAAAATTGCTGTGATAAATTCACTGATTTCAGTCAAGCTTTGATTTGATTGAGTGGTGTTAAATTCTGGAATAGAAGAGAAGGAGAAAATCTAGACGAGAGATGGGAACCTTTTTGAAGTTGGGTCACCTCTAGTGGCACTTCTGTCCGGAAGGCTGGGCGTAGATGTAGGCGATGTGGTGCCGTTATTTGGATCTGCTGCAGATCCTGAGATTGTCTTGGTGTATATCGGAGCTGCAAAAGAGACACACAGACCTCGGGTGCTACGCTGACACCGAAAAGGTTTGTCTGTTACTACCTGCTGGGGATGTAGTCTGGTTTGGCGAAGGAGAGGGCAGAGGAGTTTCGCCAGATGTCGCTCTGGCGGATGTTGGAGCGAATGATCCTGTCTCTACAGTGCCATAATTGGTAAACGGAGCATTACTGATGGCCGAACCTGCTGCTGGAGCTGCGACACTTAATGAGTGCGTGTGCTCCTTGTCTGAAGCAACAGATGATTTTGGCGATGTTTGAGTAAAGGCTGTAGAAATGACTGGTGACTGCTGCGTGATCAATGAAATTGTGGATGGCCAAGGTGATGAGTCTTTTGTACGAGTCGTTGACGCAATGGGGACACCTGTAAGCAAAAAGAGGCTAAAACTAAAATCATAGGTCATGATACAGTATTGCGCACTTGAGCTGGCCGATGTAGACGGATCACCAGACGACACTGACGACATAGTGTTGAGGAGAGATGCCTGGCTTGTTACTAAACCTGCCAATATAGACGGGGCGAGGCTGGATGGTGTTGGTGATGACATTGTGGTGTAAGAGGCTGCATCAGTCGAAAAATCACCTTGAGTCTTTGGCGATGTGACAGCTTCTGGCGTAAGCGAGACAGGAGCGATGCTTGATGAATCCACTGAACCAACTGAACCTGCGCTAGGCGCTGTGGAGACAACAGTAGTTAGTAAAGAGGCTGGGGATGTAGAATACGTTTGTGACATTGATGCAGATGTCGGTGGTGAGGTAAATGCTGTTGTTTGATACAGAGATTTTAGAGTTGTGAGTGTTGTGGATGGGGCGGCCAGCAACGATGTACTCGTACTTGGTATTACAATGAATTTTGAAGATGCGACGGGGGATACAGCGAGAGGAGGCGTGGTAGCGGATGCGATGGAGAGAGACGTCATGGTTGCTGAAGATGTCGCAAGAGCAGTCGATGCAGGTGACGTTAAAGACAGAAATGTTGTGGGGAGTCCAGGTGAAATGGACGATGTGGAACCTGGAGCCGAAGCCTGAGAGAAGGAAGTTATTCCAGGGGAACTGGGTAGCGCTGTGGAGCCCGTTGTCACGGGCTTCAATGAACTAGTGTTCAGGGAGACACTGGGGGCCCACGTCGCAGTCAATGATGAACTAATTGCCAGAGTGGATACCAACGATGTCATTTGTTGAGCGGTCCACGTAGATATTGCAGCTGAGGAAAAATTTGTAGCAACGGTTGACGAAGCGGTGATTGTGCTAGGTGAGGGTGCAGTGGAGGTCGCTGGAGAAACCTCAGTAGTAAAAGATAGGGTTGGTGTCGTCGCTGGCACAGGTGACGATGTCAATAGTGCTGCTAGAGTCATAGATGACAGAGACAGAGATGTAGAGGGAGCTGGCGAAATAACAGACGATGTCGCTGTTGACGACGAGGATAACAGTTGGGGTGTTGAGCTTGCGGTTGTGGACATGGAAGACATGGTTGATGCTACGGTTACAGAAGACGTTGCTGGACTCGCTAGAGAAGTCGTAGTGAAAAGCTCTGATGGTGAAGCCGATGAAAGTGCACTTGAAGGCATCGGTGATGTTGTACTTGACACTGGCGCTGAAGTTGGTGATGCTGGGAAAGTTGTGTGGAAAGTTGATGACATCTCTTTTGATGATTTTACCGAACTTGTACTTGATTGAGACGTTGCTATGAGAGCTGTTGATATTGACAGCACAGGGTCAGTAGATGTAATTAACAGGGTACCGGATGTCAAGATGTTAGTACTGAGGCTTGATACAAGTGTGCTGACAATGCTACTGGAAGCGATGGCAACTTGCGTGGGTGTCGAATCTACGCTTGGTACAGCCGATGTTGCAATGCTGCTGCTTGGAGCATTGGTTAAAAGAATGGAGGCGGCCGTGATCGTAGAACTAGTGGGAGTTAATGTGATTATTGGAGTGGAGCTCAGACCCGGAGACAGCGAAGTGAGAGCTAGAGTGGAAGTCAGACCTGGAGTGGAGGCTAAAGTAGAAGTCGGATCCGTAGTGGACGAAGTAGAGGCTAAAGAAGAAGTCGGACCTGGAATGGAAGTAGTTGTAGCTGGACTGGAAGTTGGACCAATAGTGTTTGGAGCTAAAATAGAAGTCGGACCCGGAGTGGATGAAGTGGGTGCTAGAGTGAAAGTAGGACCAAGAGTGGTTGGAGCTAAAGTAGAGGTCGGACTAGGACCAAGAGTGGACGAAGTGGAGGCTAAAGTAGAAGTTGGACCCGGAATGGAAGAAGTGGAAGCTAGAGTGGGAGTTGGACCAAGAGTGGTTGGAGCAAAAGTAGACGTCGGACTCGGGCCAAGAGTGGACGAAGTGGAGGCTAAAGTAGAAGTTGGACCTGGAATGGA
Organism: Mesodorylaimus sp. YZB2_4; assembly: GCA_030248295.1. Taxonomy (NCBI): domain Eukaryota; kingdom Metazoa; phylum Nematoda; class Enoplea; order Dorylaimida; family Dorylaimidae; genus Mesodorylaimus; species Mesodorylaimus sp. YZB2_4. The sequence goes on along the minus strand of JASANH010001166.1, from coordinate 63,205 downwards.
AGACGTGGAAGCCAGAGTGGAAGTTGGATCCAGAGTCGACCAAGTGAGAACTAAAGTTGAAATTGGAGCAGGAGTATAAGATGTGAGAGCTAGAGTGGAAGTCGAAACCAGAGTGGATGAAGTGGATGCTAGAGTGGAAGTCGCACCTGGAGTGGAAGTGGTGGGAGCTAGAGTGGAAGTTAGAGCAAGAGTGGTTGGAGCTAGAGTAGAAGTCGGACCCGGAATGGACGAAGTGAGAGCTGCAGTAGAACCAGCAGCAGTTGACGTTTTGCTTGAAGTAGCTGTGGTAGTAATGGTTGTAACAATGGATGTTGTTGTGACTGGTACAGTGGATGTGGTAGGAATTGTTGTTGTGGTCGTAGTACTTGATGTGCTTGTAGTTGTGGACGAAGTAGCTAAGAAAAACGTACCTATCCGTAATGGTGGGTAACGCCTAGCTGAACCCATACCCTACTTGTAGTTGCATTTTTCATTAGGTCGCATACTTTTCCATCACAACCGCCGTTTGTTCCAACTGTTCCAGGGCAAGTGGCAGCTGGCAGTGTTACGCCTGGGCAGCCTGAAGAAAATGCATGCTATTGAAACATTTTCTACGGAGGTATGATTTTCAAGGCTTCACCGATTTCGCAGACGATGTACCAGATATCCTTGCTGCAGGTGTCGCCATAAAAGTGCGTATAAGCAGGGGCATCGATAGAGAGGCACACGGGTAAGATGGTATCTTGACTAACGGTGTATGTACTCAAAGATACTTGGGCTCCTGGCGTGGAAACATCAGTCATCCAACAATAATCGCTCAATTTATTTCCACCAGTAGTCGCTCTGGCCCCGAGCCACACAGTAGGTGTGGACCCGGGTTCGATGACGTTATTCATAATAGTCAAATACATGCTCATGTCCGTGAAGACTGCGATTCGAGAATAACCCATGGCCATAAGTGGATTTCCAAAATTCGCAGCCAAACTTGCGCACTCGGTGTAAGACTGGCTGAACGTGTAGTATTTGTTATTAACCAATTTGTAACAGGCGTTTCCGTAACCATAAGCTCCACCACTTGCGCAGTTGCCTGCAAAAAGGATCCCACTTTACCAAAAGTTTAAATGAAACACTGACTTTCTTACAGGAGGCATTGACATGCAATACCGACAGTCCAATGATCAGCAAAGAGAAAGAAATATTTCTTTTCATCACGTTAGCAGCCGAGTGGCCGACAGATACCTTCCTCGGCTTCGGTCTGGCAAGAAGAGACAGCGTGCCGACTAGTCTCTCAACTAACAATAAAATAGAATATGTTGAAGTCTCGATGAGGACATTGCGCTCTTAGAGGACATTAACTTTGAGTATGCTGATACACGGCGCCTAGGCTCATGCATTTTACATAAGAACCGTTTCTGTAAGTGAATTTCGCTGTAAAAGGCCTTTGTAGCTCATGCACCAGAAGCGTGTGACGTGAATGGTCACCTCGGCGGATTCCCAGGATACAAGGATTTATTGGATTAGTTCGCGAGGACAGATGCTGCCATGAGTGCCCGTTGCAAATATCCTACTGATAGAGACATGGAAATGAAACTTGCGATGGATTTGGAGCCAAGCGAGGTCAGATTGAATAAAGCACGCAGTAATGCTGCCGACATGCCCATTTTAGGCTCGATGAGCTGAGAGTTATATCTTGTCTCAGGTGAATGCGTGGCGGGTGAGTTGGCCCAGCTGGCACAGATAAAGTAGCTCGCACACTCTGAAAGCCTCCGTGGTTATCTCCTCAAATGCTGTGGGTCTCACGTGCGCAGTCCTTGAGTCAGTTGGAGGGACCACCTATGTACTGTATGTACCGCGGCAGTTCGTGCAGGCGCACTGCAATTGTGGGTCGAGAAGAAGCAAAGAAATAACTCTATATGCTCATCGAATGAACTACAGTGGCGTCAACAGTTATAGAACCATTGCCTTCGGCCTCCAAAAATCCATCTGCTTCACGCATACCCACACCCTCATTGGTTTAACAATCCGACACAAAAAGTACATCCCCATGGTTTCTTATCAGTTTTGGCAATTATGATACTGAATGCGTTATTATACCATTATTCTTTTTTCTGCCTTTTGCGGCTTCGTTGAATGCCAGTAAAAAGTGCGCTGTCCCAAAAACTTCAAACTTTTTATAACTGTTTTTTAAGGGTAATTTTGCACAGTTCTATCTCACTCACAATCAGACGCTTGTCTGGTGCAGAGAATCATCAGTCTGACCTGCAAGGGCACGTTTGAGATGGCCTTCAAACCAGGACTTACAGTGAATAAATGGTGCTCTCTGGATTTGCAGCCATCTTAAAAACGAAATTAGGGATTTGGCGTTCCGTCTTTTTCCTATTGTGAAATTCTAACTGAAGATGAGCCAAGGAACAAGCTGGTTGCATCACCGCCGTATCAAAGCGCGCACTGCCCCAGGTCGCTGGTTTGATGGACGACGCCTTCAAGTACATTAAGTCCAACAACGGCATCGACACCGAGGCCTCGTACCCGTACCAAGGAAGGAATGGCAAGTGCCACTACGACGCATCCAAGAGCGGGGCCACTGACACCGGATTCACTGACATCAAATCTGGCGACGAAAGCGCCTTGGAATCGGCCATCGCCACTATCGGACCAATTTCTGTGGCCATCGATGCCTCGAAAATGAGCTTTCAATTCTACAAGAAAGGTAAGACACCCGGTGCGCCTTGTTGCCCGAAGGTATCAGCTAATGTGCCTTCTTTTCAGGTGTCTACTACGAATCCCGATGCAAGAGCGGCGAAGAGGATTTGGACCACGGTGTCTTGGCTGTCGGTTATGGCACGACCAGCGATGGTCAGAAGTACTACATCGTCAAGAACAGGTAACATCATCGGGCAGTCAATGTTGTATTCTGAGCGGGCAAACCCTTTTTTTTAGCTGGGGTGCCAGTTGGGGCGACAAAGGCTACCTCCTCATGTCCCGCGAACGCAACAACAACTGCGGCATTGCCACTTCTGCCAGCTATCCCGCGGTGTAAGCTGATCGCATGACCCTGGTTTTCGACTTCCCGGGCGACCGAGTGATTTGATGAATATAACATCTGAATGTCGTAGGGCTATCAGATGAAAATTTTTTGTACCTTATTGTAATAAAAGAGAATTAAGCATCATTTTGTTTGCATTGAACCACGCATATCGTATCACGCTTGCTTATTCACGCTGCTGCTGCTGCGCTTTAACGCTCAGAAGGCCGTCAACCAGGGCTGAGCGCTGATTTTGCAAGACAACTGGTCAAGTTGTAAAATACTCTGACCCGATCCTGATTAAAGAAGTAAAAGTCAATAAGGCTGTTAGATCTGCACGTTACAATGCTAATCAAAAAATTTACAAGCAAGCTCGACTGGTGTTCGCTGACCCTGTAACCTTAGTGCCTGGTGCCTCGTGACTGGAAAGAGAATTATGGAGAGAATCACATTATCTCCCCTGCCTGGGAGATGTCAATCCATGGGGTTGATGCCTTAGCCGCAGGTATATCTGCAAGTTGTCTTGCTCCAGTCGGCGAGATTTTGTCGTGTCCTGCGCCTGCCAGCTACTTTGGTACAAGTCAGGTCAAATACACTGTTGTGCGTGCGTACCGATAACAGACAATGGACAAACGATAGGAAGACAATACAGGACACTGAAAGAGAAAGAACTGAAAGACAATGCGCTCAGACAAGCATATTGGACCTAACCGAGTCGTTTCTAGCTTCACGACAGCAACTTCATTGAAGGCGGTCATAGAGGCTCCTTTGAAAGAACCTAAGCCCTCTTGGTCAAAAGAGACATGATCATTAAAAATACAAGGTGGTTCTTCTGAGACGAATGGTTCCAATGAGTGAAATCTCGCTCTAACTAAAAGAATTAGCCTAGAACTAAACCTTGCTTGTATTGAGTCTGGATCGTATTCTCTGCACCGATTCTCGCATACTACAACTAAAATTAGATATGTTAGCGGGTCAGCACGTCAGAGAAAGCACGAGATCAGAGATTACTCACTGAAACGGCGAATAGAAAAGCGTTGGCTTACAAAAGGAGTACCAAAGCAGAGAATTCTCCTGCTCGCGATGTCCCTCAGCTGATCTTATGATTGAATCCTTAGATAAGAATCATTACACCTGTCTCACGACGTGTACCTTGCTATCTGTGCACCTTGACCCTGATCGATTCCTGCCATACCATGTTTTGGTCGAAACCACTGACAGTTAGATTGCGAGACGATTCCCCCACTGTGTCGTTTCCCCCACCATCAGTTTTGAGAAACTGCGGCTATTCAAATTTTGAGCCTCCGTCTAAGAATAAAACTCAACCAACATGAAATGAAACCAACTGTTTGCGTAGTGCATGCTGTACGATTTTTTTCGTAAGTTGCAAAGTGAAACTGCAAACACTTCAACCAAATGAGATACGCATGAAGATTCATGATTCCATGAAAATGTGTATGGGCCTAATTATAGTCGGTCCCCGCACCCCCCTCCCCCCTCGCACGACGAATATGTCAAAGGTTGCCGACTGTCCAGGGTTGCCGACTAATGTATAAGGATACGGGAGAGTTAAAACCTGTCCTAGGTTGCCGACCAATGGTCATCTACAGCACACCAAGTGTGATGCGCAAGTACATCATAGCCTTCCCGTGCTGCTATGCAATTACCCACCAAAACTCGAGCTACTTAGGGAATGCTCTTTTAGTCGATTCCAAAGGGTGTCACTAATCTGTTTGGAAATCTAGGAAATTTGCACACAGTCTTGCTTGACTTCGAAGCTGGTGCACATGAAGCACAATGAGGGCCCAGCTTGGAGTTGTCATTGGGCTGCACGTTTTTATTTTGGGCAGTATCTTATCACGAGACTGGATGGATGGCCTGAGATTCAGCGTCATTTGCATGCTTTGAGACATCTTTGGAATAGTGGGGATTAATCATTGTGACGCTTGATCATGTATACTACGGAACAGAGAGCTACGGGGAGCGTGTATCAATTTTGTATCAATTGTATCAATTTATATGAGTGAAAATAGTGCTCAGTGTCCAAACCAACTTGGTTACGAGTTTGCGTAAACAAAACTTTGGCGCCCAATGTCTTTAGAAATTTTGAAAATAGACTTGCACCGATGATAAGGTTAGAAAAAATTACTGAATGACCCGGGTAAAAAACCCTTGGTCTATCCTAGGATGGAATAGGACAAGCCAATGGAGGTCTTTGCCACGGGAACGAGCCCAGGTAGTCCACGACACCTCGTGTATCGTTCATTTGTCAGCCACACACAAGGGCTGTTTAGGCTCACAATTCGGAGGGCGGCCGCACGTGTCGATCCTGACGGAGGTTCTCATGGTCCTGAGCCCGAATCGCCCAGAATGCAATTCAGAGCAGAAACTCGATACCAGTCACCGCCCAATTCCTGCAAACCAAACCAGACCAGTTCCTTGAACCAATGCATTGATCGGTGCAGATATTGGGTGCTATTATATTGATCTTGATCGATTGCTGCTATGTCATAATTGATTGATATGCCATGTCACCAACATAGTCATGCCATCAAAGACCTCAGAAAGGACCACAAAAACAGTAGCATCATTTTATTCATTCATGAAGTGAAAAATTTGAGAATATGTTTAGATATATCACAATTGTGTAACAGCCGCCCCACGTCAGTACATTCTATCTGCATAGAGCACTGTACAACTATTTCAACAAACACTGACAGCACACACTTCAACTGAACGAGACACATGATTATTTATTATTATGAACATGTGTGTAAGAATCTGAGGACTAACTATTTGCCATCGCGACCTGCACTTGACAAGGGCCCCTTTTGAAAGGCGTTACGACTAGTAGAGAAACTATTAGACTACAGACATTGTACTATAAGACTCACTTTCAGTTATGAGGAGACTCACATGAAACTTACGTCAGGCACTGTGATCGGGAGCGCGGTTCTAAATGTTTTAGCAATAATCTGTAAATGTCGTAAGACGGATCACACGTGCAGTATTGCAACTGTGACGCCTACGATGTAGGTACTCCCTACGGAATATAATTGTAATGGATACAGCTCTCATCAGCTGAGGCAGGAACTGAATCCGCATAATAAACAGGATCATCATCCAGTGCTGACCACGTGAACAACTAGCACGCGGTATCCTGGCAAGTGGCTGCATTTTGAACAAAGTTGAAACTCCGACACCACAATCTTTCAGTGCAGGCGTTGGCGCAGTCTTCTGGTTGCGTTCCTGGTTGGGAACGACGTCTTTGGGGATTTCTGTTCAGCAGACGTCAGTTCTTTTATACTCTTGCTTGTGCACTGAAATTAAGTACAATAAGGTAACTCGCAATAAAACTTACAACAGAGGCTCCGTTTACAATTGAAATAGCAGAGCGGAAATAAAAAAGATAAAAGCGGCTCGCAGACCTTGTCTCCTAAACTGAAGACAGTGCTTTGGTCTATGGACCAGTACAGACAAGGCTCCTTTCCTCCTGTATCGCTGTCGCATGTCCGATTGTCCACTCATGTGTTCAGGCCATTCATCTGAGGGTGATGGCTTGACAAGATATTATACCAATAAGTGTAGTTTAATGTCGTGGGGCAGTCCAAGTTTCCAGAATAAGCCTTCTCGCGACACAAAGCTAGCCGAAATTGGATTCTATTAAAAGTCCCATAAGTTGCCAATAGAATAAAGGAGTTCATTTCACAGACGACATTTTGCACGACCCCTAAATATGCTGTAATGATACACGGAAGACATATACATGTTATATAGAATCTAAACTCGGATGAGGGAATATCGGCAACTGTCAAGTCGAACTTGACGCACTGAATGATTGTATTTGGTTCCCTACATACAGCAAAGCAAGAAAGCATTTTGAAAAGCATTGGACCCGTCTACTTAACTGGTCACTGTGTAAAGTTCGACAGCGCGGCTCACGACGTTTCCTCGCGAGACAGACTAAGATCAGAAAGGGCTTTGATGAGAGCGTAAAAATATAACACTCCTACTAAAATTAAGTAAAGACATCTTAGAAGAGATATATTGAGTAACCGCGCATAGATGCAATGCGTTGACCACTCACCAATTTCCAAGCAGCCAAAGCCTGTTGTTCACTATCAGTATGAATCTAAGCTAACACAGCTCCGTTCATCATTTGTTGGCAAACTCCCCGCGAGTCTGTCCGACTGGCGACGATGTTGCCTTCGAAGAAACAGCGTCTGCCGTGAACGAGACCGTTGAGTCCAGAACACATTGTCTCGTTTACATTCGTGACGTTCGATGCTAATGACAAAAGTTCATGTAAGGCATGGTAGATTCAATATATGTATGTATGTATTATAACCAGTCATACTGTAGTGTAACGCCATCGCCTTTGCAGCCTTATCTTTCATCCACCCAGCTCACTTACCTTGCTGATGATGGACTTATCTGACACCAGTGCAGTGGTTCAGGTGTGAGTCCCCTCCAGGGCCAGGCATAAGACCGAGGATCGAGGTCGAGTGACTGGTGCTTTGTGACCACTTTGGGCTCAGATCTGTGAGCCATCTTCTGCTCACATAAGGCCTTTTTGTCCTCGGCGAGCTATGGATTTCACCACTTTGCTTGTTTTCTGTGCCTAACCAGTGTGACCAGCACGCCTGGCGGTCGGGAGTAATCGATACGCTCCCCTGGCTGGGACGTCAACCTCTTCGGTTGATGTTTCTAGAGCAGGTATAGTCGCGAGACTTGCCTACCTCCCCAGTCGGAGTTTTTTGCTTAGAGAGTTCGGTCTCGACTATCTCCCGCCGCCTGGGTGCGCTGGTTACACTGGCGTCACGAACCAAAGGGCCTTCTTCGGATGTAAGCCCCTTATGGACTAGTGTGCTAGCCCGGGTGGTTGTGGTGAATGCCGGACTGGCGCGCCTGCGCTTGCTGTGGCCCGAGGGTTCCCTGCAGGTGTACTCCCTACCAGACTTCGGTCTGGGTTGCCTCCACGTAGGCACCAGGGGCCAGCGGGCAAAACCTACTCCGCTATTACCTTCGCGGGAGGAGAAGGTTCGGCGAGCGTTTGGTGCGCCTTAGCGCGACGGTGGGTGGAACACCTAGCGCTGATAAGGCACCACCACTGGGGTGTTGGTTCTCCCAGTTGGAGAATGGCGGGGACGCCATTTTTCCAACGGTGGGAGGAATGTGACCAGCACGCCTGGCGGTCGGGAGTAATCGATACGCTCCCCTGGCTGGGACGTCAACCTCTTCGGTTGATGTTTCTAGAGCAGGTATAGTCGCGAGACTTGCCTACCTCCCCAATCGGAGTTTTTTGCTTAGAGACTCCGGTCTCGACTATCTCCCGCCGCCTGGGTGCGCTGGTTACACCAGTTCATGCGCTCATTAACAGCCGATGAGGCATATGCGAGGAACTACACTGATTCACCTCCGTTGTACATATTTCATCCATAAAATTCTGCTGATCAACCGCAAAAGGTGACACCCCGCCTCACCTGGGCAAGAAGCATCGACAAGAAGAAGGCAAAATACGATTTGTGTGGATGCCCAAGCAGCAGCACAAAATATCATTTCGCCTTCTTTCCAAATTGGGCCAGCGCAAAAATGTAATGTTTCGGCTGAGTTTCTGAAAGCGTGTGGTATTTATTTTTGTTAGATAGATAGAGAATAATAAAAAATCCCCGTTCGCGACAATTTTTCCTTAATTTTGGTCAAATGCCTCTATTCGACCAGTATTTATAGTTTTTGTTCTGCTGCAGTCACGTTTGGTGCTGTTGTTAAAAGACTGTTCTGGGTTGGTTAGACTTGACGTTAAAAAACTATGGCAAAGAATGTTCCAGCTGTTCTTGATGCCCCTGGCCACCCAGAGCCTTGATTTGAAAGAACATTTCAAAACCAAACTTCTGAATGCAGGTTGGATAGGAGTATTCGTATGAGATTAGCGGAAACCTCGCTCGCAAATGGTGGATGGGAACTTGGAAAGAGTTTGGGACCAATAACCCCTTCAAAGATTGCCTGAAGAACATGGGGGAGGGGGACCACACAGAAATTAATTCACGTAGGTGGTATCACTCAAACTTATCGTTAGCATATCAGCCCCCTTCAACGGCTGACTTCGTGGACTACCGCAGTCAATAAGTTTTCTGTTTCGCAAGACATTGATATACTTCATGTATTTTAGCCTGCCTACGGCAGTGGCTGGCCTCGGAAACATTACTCAGGAATGCAATGTTTTATGCAGGTACGAATTGAAAGGACATGGGCCAAGCTGGCAGACAACAGTCAGCCTCCGTAGTGGCTTTGGATCATAATCCATGCAAAGGACTTTGCAACTTTATATAATAATTTTTTAACTTGGCTGGTCTGAGAGCCCGTGTCGCCCGTACAAGGCTTGAAGGCATGAAGCGGATTCGACAAGGTTCTGAGCAGCTGTTCAGGGGACTATGGGCTAGAATTGGAGCCCCCCTGCTGCATAGATGTATAAGACATTCTTGTAGTATCTCCTTCGAGCAGAGACAGACAAAAATCGTTTGGCTACAACTGCCAGACGGTTGCATCACCCTCACCTTAGCTTTTTCATGACCCCATGCACTTGACCTGGACAGGCCAACAAAGCGGTTGTTTGTCAATCAGTCCTAAAGTGCACTTCGTTTGTTTGCTTTTTTCTGAAACTGCCAAAACTTAAAACTGTGTCCCTAGGCCTTCCAAAGCTATGACTTACATGCACTATCATCATACAAAAACTAACATGCGAAGCCCGGGCAGTCTGTGACGTAATAACTTTGCCAGACCGTATCATAACTAAAAAAATAGGTTATGAGTTTGCGTAAACAAAAATTTGGCATCCAATATCTTTAGACTTTGAAAATAGACTTACACCGATGATAAGTTTAGAAAAAATTGTTGTATGACCCCGGTAAATTTGCGTCATCAAATACCAAGGAGCGTCAGTACAATTTCTTGGTGATAAACCTGTTGACACTAAAAAGGCTATATAAAGACACGGATTTGGTGAAGGTCTCATCAGCCTCTGATCCCCGGTCAAGTCAAGCTTCGATCAACGCTACTCCTTCAAGCTTCAGCTCAAAATATCAAAATGGTTTCAAGCGTGGTCCTACTGATTCTGGCTTTAGTTGCTATCGAAGCTACGCCAGCAAATCATGTTCATCAAGCGGCGTGGAACGATTTTAAACAAAAGTTTGGTAAGCTGATTGGTGTACAGCAGTGTGTCATTCTTGCCCCTGAGCTACCCGTATAATAGTAGCACGGCTTAAGACAAGATCAGATGCCTGCAAGCTGTATCAACCCTCTGATCGCTATGGCCGCTACAGCACGCTAAAACACACACTCTGGCTCACGTTTTGAATCTTGTCAAATCCAATAGCAGATCCTCATTTATTACCTATAAAACGTGACTATCCTGCAAAAATTTTCAGGAAAGTCCTATTCCACCGTCGAAGAAGAAATCGCTCGTTTCAACATCTTTGTCGAAAATCAACGCAAGATCGATGAGCACAATGAAGGATACAAGGCTGGAATCCACGGTTATGAACTGGCCATGAATCACTTCGGTGACATGGTGAGTCTGGAAGATTGATAATTTAATGCCCAGATACACATTGCCACAAACTTTGCACACAAGTTTTGCCTTACTTCTAGACAAACGAAGAATTCCGCTCTCGAATGAACGGCTACAAAGGCAGCCTTAATAAAGTTTCAAACGCCCCTGTCTACCAAGCCTCTTCCACCAACGACCTGCCTGCTGAAGTAGATTGGCGCTCCAAGGGATACGTGACCCCGGTCAAGGATCAGGGTCAATGCGGCTCGTGCTGGGCCTTCAGCGCGGTAAGATTGCACCTCACAGAAACCCGCAGATGCAGGAACTCCTTTGCCTTCAGACTGGCTCCTTGGAGGGCCAACACTTCAAAAATACTGGCAAGCTGGTCTCTCTATCCGAACAGAATCTGGTCGATTGCAGCCGTAGTTTTGGCAACGAGGGATGCAACGGCGGATGGATGGACAATGCATTCTCCTACATCAAATCGAACAATGGCTTGGACACTGAGCCATCGTACCCGTACCAAGCTAAGGACATGCCCTGCCGCTTCAATGCCGCCAATGTCGGCGCCACTGACGCTGGGTTCACTGATATCAAGTCCAAAGATGAAGCCTCGTTGGAGTCCGCTATCGCCACAATCGGCCCGATCTCTGTGGCCATTGACGCTTCGGGCATTGGATTTCAATTTTATAAGCAAGGTATGTACGCGGTGACGGGGCACCCTTCTGCGCTTTCCTGACGACATTTGTTTAGGTGTCTATTACAACAGATTTTGCAGTCAGACAAGTTTGGACCATGGCGTTCTGGCAGTAGGATATGGAGCGACCAGTGGCGGCCAAAAGTACTACATTGTCAAGAACAGGTATGTTGAACCGTGGAGGGATCCAAGGTGCTTTGATGTCACACAAAGCCACCACAAACACCTTCCTCGCCTGGGTACCAGAGACTGGCCGCGCTACCTTGAAGGATCGCTTGGGTACATAACTTTTTTCCTGCCTTCATGGACCCTCCATTCCGTGCGTCCTCCCCCCCAGATGTGGAGATGGCATGGGACAATGCTATTCCTTTAAGGAACATTCTTCACCTTGACCACTCCTACATTGCTTGACTTTTCTTGCAGCTGGAACGTGACTTGGGGTGATCAAGGCTACATCTTGATGTCTCGCGAACGCAACAACAACTGCGGTATTGCCACATCCGCCAGCTATCCACAAGTGTAGAAAAGACCTGACAAATCGATGCCAGCACTGCCAAGCTTTCAAGGAAGCTCAAGCTGATTCGCCATTTTCTTACGCTAATCTTGGGTGAAATTTGTATGGTTATGAGTCGCACTTGTGATTTCTTTTTTGTCTGGTGTGATTGTGCAGTAATAATACATCGATAAGGTGCCAAGCCTCGTGCTTATCACAAACTACTGTATATTCATAACTTATTTTAGCCTCTAAATTCTTCGGAAAACTGATTATTTCTGAACTGATTTCAAATTAACTGAACAGAATTCTCCTTTATTTCTAACTGAACTAATATTCTCAAAATCGGCGCGGATACTCTTGGCTCAATTAGCATAGATTTCTATCTTCTATATCTTATTTTTTATCGGAAACATTTTGACACATCCATGGGGTGGACTACATACTGTCGCAGTACATACAGTACATAGCTGCCCCAGGATAGTGTGGGGTTGACTGGCCATGGGGGGAATTAAATAAGTATTTGTTGTAAACGGGTACATATAATACTGTATTTCCGTTACAGCAGAAATATCCATAGGGGAATAAAATGAACAGGTTTGGGGCTAAAGAAAGAAAACTAGACCTTTCGACCTATCCCTCAATTTTTATCAGCAAGACTGGCCCGCATGATTGGAAAAGAACAGAAACTCAGACGATAGAAAATTGTGAAGGGCAGATGTCACACAAATCCCAACCAAATGTTAGTTTTGAATATTCTATCAGATGACCAATCAAAGCGTTCTCATGATGCGTCGCTCGACGTTTCACGGGCGTTGAGGTTGATGAAGGAGTTGCGGGCACGCCAGATGTGGAATGGCTGGAGAAATCAGCTGGCCTGTGATTGGTGCAGTTTTGACGAAGTACTTGAAACCAGGAGCGGCGGCGGCTCAGTTGGTAGACGCTGGTCCCGCACTGCTTGGGCCAGCAACCCTGGGACTTTGCTGTTCTAATCCTCTGAGGATTGCAGTTTAGTAGCGCCCGTACTCAGAGTAAGAGGTGTTCAACGGCGGCTTGACCTTCGCTGGCTGTGGGTGACTCACAGTCAAGTGGTGAGCGCCAAACATATATTGTAAACTGCAAATGTCACATGCACTACGACAAAGTGTCAGTTGGTTAGTTGGGGAGGGTTGCGTCAGGTTAGGTCAGGTGTCAGAAAACTGTGGCCATACAACACCAATGGGGAGGACCCTTCCTGCTTCTCTGTGAAGTAGACGTGTTTGCCTGTGGAGTAAAAAGTGTATGCGGCTGCTTTGACTGGCCGCCGCGGACAGCGCGCCTTCTTGGCCCCTCCATCCGCTCCTCCAGGCGAGGCAGAAACCCGTTAGGATGGACTCGTCCCGGGTTCGATCCACGGTGATGGAGGTCTTTGACCCTCGCCGATCTTACACGCCAGGCCGTGGGCGACTCACCCGGTACCGCCGAGGTGCTCCGAGTGGAGAGACGGAAGCCAAACGACAAGGTTCAAAGCCCACCCGCCATTGTTCGAGGAACTCGGTGTCCTGTCCAGGAGAATGCCCTCGCGTGGAGGTGCTCCCAGTGGAGACACCAAGAGGGACGCTGCTGTGTGTGCTGGTCCCCGCATAGCCTTGCTTACAAGGTTTGATTGCTGGCTGACGAGGCAAAAACGGGCTTTAGCCCACAAAAATTTTAAAAAAAAACACCCGTTAGGTTGATGTCTCAGACACCTCCTAGTAGGCGGCCTGCCTGGAGGGTTTTCGAGGCCATTTGCTCCCCGCCGTATAATGTATTGTCCAATGTAGGGCTATTCCGCCAATTGCACCCACTGTTGCCGTTGAATGGATGCCTTTCAGGCAGAGGTCTCCCAGTGGAGACGTTAGAGCGCAACTGCCGCGACAATCTGTCAGCTCCCTCGCTTATCATATTAGGGCTGCTATCCGGATCAGCAATTTGGATTGGGAGTCCCGAGGGGAACAGGACCCAACTGTAATGCATCACCTCTCGGTATCAGAGACCGTTTTACAAGCCCACTACATTACGAGTGAATATGCTTCCTGCCAAGCTGGCCTAGGATTCAGTTTTCCAGCTACTGAAATAAGGCAAAACAATGTATGGTGCAAAAGCAGAGCTACCACCTGGTTTATTTTATGCACATAGCTGAAGCCTAAATACATCTCACCAACTCACAGAAAATTTTAAAAGGTGCTTGGAATTGGGCGAAGTCGAGTGTGCCCAGTGTTGCGAATACATCATTTCACAAACAGGTGAGAGGTGTTGTCGCATTTTAGTGTGCAGCGGGACGTCTCAAAAAAGTACTCGGCATCGCATTCTTTGCAGGAAATGCCTGTACGTAGTGTAAGCACTGCTTGCTTTTGCAGGTAAAATCAGCCTAAAAACCTATCGCACGCTTGTCAGCGGAATTGAAATAAATCATCAGAGTCAGCGGAACGAAATTTGCATCCCCAACGATAAGGATTCGAGCAATGGATCGGAGAGTGCCCGAATGTAGAGTACGGTAATGCTGCAACCAATGGTGGGGGGGGGGGGGGGGGGGGGGTGACACAAACAGCGCAGTTTATCAGTGAATCACCATCCCTAATGGCGAAACCCATGCCCATGCCTCTGAAAAATACTCTGCCTTTGCCAGGACTCGTCGCACGATGTCCAAACTTCCGTGGTACTGTGGGCACATGACATCACGTAGTCCTCAAGTGCATGACGCATCTCATTCATGTCGCTTGTCACTTATAAAAAAGACCGAACTCAATAACAAGGATATATGACCTACTATCAGCTCACAAAAACTTGTTTGATTTGTTTGAAGCCAGGGTGTGGCCAGGTCGAGCCATACACAGACAATAATGAGAGGGCCAGCGGGCATGTTATCAACAAAAGTTTGGCACAAGCGTCGAGGTCGACATCAAAAATAAACTTTGCCATGAGTGATGCAGGGCAAAAAGATGATCATCTGACCAGCCCATTTACGTCAGAAAATGCCAAGTGGTCATCTCGAGCGTCATAACTAAGTGATATGATAAATCTGTTGATACTAGGGACAGCATTTAAAGAGATGATTTGACAAGGGGCCACCAGCCTCCCGCGTTCCTCACCTAGAACTCCAGGCCAATCCGTCTGAAAAAAGTCGGTATGATTTCTAGTATTGTCCTGCTTTGTCTTGTTCTTGTGGCCACTGAATCTTTGCCGACCAGTCATGATCACTTGGCAGCATGGAAAGAATTCAAGCAAGCACATGGTGCGTATCCCAGTTTACATGTCCTCTGATAGAGTGTAGAATCGATCTGGCACGATCGATCTGGTCACGCGTCAAGTGACGTTTCAGCCATCGGCCAGGTCGGGAGACTTGGGTGGCTACCCAGGGCTTTTTGCTCCACGGTAAGTATCTCGAAGTTCACACGTCCTATGATACAGTGTAGAATCGATGCTTTGCGCGTAGCCGACAGCTGGGAACGCTACCCGTCAGGGTGATGTTTCAGCCATGATAAGGTTGGAAGACTTGGTTGGCTGACCTGGGTTTTTGGCGCAGTGAAGAAGCTCCACCAGTCTCTCCCCTCAGATACGGACCTTTCTCCAAGAATACAATAAGACCACATAATGCACATTCCTGCCTAACTTTTAAATTTTTAGGTAAAAAATACAGGACACCGGAGGAAGAAAGCGCCCGGTTTAAGATTTTTGTTGAAAATCAACGGCTGGTTGAAGAGCACAACGCGGGCTATAAGGCCGGTATCCATTTATTTGAGCTGGGTATGAATCAGTTTGGTGACATGGTGAGTAACGTGGTCATCACTGGAACAGGACAAAAGCTTGGCCCTATGAGGCCAATTTTGCGCCTGTTGTCAGCTGTAATACCCTCACTCTTGGCGGAGAGTAATGAATGGTGTAGCTTTTGACTATTTCAGACAAACAAAGAATTCCGCGCCCTCATGAACGGGTTCAGACGCTCGAGCCCCAAGCCAGCCAATTCTTCGTTCTTCCAGCCATCAATATCGAATGATCTTCCAGCATCAGTTGACTGGCGCAACAAGGGATATGTGACTGCAGTGAAAAACCAGAAACAGTGCGGATCCTGCTGGGCATTCAGCGCTGTAAGCTCAGCAACGTTTTCTGCTTCAGCTTTGTTCCAGCGGTTCTTTTTAGACTGGTTCTTTGGAAGGCCAACATTTCAAAGCCACTGGCAAGTTGGTGTCACTGTCTGAGCAAAACTTGGTTGATTGCAGTTGGAAATTTGGTAACATGGGATGCCTCGGGGGTCTGATGAACAATGCATTCAACTATATCAAGTCGAACAATGGTATCGATACTGAAGACTTCTACCCCTACCAAGCTAGGAATGGCCGCTGTCGTTTCAATGCAGCTAATGTTGGGGCCACTGACACTGGCTTTGTTGATATCAAGTCTGGCGATGAGACTGCCTTAGAATCAGCCATCGCCAGTGTGGGACCCATTTCTGTGGCCATCGATGCATCACAGTCGAGTTTTCAGTTTTACAAGAATGGTGCGTATCAAATTTCTTTTTGGTCTTTTCCCAAAGCAGCTGATGTTTCTGTGCTAGGAGTATATTATGAAGAGAAGTGCAAAAACGGACAGCAAGACCTGGATCATGGCGTATTGGTCGTTGGCTATGGTACGACTGATGATGGCCAGAAATATTACATAGTGAAAAACAGGTAGGCTAGCTCATTCTTGTATAGATCACTCCAGCTATACTCGTTGTGTGTGTGAATCCTTGTAGCTGGGACGTCACTTGGGGCGACCAAGGCTACATCCTGATGTCTCGTGAGCGCAACAACAACTGCGGCATTGCCACGGATGCTAGCTATCCATTGGTTTAGCCAGTCATATCCTATTCATAAAATCACTGCCCAATGGTTTGTCCATTCCCCAGTTGTCCTTGCTATGTGATTTCTTGATGAATGCGTGTTAAAATCTTTTCTACGTGTAGATCTACCATAAAATTATGTACAGCGTCCTGGGTTGCTGGCTATATGCCGAGCCTGAATAAATTTTAGAACAGCACGCCGCACGCCCTCTGAGAAAATATTTAAACCTTGTCACGGGCATCAAATTACAGTAGCAAGCCAAGCATGCGCTGCTGTCAGCAAGACAGCGAAAAAGATCCAACGAGGCAAATAAAAACCCCTCAGGTGACAGCAAAGTCAATTATGAACTACATAGTCAAAAACAAATCACGCAGGAAAATGCTAGAAGCCACAGAAAACACTGGAAACTAACTTCTCAATGAGGTCATTGTCAGGGCATCACAAGAGATGGCCGCTACCATTGCACCAGTTGCTCCTTGGAACAAAGGAAGCCGTCAAGGCTATATTTGGTATATTTTTTTCACCTCTGACGTCCTCTCAACCTGTCGAAGCTATGGTATTTAATAATTAATTGTGCCAATATGAAAGGACGACCGCAGCTGGTGTTTTTGTCCAACTTTGCGGAATAGCTCATTAGAGAAGATGGGCTGCACTTCTCCCTTTGAGATCAATTCCTTTTTGAACGTGTCATAGAAGCCATAGAAACCATAGCACCCTTACAACCTGCTCAACGCCACAGAATAAAGAACACGTGCGACGGACCCATGTGCGCCTTCACTGTGCTTGTGGAAGACGGCTTGAGGATCCTGACAATTATATGTGATTTCTGAACCAACATCTCAGTTTCTGATCGAATTCTGCAAACATGACTCCCACGGGTCAAACACAAACGACAACGACCGATTACTTGGACACATTGAAGGGCCAATCTTTAGATATGCTGGCACGAGGATGGTACCCCAATCTATTTTTCACTCTGCTACGTGTCCTCGGCATTCTGTCCAACTTTGGCATCATGCTAGTTATCGCCAAAACGAAAGAATTGCATAATAAAAGTAAATTCGTAATATTTAGCCACGCTTTTGCCGAAACTCTTTATGCATTATTTGCTTTCATTAATAGCGCCAGAAAATTGTTACATTCTTCTTTAAATAAACCCGATATTATCGAATCGTTGAGCTGCACTACATTTTTGGCTCCATTATTGGTCAGTAGCAAAGTAGTAGTGGTCATTATTCTGGTCCTGTGTCTCGACCGTTTAGCTGCCATTGCTCTGCCGATTAGATATAAACTGCTCAATTCCGTGCGGTATATAGCTGGAATAAATATCCTATGTTGGGCATTTGTTCTTCTTCATTTGCCTTTTCTTTTTCCCTACCACAATGCCAATGCAGTGTTGCCGATATGCCATTACAGTCTGGCCATCAGTCCGAAATATCGATCCTACGAGGGAATCGAATCGAATGTATTCATTGTGCTGACAATTGCCGTATCTTGTTTGACCGTCGGCATTGTTTCTTGTAAATATTGGAGACGAAATAATAACCAGCGAATGGGCTGGAGTCGAAGAATGCAAATGGGTGCGTTTAAGATGATGGTCACCATTGGCTGTATTTACGTGCTTTGTTGGGGTATCAGTATTTTGACACAGATGGTTTTACGGCGCTATGATCCTGTTAGAAGAGCCACGATTAAGCCATACGTAGCTCTGCTGGATGCTGTAAATACAAGCTCTCACTTTATCGTCTATTTCGCATTGGGGAAGCAATTTAGAGAAGCTTGTATAAATTTATATGCTTGTAACTGTGTCAAGAGGCTGTGTGGATAGAGTCAAGTCAATCAAGTCGGGACGGATCGGAAGTGCTGGTGGAACTTTATGCGAGGCGGAGCGGTAGACGGGGCGTGTAACGATAGAAGAGCACAGTGGCTGAAAATCTTCAAGAATATTTTAGGGAATGTGTAGAAACTTTTATTGTCTACCCTGAAAAGCGGAATGGCGCAAAAAATTGCTTCCATTCAAGCCATTTTGACAGTTTGAGCATGCCTCTCGTACAAGTCGGAGCGGCTTATACATTTTATTTTAGGATTTGTATATTTCATGATGCTATTATAAATACAGGATTTGTCGTGTACTATTGACTAGTTGCAACAGGCTTTACGAAGCAACAGCATGCACAGAAGTTTTTCGCAAGGTCTTAGCAAGGAATCTGATATTGTGCAAAATCTACAGTACAGTCCGGGAAGCCTGGAAGTTCTGCATCGAAATGGCATCAAAGGCTTTTCCCGTGTTGAAATATGCAATATACAAATTTTGAGAATTCCATCATGGTTCCACAGTGGTTTTCTGTATCCTCTGCCCTGACGCCTCTGGATCCAAAATGGGTGATTTTCCTGGTGGTTTGAAAGTATGTGGATCCACGCGGACATGGAGAAACCATGTTTCCGTCAGCGTTGACCCCTTTCCTTCACTGATCGCGTTGTAATCATGATGTACTATGTCGTGTTCAAAAGACCAGGGCCCTCACCTCTGACCTGACCCTGACCCAGACCGCCCCCAAAATATTTTCTGACCTGGACTCTGGCTTTGACAAGGGGTCGGCCAATCAGGGTTTTCCCCCTGACCATCATAGCCCAACTGATCGTTGCCATTCCTCTCGACAGAGTGCTTGTGTGTAATTGGTGAACAAGTATCTGCACGTATCTCTTTCTCAGCCTGACTCGAAAAAGTATAAATGGACGACTTGATGCAAAGTCTGAGGTGACTCTTCATATTCTGCCATCAGAATAATTTAATCTGGATCCATGATATTACAGCATGGATCCATGGAAAGCCCACAGTGGAGCCGACGTGGCTATTGACCTGGTACCGCATGGAGCCACGTTCCAGGCGGCTTCCATGCCAACGGGGATCCGCGCGGAATTCTGATTCCTGTCTGGTTTCCTCGCCGTACACTGGTGTGGAATAAGAACATGGAAAAACGTGAAAGACACATGACCAAAGTTTTTGTGCACTTACACTCAAGTGTTCCCTACCCCTACTCGCTTGTGATGTGATCAAGCAAAAGGTTCATGAGTGCACAAACAACAGCTTTCTGTGTATTTTATCAAGAAGTAAACTAGAACTAGACAACAAAAGCTGATATCGTGGATAGGATAACTCCATGTACACACGCAACACCATCCCACCTTCGAGGTAAAGAAAAACGCCTAGACAACCAGCCGCATAAAGGTTTTCTGACACCTCAGGCAAAAAACAAAACCAAGAGCAGGTGGTTCTTTGTAAGCGATCCTGCACTTTTCGTTGAATGGGCACACCGAGACAGGTAAAACGCAGCATTGGAAACGGTCAATAGATCCAGGAAGTGCGTGGAGGTTAATTTTGATCGAGAATAGCACACAGACGACGAAATGTAAAGGAAAGGTCAGAAATGACCAGGCATAAGGAAGTATAAAGAAAAAGCAGTTCACGAATGACCTCATTAATGAACGTCAAAGGGGTCCTATATAGAAGGCGACTTTCGGTGGATGAAGGAAATACAGAAAATCCACAAGATTTACAAATCCTGAAAAGTGCATGCAGGAATTGATCACCTGTATGGCTTGATTACGGCCTATTGTTTCCTGTTATTTTACGGCATTTTAGCAAAGATAAACCTATACATGTGCAAGCACAAAAGTCCACAGTACATAGGTTTACCCAGCATCCATAGCCATGTGCATTAGAATTTCTGGACCATTTGAGAGGTGGTTATTTAGGGATCTGACTTTATGGGGTGCCGACTTGAGCAATCCGTTGACCTGGATTTGCCAGAGCCGGCCGGGTACATGTCAGCCTCACTAAAGCAAGGGCTGGCCAAGACACCTTAGATTTTAAAAACGTCTTGACTAACGGTAAGTTAGCAGTCTTAGAATTACAAATGATAGCAGATTTGTCCAGTTTCATGTATGCTTGGAACTTTTCTATGTAACGGGAGAGCCAGACGGGATGTTTGAGAGTGGCTACCCTTCAAGGGTGAGCTGGCTTGCAAAGCCTGACAATAAGCCAGAGAACGGGCCTGGCTCTGCTTTTTGTGGTAATTTTAGCACTTTCACCAGAATGCGGCTTACTCATGCACGCTCTTTTCACAGCTCGCCCACTCGTTTGCAAGAATCATTTATCGATTTCAGGTCTCCCACGTGCATCTGAAACCAAAGCCATTTCTCTTGCACTTCGGTGCCGGAACGTAGGTTGCTAATCTATTCAGGGATTAAAGGCAAAAAACTGGACCCTAGACTGAAACATGCAGCTCGCACAGCAGCAATTCTTCATACAGACCTTTTACGTCTGTATTCTAGGAGCACAGTTAGAAAAATTTATTATTGCAAGTTGCATAACTCAAGCGTAATTTTTGGTAGAGTGGCAGGAAAAAAGTACACGCTTCCCAGACTACAAAACTCTGTTTCTTCGCCACATGCACAGGCCTAAGCTTATGACCTGACGCAGGTCTCCACCCTACAATCGCCCGAAATTATAGTTAAACAAGGGTAATTGCTCGGGAGTTCAATGATTGGAAGTGCCATTGTCAAAGTAGCCAATGGTTTTTTAATTTTTTTGGCTGATACCCGATTTTTGTCCGGACTGCCAAAAGTCACACCTTCTACATAAGCAAGGGCTGTGAGGGAGCCAACACACTCTCCGCTAAGAGCACCTCCACGCGAGGGCATCCTGGACTGGACACAACTTTCTCGGACGATTGCGTGTGGGCTCAGCCCTGTCAGTGTTCGACAGCCGAGACTGCCTGCTCGTTTGGCTTCCGTCTCAGCTTGAACCTCGGAGCTACCGGATGAGTATAGCGCGCAAGGTCAACGAGGGTTTTGTGGATCGCGAGCCCACCTCCATCGTCGGGCATTGAACGTGGACGAGCCTAGGCATTCGCTACCAAGAAATACAGGGAGACTGCCGAACAGCTGCACCACCGCGGCCGCTAGAGAAGGCAATGTTGCGAGTATCGATATTGAATGCGAGTATGTCGCAATATCATGGAAAACGAAAAACTCTTGCATGTACAATAGAGCGACTGATGTATTTCGGACCCAGCTCTGATAACGGATTAGACAACTCGAGGCACTGATCAATTTTTCTGCGCCTGCTCGCTGCCAAATCGGCTGAAAGCCACAAAAAATCATAAAGCCTATGCTCATACATGATTCATGCGACATTCGACAAGCAACATATTAGACGGCCTGACGTAACAATCTTATCTGGCCGTCTTTGTTGGTCGTGACCCGACCTATTTTCGGGTAGTCACGCTTATTGTTAGCTTTGAGATTTCTTATACATGGCCGCAAAATTAGTTCCGTCTAGCCCGATTCGTCACTCAAATGTGCTATTGTGGCGTGTAATGGCTGATGACGTGGCGAGCGTTTATAAGCGTCCGAGTCAGCAAGAACTGCACATTGCAGGAATCTAGCACATATTGGATTTTCTAGAAGTACAATTGTTTTCTGAGTCGCGCG
Organism: Mesodorylaimus sp. YZB2_4; assembly: GCA_030248295.1. Classification (NCBI taxonomy): domain Eukaryota; kingdom Metazoa; phylum Nematoda; class Enoplea; order Dorylaimida; family Dorylaimidae; genus Mesodorylaimus; species Mesodorylaimus sp. YZB2_4. The sequence goes on along the minus strand of JASANH010001166.1, from coordinate 41,128 downwards.
TCAAACATGGTTAGTATCGCCATTCTTTTGGTACTGGCTTTAGTGGCTACCGATGCATCGCCTGTTAACCAAGAGCATTTGACTCGTTGGAATAACTTTAAGGAGACCTACGGTACGTGCGGTGGGAGGGCTGCGATTAGAAATGGTGCACAGCTTCGTGGCCATTCATGGCAGACGGCTGTCCCTGAAGCAAAGGATCGTACTGTGTAGCGCCTTCTTACAGGAAAGACGTACAAAACGAACGAAGAAGAAATTGCCCGCTTTAATATTTTCCTTGAGAACCATAAGAAAATTGAAGAGCACAATAAGGCAGTCAAGGAAGGGGTTTACAAATTCGAGTTGGGTATGAATCAGTTTGGCGATATGGTAAGTGTATCTTGTCTGCATGTATCGCAGGCTGATACAGCTATAGCAACCTGTCCTAGGCTTGAACTAGGGCTTATACAATAATTTTTGAGTTCTCCCGTTCAAGAGCCACCTAAGCAACGCACACAGCGAGCATAAACATGCCAGAGTGGATTGGGGGTCATAGAGGCTCTGCCATTGCGGTGCTCTCCACGCATGGCTTCTAGGTTTTCTCGTTGAGCCTGCTTTCTGTCGAATGGCACTGGTGAGACAGGTTTCTTTGATAGGCCAAGGAACAGATTTGTAAGTGCCAAGGTGCCCTTAGTTTCCTTGTCTAAAACATGTTCTCTTTGGGCGGCCGTGGTGGTGCAGCGGTTCGGCATTCGTCTCTCCTTATTGCTTGGGAGCGAGTGGCTGGACTCCTCCCGGGCTCGATCCCCGGTGACGGAGGTCGGTTTACGAACCATAAAGCCTCGCTGACCTTGCACGCCAGGCCGTGGGTAACGCATCCGGTACCGCCGAGGTGCTCCGAGTGGAGGGACGGAAGCCAAACGACTAGATAGTCTCAGCTGTCGAGCACCGACAGGGTTCAAAGCCCGCCCGCCATCGTCCGAAGAAGTCGATGTCGAGTCCAGGATGCCCTCGCGTGGTGGTGCTCCAAGTGGAGACAAGCAGAGGGAAGCTGCTGTGTGTGCTGATCCCCGCACAGCGTTCCTTAGACGATTCGACTGCTGGCTGGCTGTAGGCAAAACGGGTTTCGGCCCAAAAAAATTTTAAAACAAAAAAAAAACAGGTTCTCTTTGTGATGAGACTACATAGAAACGGGAAGAGAGCTCAAGGTCAGTCATAACATCTTTTGGTAGCCCTCGCGATCAGTCCGCGCGTGTTTCTTTCTGTGCTTTGGCCCACGTAAAATTGTTTCGTCTTTTGTCACCAATTCCACTCAAGTCACTTCCACTGCTCCAAGGCGACAAATCGGTAGCAGAGCGTGGCTGCAACCCCTGAGAATCTAAGTAATCCGTCAGAAACTTGCGAGCAGGACCCATAGCCTTACGAATAGACCTAGACATGGTGCGAGTATCCCAAGAAACTCAGCGAGGCTCAACGAGAAAACCTTTCTCGACACTGACTGTAGCGGGTCCTTCAATAGGAAACCCCTGAGTACACACTCTCCGTTCCTAAATTAGGACTTTTATTAACCGTCTTAACTGCCTGCCACTTGTCAAGCTTTTGGTCGCTCATAATTCAGAGTTGAAATATTACAGACAAATCAAGAATTTCGCCACGTAATGAACGGTTACAGGCCGAAGGGGCCAAGGACGACCAATGCGTCCATTTACGAATCTCCGGAGGCAGTACCTCCGAGTGAAGTTGACTGGCGTAAGCAAGGATACGTCACTGAAGTGAAGAACCAAGGCCATTGTGGATCATGCTGGGCTTTCAGCACCGTACGTTTATGATGGTGACCGTAAAAACGGTGTGCTCAAAACTTTTATACTTTGCATTTAGACTGGAGCTCTAGAAGGACAGAATTTCAAAAAAACTGGTCGCCTAGTGTCTTTATCTGAACAGAATTTGATCGATTGTAGCACTAGTTTTGGAAATGACGGCTGTAATGGTGGACTTATGGACAAGGCTTTCAATTACATCCAGGCGAACAATGGCATCGACACTGAAGACTCGTATCCTTATGAGGCAAAGGACGGCCAGTGCCGGTTCAACCCAACAAACGTGGGAGCTACTGATATTGGCTTCACTGATATCCCCAGTGGCGATGAAAGCGCCTTGACATCGGCCATTGCCACTGTTGGTCCCATCTCTGTGGCCATTGACGCTTCGCAAGACTTGTTCAGATTTTATACTCGAGGTAATGCGGCTACTAGTATAAGTACGAGTAAGTAGCTGGCAGATAAGCAGTGACATGTTTTGTTAGGCATCTATTACGACGTGGCTTGCAGCGAAACGGCACTGGACCACGGCGTATTAGCTGTTGGCTATGGTTCTAACAGCGACGGCGACAAGTACTACATTGTGAAAAACAGGTATGTGAATACAGTACAAACAGGGAAGTGTTGAGCTAGTGAGTAATAGAAAGCAGATTCTGGTTGAAGCTGGTTGCCGTGTGAAAGGCCGAATGACCGCACACGAACAGAAGATTTAATAATCACTCCAGACAGCCCCCTTAGAGTCAGAGTCGTAGGAGGCTGGAACAGAAATACGACTGAAAATCGTGAATTAGTATGACCTAGCAAGAAACGCGTGGGGTTTCCCGCGCGCTAGGTTCGAAACACGCGCGGTCCTGAGAGAGCGGACCCAGTAACAACAGCTCTTTACTAGGCCGACTTGCGGGCACCTCTACACACGTAGAACCCTACTAGACGGAGGGCATACCCGTATGAAGGGATAGGCAGCTAGGGTGGAAGCCCTGCCAGTGTTCAGAGACACTTTACCGGACTTGTCAGACACTTCGATCAGACCCTCGAAACCATTGGGTATAGCCGGGCGACCTGGGCACTCGTGAACCTGTCATATCCAGTCCCACTGAGGAACGAGCGAACGTGGAATGTAGAAGTTCCAACACGCAGCAGTGCAGTGAGTGCACGTGCCGTGCGGCAATATGACCCTTATCAATGAGATGGGGTACACTGCCCATGGTGATATAGTCCCTCGTGCATAAAAGGGGTTAGCATGGCCATTCTTCGCTGGTCTGAACTATTATTTCGAAAAATAAAGAACGTTTCGGGAGCTGCCAAATTTTCGTCTGTTTGAGCTGAGCAATCCGTTTTGCCAATATCGAGTCGTTATATGCGCGGGGAGGAGGTCCTTTGCCACTGGCAGAGGCATTGAATATACAGTATCCATGGCCAAAAACATGGATAAAACCAAAACTTGACGTTCCCTGAAATGTCTTTCTTTGTTTTGGAAATAACGATTGAGACGGAGGGGAGGCGCAGGCTGCCATTGTGTTGTTGCGCACCACCTTATTCGCAGGTCAGACGCACCTGACAGGTGTAACAGGCGGAATAACCATGCATTGGAGAAGATACCGCGGGGAGCGGATGGACTCAAAAACCCTTCAGGCAGGTCACCTAGTCCTAGGTGCCTGAGACATCAGCCCGACGGGTTTCAGCCTCGCCTGGAGGAGCGTATCGAGCGCCCAACGAAGGCAACTGATACGCTGTATGCCAAGGCCAGTCAAGGCAACCGCATACTGCTCCGTGTATAAGGCGGCCAGTTAAGGCAACCAAATGCACAACCTTCTCCACAGGCCAAACACGCCTACTACACAGGTCAATCACACTCACATAAGTGTTTCTCACTATATGATTGTGAAGTCTCTGTTTTTTTTTAGCTGGGGCACAACTTGGGGCGACCACGGATACATTCTCATGGCGCGTGACCGCGAAAACAACTGCGGCATCGCTACATCGGCTAGTTATCCCATTGTGTAAAGCGGCTGTCGTTCAATGTGTGGTTGGATAATGTCATGTCATCAGTCAATGTGATGTCATCAGTCATTGCCGTTTCTTGTTTGTTTTGTAGAGGATCTTCTGGCGATCGGCTCTCTGCTTGCAACCAGCAGCTGGACAGACACCCGCCAGGCTGATGTCACAACCATGGACTCGGTCAGAAGACGTGGTTAGCGGACCTGGGGTTTTTGGCGTGATGCATAAGCTGCACTAATCGCTCCCCCCAATCACCAAGTAACACTGACTTAACGTAATACAGATTTATTACACGCTCATGCACCGGATAGCTGAATGCTTAACAATCGACAACAAAAGAGAAAATACCAGGATTTTATCTGACATAATGAACAGCAGTCGGTGGATAGGTTAACCAACACTGGATGCAAGCCGCAAGCGTGCAAGAGAATGCGGCGGTACCAAAACAGCGAGTGAATCTAGGAGAGTCTAGAACTTTACACCTTCGGCTGAACATCAATCCATGGCGCTGAACATTTCCCAGCGTACTTGGGGATCGCCGTCATCGACACGGATTCAGGGCAGTGTTGATATGAACTCGAATAAAGATATACATAGATGTAGACATGAATATTCGAATCATATCTTTTGAAAAGATATGAATAGATATTTATTTGAGATATAGAATTCTTGAACCTTTTAAAATCCTAACTATTTGATAAAAATCTTGAAAACCTTGAAGTTTAAATTAAAAAGACTTTACTTTTCACTTTTCCGAGACACTTTCGCATCTGCCGCGGTTTTTACTCAAAAGATAAAAAAAAGCTGTTATGACATCATGGCACTCTTACATGTACTGTACATAACTTGCTAGCCTCGTTCACATTAGAACTGCAGAAGCTAGAGTTTCGTGGTCGATAAGCTTGGCCGGCCAAGCTGTTGATCCTTGGCTGCATGCAGTAATTTCACATTGCAGATAGGCAGAGGCACCAGTCAGACACTGTTTGCAAGTGGCTGGAGAGGGGACAATGTCTTGCCAAATTTTAATCATGAAATAAGCTGTTGGATTACAAGCAATCATAAGTGAAAACTTTCAGACTATGCAGTGCACCTGGGTTGGGGATATCATCTGATGTTGGGGCTGATTTTTAATGGTTCGTTTCATCACAGCTGGGTTAAAAATTAGACACTCAACCTACTCTACCACAGGCTCGGTGAAAATACATATCTCTCTTGTTGCATTTGGAGCAGCGAAGCTATAAGCTAAGCCAATGAGTACTCACAGTAAGTTGGTGAACCATCACGATGGTTTTGAACGGTCAAATCGGAAGTTCCCTCTTTTTTAAAATTTTTGTGGGTCGAGCCCAGCGCCGCATAAAGCTCCCCACAGGAATTCCATTCCAACTCGTTTTGCCTATAGCCGGCCAGCAGTCATGTTATGATAAGCGAAGCCGCGAGGTGACCAGCTCTCACGGCAGCTTCCCTCTGGGTGTCTCCACTAGGAGCACCTCCACGCGAGGGCATCCTGTGCCAGCACCAGCCTCCCAGAATGATACTGGGCGAGAAGGGAGGGACCCCACTGGCTGCTGTTCGAGAACTACTTTCCTGACTCTCTCTGAGAACAGGGGTATCAATCTGCCGTTCTTAGCTGGAACAGAACTGCGGCTTCCCAGTCTGGGCTGTTAGCCCAAGCAATGCGGGACCAACGCCAGCGACTGAGCCACCGCGGCTCTCGAATCGGAAGTTGAGTCGTGAGTCTTGAGCATATCGAATCAGTCAAGTAGTGCTGGTGACATACAGTACCTAACGCAAAGATGAACGAGCGAAGCCACAAGATCACAATTCGTGGATCCTGCTGTGCACCAAATCTTGACACTGTTTCCATAATGCATGCTACAGAGCTTTTTCAATTAGCGAGGATAGGGCATTTGCGGTCTCTGGGATTTACTCTGTATAATCTGCATTAAGCGGAGTTAGAGTGATCAGAGAGAGTTTTGAGAAATTGACAGTAGAAGAGATAAGGCATAAGTTTTTCAGTAAATTAACCCGTTTTGTCCTAGTTAGAACGAGCACACAGCGATTGGGTAAGCCGCTGTCAAATGATCTCTTGATCTTTTCTGCCTTTCTTGCAGCTCCTTAGAAGATGATCCTGAGTCGTAGTCGCTGTGTCAAATATTGCACAGCACGCATACTTCCGATGGTCTGCTCCCGTTTCCAGGAGCGACCATTAGAATTAGCAATTTGAAAAAGCACCAACAGCGATGGACTGCTATGCTTTGGCAGACAGCCTTTCATTGGAAAACCGCAATTCGTGATCAGTTAGAGCACAAACAAAAGCTGCAAGATATTCTAACTGTAAACGTTCAAAGTTTTATTCTGGCCCAATCGAGAAACAGAGACTGATCGTGAGCTTGACTAAATACTGTAGAGCTTAGAATAAATGACGATATTAAGTACGTGAATATTTTTCCTGTGCAAGACAGTAATGCGCCAAGAGTTCGACGAACGTCTCAAGAAGCCTTTGGTTTACACAACAAACTTTAATGCAGCTTAGTGAACAAGAAAACACCTTTCAGTTTACGGGAAACGTATAGAAAGCGCCTTTCTATTGAATCAAAAAAATCGCCTGGAACCAGTTTGCCATTTTATTTTGAATGCTTGCTTACGGGAAATGTCGACTGGTGTACTTTTCAGCCAGCCATGTACACTAACAAACAATCCTCTTTCAACTAACCAGAGAACAGGGAGACGTGCAAATTGAGATTAAGCGTGACTGGCCACTCATCACAGTCATGCATAAATACTGTACTGGGCTGTTCTGAGGAGTCAGTCAGGGAATGTTACTAGGTACATCGGTTCGAGGTTTATTTTGACGGAAGTCCGACTTGGTTTGGCTGGTGAAAGCCCTGTGAAGGTTTTTTCTACATAGCCATAACGTTTATATTTTAGATAAATGACAATGAAATCGATCCTTGCGATTCTCCTTGCCGTCGCATTGATTCAATCGGTGACGCACGCTGATACTGTGATATTTACATCCTGTGCCAGAATGAGTAGGGAGAGAAAATCACAGATATCAGCATGCAGTCTACAATGTTATATGTTTCAGATGATGGAGCGTTGGGATCGAAAATAGCTCGCGCTGCTTGCATCTCTTCCTGCAAATTCCAAAACTGTGGCACTGGAAACTGCGAAATGCGTGGAGGACGGCCAGTTTGCGTGTGTGGACGGTGCGACAACGGCGGCGGATCGTGGCCAACGTGGCCTGGCAAGGGCAAATGATTTGGCCAAGTGGAGAGGAAGTGTACTCGTACTGTAGTTACGCCCGTAATAAATTGGAAATATGACAGAAAGTCACAAATAAACGCAATTGAGAAAATTTATGCTCTCAAAGTGTATCGCAAAAATACATCGTCCGTCGATTGCTGCCTGTCTCCTGTCTCTATAGAATAGAGACGGGCGAGTGTTCAACTCACGATTCGGTAAATCGCTTCTTGCGTATTTTGTCCCTTCACCCTCGAGTGCGCATACGCGTTTGGTGATGTGGTAAAGCCCGAAGCGTATTCCGAAGACTGCTTCTATGAACTGGCCGAAAAGTACTGGCACAAGCAATATGCTAGCTGGATAGGCCTCAGTGGTGTATCAGTGAAAGGCGTCTGTCATGGACAGCTTGGCATATCTTGAAACCAGTCGGCTGGGTTCAAATCTGGTCGTTTGAGACTTTGCTGAAACTCTCTCTCCACCTCGCACGCGGCGGTTGGTGACTCACTCTGCGTCCCTCTGGGGTGTATGAATAGGAGGTCTTATGGGTGGGTGGCTCTCGAATCTGGGTCCCGTCACAAGGCACGGGCTGGGCGGTCACCCACCTCATGGTTACCCGCCGACATCGCGGACTAGCGGCTATCACTTGTTCTTGCCTGGCATACATCCGGACTGCACTAGTTCATGGGGGTGTCCGGTCAATTGTTCTCCTACAGTTCGCGGACAATTGTTCGCGGGCAGTTGTTCGCCAGCAATCGTTCGCCAATAACAATTATTCGTGAGGTCATTTCTTCGTAAGCAATTGTTCGCCTAGGTCAATGGTAGGTAATCAGTTGTTCGCTAGGACTATTGTTCGCCAATTGATCGTCACCACTTCCTTACCTACTGCAGCCACCCCAAGGCCAGCCAGGGTCACTTCGACAACATGCGACACTCAGCTTTGGCTAGCCAAATATCGCTCAATATTAAACTTGCCGCACATTTATTACATTTGCTGCAATTACGAGCATTTTTAGTGCCTTTTCATAAAAGAGAGTGATCTCTAATTCTTGCCTACTGTATTTGGGACGCTCGAAATCCTTCTCTAACGATAACCTTCTCTCACTAACAGTACCGTGTATCTACCAGGCCGGACCCCCTGTGAAACCCTGTTGCCCCAAGTAACACGTAACTAAGGATTCACAGTATTCGTGCAGTTGTTTATGGAGAGCAATTAATTTCTTCTCGTATACAGTAGTTACAATGCTATACATGTCCCTGACAAAACTGGGTGTCGCATGATGAAAACACTGCACGAATAAAAATGCTGTCATCACCCCCCCCCCCCCCGCACCCAGAATGTAATCGAATGTGTGCTCTGATAAAAAATTTTGTTAGTAAGCAATAGTATTCAACATGGCGAATAATTGCATGTCGAACATTTGCTATGGCGAAGAATTTATAGGCGAATAACTGCTGGCGAACAATTGCATAGGCGAACAACTGTTTAGGCGATTAATTGCGGGCGAACAGTTGTCCGCGAACAACTGTGGGCGAATAATTGACCTAGATCCATGGGAAGGTATGGCCAACAAACAAACTCCCCTTCCCGTAGCACGCAAGGGCCAAAAATCGACCCTCCCTTTGAGCGACCAGGATAGGTCAAAAAGAAGTGGACCTATCCTGGTGGAAGGGCGTTAGATCCTATCTTGGTGGGGCCAGGTGGAAGTTTTTTTCATGACGTTCTAACTATAGCCCAGCATATTTCTGGGTCTTAAAGTGCACTGTCAGTGTTTGGCCAAGAATAAACCATGATGAAGATGATGATGAGGTGTGGTAACCCTAGTCACCCTCACGGGCTGTCCTATACTCTTTTGTGACTAACTCATGCACTGATCTCCCGACAAACATGAACTTTCAGCAGCATTGCGTTACTGTACATAGTACACGCAAATCGTCTGACTGCGCCGAGTCAAGCTGTAACGACGAAATAAGACTCACCGCTATTCTCAACTCAACGCTCAACGCTCAACGCATACTCGGAAAAGGGTGGTAGTCTAAAGTCCTAAATAAAATACAGAAGTAATCAGATTATTTGCTTCGACCGATAAAGTAAATACCCTGCGATATAGAAAAACTTTGCGCTTAGCGCGGTCCCCATGGACTGCAGTCGGCACTAACCGAAGTCTCACAATCTTGCCGGCACTGCGACTCGACTATGCTTCCAATAGCCTTGTGTCATTTTACATATGCCAGGCTATTGTACCCATTTTTCCTGTTCGGGTGCGACGGCCTATGGTCCTAGACCCTTGACTAATGTTGGCACATCGCTTTTTTCTTCTGTTCTTCGCATTGAAAATTCTTTTTACAGCGACGTTCTTAGTTGCGTTCGTTTAAAGCTTTTGGCCTTGGGACATTTGAGCCAAGGTCAAAAGAGTAGCTCAGAAATCCATATATGTATCCAAGCGTATCCAGGCCCCGGTTTTTGTACTTTACGGTCTTTGAGACCTCTGCTCTTCTTCGTCCAGGCGAATGGTAACTCATTTCGTAGCAATGTTGGAGCGAGTATGAATTGGCCGAAGGCGTTGGTCATTCCGCTGTTTCTAGCATTGTATTCAAAATCGACTGATGCAGGATTCGGTCAGTTTTACTTTTGACTGATATCGTGTCACTTTAGAAGATATTTTTTATTCCATCAAGCATTCCTTAGAATTCCTGCACTGTATTGCATCATGTCATATGGGACGTTCGCGCTGGGAGTTAGCACACCGGCATGATACCTTGGCTGATAGGGAGTCGACTTCTGCCCGATGAGGGGCAGGAGTCGACATGCAACATTACACGGGAGTTCGGGTCAGGAATGAGAGAGCAGGAGGACTTTGGGTAGGATTCAGCTGTAGCAGGATTTCTCAGTTGGCTAGGTCTTTCCATCACGATTCCACCAGGGGAATAAGCTGGTAAACCTTTTTTTTCCCACCCTGGATCTCAAGTGGACGGCAGCGCGGAACAACGTGGATACCTTGTCAAAACGTGGAAGAACGTGAAATACATGATGGAAATATTTTTAATTTTTCAGCAAATTTTTCTGAAAGTAAGACTTCAAGAAATTAGGCGTTGCGTTTTTAGACAAAGCGACCTGCTCTCTGCTAAATGGGCTCGTTCACGGTGGTCGTTGTTTCTTCATCATGAATACACCGTCAAATTGGTCTACTGCGTGGACAGTTTGCAAGTCGCAAGGAGGAGCCCTGGCACAGATCCACACCTATGCCGAATACTCCGACATCTTAGCGTGGATTCGGGTGAGTAAAGTGCTTGATTCTTACTTTGAAAGACGCTAGAACGCCATATTCCTTCAAAAAAGGCTCTGAATCTCCCATAAATTTTGATGGTTTTTATGGGATATTCAATGATTCCGGCACTGTACACACAATTACATTTTCCTATAGGGCACGTATCCCACTGGAAGATTTTGGTTGGCACTTAAGCGTGACAATGGTGTAAACCCGTCATCGTGCCCGATTATTCAAAATAGTACGTATTGGTATGACGACTCCACCAGTCGCAATTCAAATCTGGGCTCACCCAATACATGGATAAAATACCATGTTTGTGATGTCATGGACTTTTTGGGGGGCGGATATTGTAATAGCTTGGACATCATCAACGACACACACGAAGTAGTCCAAGATCGAAACTGCGTACCAAGCACACGTATTCCACGACCACTGTGTCATTTCAATCGTAAGTCAAAATACCTAAAGTCATACAGACAAAGCCTTGTAGCTACATTTTCAGTTCTACAACAAAATTATACCAAAACAACTTATTGCCTTGGCGAAATTCCAGTCGTAACTTTTCCTGCCAGTCAACCGGAAGCTTGTGGTTGCGAGTGCACAGCAAGGATTTGGTGTCGAAGCTTCAATTTTCTCCTCGATACGGTCGCTTGCACGAACCACACCTGTCAACTATTCTCCTGGTCCACATTGGATGGGTGTCCGTTTTGTGCCAAAAAGAGTGTAGAATCCGTTGGGGGGGGGGGGGGTTTTTTTTTTTATTTTTTATTTTTTTTTTTTTGTTTTTTCCTTTTCGAATTTCCAACTAGATGGTTACACCAAGTCGACTATGCTAGTGCTCGTCTACAGTTGTCCATTTTTCATTATTTAAGATGTATAGTATCGGCATATACTGCCTCCAACAAATTCAGCTTGCCTCCTAATGGCCTATATGATAGTACCCGTACTGCACGTTGGCTGGACCATCACTATCTGTTTTCTTTGGGAATGTACACGCGTTACTATGCGGCAACGTGGCGAAAGTGTATATTCCCAAAGAAAACAGGTTATAGAAGCAAGTAGTAAAATCTTTTTTGGACGTCAGTTGCAGCTGTTATACAAATATAATTACTCATGTTCGGCAACGACGCTGTCTTTCGCCTTACCTTCTACGGAGTCGGGTTTCCTGGGTCGTCAGGTTTTATAGTACGAAAACTCACAACCTGGGCCTAAACTCACCGAATATGGACACACCCATGAGACACGAATAATACCGCACTGCGTGTAGAATAAGACTACTATCAATGACAGCAAAACCCACACCTCTCAACTTCTACAGTACAATCACACGAGCACCAAAGTCTGAAGGGGCGAACGCTCTTTCACACACAGCACGCGTGCACCCCAGCAGAACCTGCAGTATTTGTTTCATCTCGCTCTGTTCATTCAATGATTGCTTATAGAGAGCGGCGCACACAACTGTCGTTGTCAGGCTAGGCCCGCCACTTGGGTATCGTACCTATTTTAAGGAAAGTGCCAATAATCTGGCAATCCTAAACCCTCACAATCTTCTCAACGAATCAGTGAAGATGAAGCTGAAGCAAATTGATCTTTCTGTTAAATTTCTTTACACTAGAATATGAAGCAGTCACCGCATTGAATCCTATTCAATCTTACCTTTCCCCAAATCACGGTTACCCACCATAGCCTGCACGTAGCTCGAATATTCCCACGCGTCGCCCGTGCTCCCTACATAGAAGACCAGTTTTCCAAATTCGGCCTGACCAATACACAGGTTCCCAACGTCATGTTTACACGAACAAAACCAGTCACAATGCTCCTAAACAACTCTGCGCAGGTTAACAGAACTTTCTCATATTCCATGCTCCCCTTCAATCCGGTACATAGGAGAGTATGAAAAGCATTCATTCTCAAAGACCAACCGCTCTTCATTTTTGTCTTTAGTATCACTTTTCGCAAGGCTGTTCAAAAAATGGTCATCAGAACTGAAAAAGTTCCAGATGTGGCGACCCAGGCGACCCCGCATGCTTGGTATTACCCAACATGTTACTGGTCCTTCCCGAATTACAAGTCCTCTGCACCTACTCATCGTTTTCACAAGGCGATCGAAATTTTGTCTATCATTGGTCTGATAATTTCCTGCTTCTCCCTTCTCTGTGGCATTATATCAACAATATTTGGCACCCTAGTTTATGCTGTGTTCTATCCTGGAATCATGACAACTTGGATTTGGTTGATCAACATTGGAGCACCAACTATTGGTGTATTGACTGCAAGCCTGGGTGTACGAGCTACAAGTAACTTTGAGAACACAACGACCTGTTTTCTTCTCGGTTTCCTGATCACTTGTCTGCTATGCGTTACCGCAAATTCCATCTTGGCGCTTTTTATATCGATGTGTTTTGCTGTTTGGAGTAATCCACCAACACCCGTCAGTTATGTTGATAATACGGCAAGGTTTACTTCTGACACCGTCACGTACGTGGTTCCAGAATTCATGCTCATCATAAGCGGCTTACATTTAGCTGCCGCCATTTTGGTCGGTGAGTACAAAATAGATTCGGCCTTGATAATCACCATATTAGCTGGATCACACATTTACTGTATATTGTATGAACGACATTTTTCAGGATTCGTCAACATGATAGTGGCGGTATTGTTATGCTACCGAGGTGGCACAAGTCGAGATCAACGTGACTTCAATGGAATGTGAGCATGTTTGGAAAAACCGTTAGGTGAAAAATTTTTTTTAAAGTCTATTGAAAAGCCGTCGATTTTGTACTTTTTGAATCATCGAATCGAACTAGGATTAGGTGCGCTGAAGTTGCAAAATGGCAAAAAATATTTTGTAAATATAAACGTGTGGTAACATATAATAATGCTTGTATTCGCTTGGGCAATTAGTAAAGTATTGAGCAGGGAGAAATAGCAACCGAAATAATATTTGCTGCGTTTGACTACACAGATAAAGTAGAGTGGTCGAAACTATATAACAGACAGGTGTATTTGGGGAGCTGATTCTCCAAAATCACAGAATCTATATTTTTTGACAATAGATTTTACTTTTTTCCGAAATGACACCAGTAATGGTATGAACACTAAAAAAAGCATACTGTCACCTCGTGTTTTTGGGCTGGAGCCTGTTCTTGCTTCCTAAGCCAGGCCTTAAACCTTCTAAGCCAAAAAGTGTGGGAACCGGCAGCAGCGCCCCTTTGCGTCTCCCCCTACACTGACTTTTGGACCGACGGGTGGGCTGTGAGCCCTGGACAGCCGAGACTGTCCCCTTGTATGGCTTCCGTCTCTCCACTCGGAGCACCTCGACGGTACCGGGTGAGTTGGTCCGCATGTCACTGTCAGTATTCCTGTGATTCCGGTGATCTTCGGACTTTTCGCCTGTGGAAAAATCATTTTTAGCAAAATGACCATTGAAGCTTCATCCAGAAATTTTGTAAGACCACAGCTTTTAGACTTCATCGCATGCAACTGTAAAATATTGCTGTACGAACTGGATCATCATGAACAGGTGAAGACGCTCGCTGTGAGAGCACTGCACATGCAAGCACGTAAATTCTGTGCAGTGCGTGTATGTTCAAGTCAGTGAAATACAGCAAAAGTATAATTTCACTTATACAGTATATGTTTGCGATTTATTGATTCTGGTCATCTCCTGTCCTTTTCTGATTCGTCTTTCAAATGCCTCTTATTTTGATGCTGGAGTTGGGTTTGACCCGTTGTACGCTCGCAATTTTCGCCACAATCGTTTGACGTAGTCATAAATCTTAAAATAGATACAGAATCTTAAAATAGAACACGCACCTATATCAAGGTACGTATATCAATTCCAGAACTTGCCATGCGAGCTAGTCATGCGTTAGAAAAAAGCAGTTTGCCTTTCATACGTGGCTTCTTTCAGTTGGACCACATAAGTAATGCTTGTGACCGTGTAACAAATACAGTACCTCAGGATTTCCCAGACTGTGGAAAACGAACACTGTGACGCCGATGCTAATATTCAGCCCGAAAATGACCCCGTACAAGTAAATATTGGCGTAGTAGGTTGCAAAGAGACCAAAAAACCAGGAGCAGCCACACAACGGCAGCAATGCCACCATCGAGTGCAGGTTGCTTCTAAAAAACACACAAGAGCCTTATTGCTTAGGATTGACCCCGCATATAACCTTACATGGCCGCATTGCGTTGGTGTTTGTCGCTCAGTGGTAAACGACGCCTGTGAGTGTGCGTCGCAGCTGCTTCAGTGAGTATGATTGCGGCGACAGTTGCGGCGGAAACAGGCAAAACAGTGGCGAGGTAAATATCGTTGCCCAAATTCAACCAACAGCTACAACAATGCAAGGTACAGTGCACATGTACTATAGATACTTTTGGGGCCGTTCTCTAGAACTGCTGCGTAAGCCGCAGAAGGAAACGGCCGCTTTCAAAGATCAAAGAAGCGATGACTGAACAGTCTTACTGTCAGAGAAGGCTTGGAAGAAGTGAAGTGAATTAACTAAACGCAGGCAACAGACCAGAAAAATGCAGAAAGGCAAGCCCTACTTCGAGGCGGGACTGCACTGGAAAAGTGATGATGTTGGTCCTAAAGATGATGGACAAAGCCGCCATGTTTCTTACGTTTTCTCAGATGGATAGTCTCGATATTTGGCCGCTGTACTGACGGTTGTGATCACGCCAGCTGGTACCCAACCCAGAAGCGTATTGACCTTTCGACCGAAGAATCCACCACTGCCGATGACATTGGTCAGGACGGCATATGTTTGCAAGGATTCCAACAGCATGAATGTGAAGCTGGCTGTGTAGAAAAATTGCAAGGCAACAGCTGTTGTAAGGCAAATACTCTAAACAGAGAATGGTAAATGCTGGAACCAAGAGGGTTTCAAGAAAGAGCTCACAAAATTGTCAGTTGAATGTCGAAATGATGAAACAAATATGTGCGAGCAAATCAATGCCACTTCCTGGTTGATGTGAAGAATACCTTCGACGCTAAATTGCCTACAGAGGAATGGCGTGTAGAGTGTTTTTAAGATCAATATCACTGTTTACTTCGTGAGGATGAAGAGCAGTGCGGCAGTTGCGGAGAATCCAATCAACATTGTGCAGCCAAGTGACATAAGTGCTGTTTCAACTATTTTTTCAGTAGTCATCTCGACTGATAATGGACCTAAAAATAAAACCATTACTAGGCATTTCTTACGATTAGTCTAACCTACGGCGCGCTGTACGTAAGGAGTTGCGCATAATTTTTGAATTTTCTGGGCATACCCTCTTGTCCGCCTGAACAGACGTCTGCAAGCAAAGATCCCCCCTTACAAGAAACAGCATTTCTGCAAAGAAAGCTCCTTGGACAAACTTTTTTAACCTAACGATGTCGGAGCAGCAGCAGAATAAAGCGAAATCAGAGTCGATCGCGCTCATTCGCTGAGGGCTAGAAACTGACATCAATCTGCTGGCAGGAACTCAATAGGCCTTTGGCAGAGCACCTGACTGCGGAGCTCGGAGCGGCCTCTATGGATGACCCCTAAGACTCCCCACTTTAGCTGCAGTAACATCTTTCATATAAAATAAAGCATGAAGTACGGGAAATCATAATTGACAGCAAACCCGAGGATACCGAGCACTGGAAGAAATCCTGTACTGAACATGATAATGCTTACTGATTTCGTTTTGGACTTCTCTGCCGACAGGAATATTGTCGATGCCCAGCTCATCGCTAGCAGCTGTCTGGTATCCAAACATTTCTTTTTGAGTGATTAATTCCGACCAGACGGTGGGTTCGAGTGAGATTGCTGGAGGAGTTTGATGACTGGCTCCATTTGGCTCTTGCTGAGACCATGGCGACGAAGGGAACATGGATGGTGCAGATGTTGATCGTGGAGGTGTGGCACTTCCGGCAATGCTGCTTCCTATTTCGATGGACATTTCCGGTGATGCCAGAGCTAGTTCTGGCGTCTCCATCAGAGGTGTGCTGGCCTGAACCACTTGGTAGCGGGATGAAGTTGCTAGTTTGGCTGACGAAATTGTGAGCGCCTTGATAATCAAAGCTGGCATGAGATTTGATGAAGCTTTTTTAGTGGACACGACAGCTTCGACAGCATGCTTTACAGCAGGTAATTGGGAAGCATCAACCTGGGGTGAGAAATCTGGATCCGACAAGGCTGATTCTTGGTTCGGTGGCATATTAGCGACATCAGGATTAGTCTTAGACTCACTGCTCAGCGCTGCACTTGAAGCGAAAGCCAATGTTTGGAAATTATTAATATTTTGTGCTTCAGGAGGGGCTGATGCTTGAAACGGCAATCTTGTATTTCTTTGCGTATCTGAACTAGTATAGGAACCAAAGAGAGGGTCGACTGCGTTAGAGGGTGGAGTGCTATTTATGACCGTGGTTTCTTCAAGGCCCACTCTACGAGAAGGAACGTTTGCTTTCGCTGATGTGGGTATAGGATGTGTCGGAACGCCCTCGATGTTATTCAATAGCAAGACTGTTTCAGATGCTCCTGTGGGGGAAAGAAGAGTCCGTGGTGCGAGAGCACCTGTCTGATTCTGATTCTGAGTGTAAGCCATACTTGCCAATCTTATATTGGGAACTAACTCATTTGCGCCAGAGTCATTCAATAAGTGAACAGAAGAAGTTGCAAGATCGATTGAGGCTCTTGATCCTGGGATAGCTTTGACAGTTTCAGGGGTCGTGCGGCTCTGAGCCATGGCTACTGTAGACATTTGCTGGTTTTCAACTATCGTTCGCTGTTCTATTTGCGAGGGAACAGCGGTGATCGTATGTAGCACAATGTTCACGTGAGAGCTGGTATCACTTCCCTCAGTGTGATTATCTACGTATTGGGTGCTCGAGAAAACTGCGGTGGCGTTGTTTGATGCTGTGGTAGACGAAATAGATGGATTGCTTTCATTGTTGGACCCAACATTTTTATCACGTGTCTCCGCTGCTGTGGCCATTGTTACTGTCGCAGTCCTATCCTTTGCATCAGCAGGTGAAGAGACTTTAGTTGCAGGCATGGAGTCAGAGGATGACCAAGATAGAGATGTTGATGGCCTCATCAATAATGAGGTCATCTCTTTCGGCTCCAAAATTTCTTTGGTATCTTCGTGGTCGAATCGCCTAGCTGTGGGCAGAATGTCAGGTGTTTGATCGGTCACTGAGCTCATCGTCGATGTTTTCGAAATGTCCAACAAAACCGTTGCTGACCCAGCGCTAAACAAGGTTTGATTAGTGTATACGGTGTTCAATGCCGATGGTGTTTCCGAAGTCTCATCGTTGGCAGCGTTCGCTACTGTTGGCTGTGCTGGCAAGGTAGGAAAATCGGGGCCAACAAAAACTGTACTTGTGGTAACAGTAGAGAATGGTGTAGTGACTTCATGATCATCTTCATTCACTGTCTCATCCGCTCTTGTTAATTCTTGAAAATGCACTAGTGCGACTGATTGCATATGAGCGGTTCCTTCGCGGTCTTCAGCTGCATTTTCAGTTGAGAGTTGTGGGATTGTTTGCGTGTTTTTTAGCGCAAGCTTATCTGTAAGCGATGTACTAGCTGCCGCAGTAGATTCTGGGGCGTAGACTAGTTCATGGGTTGCTCGGTGATCGAATTTGCTTGGGGGAGTGTGTTCACGTCCGATCGCTGAGCGAGATGTCGATAGCATTGTCTTCATTGTTGAGTCTGGACCGGATGTCTCCTCACTGTCCCTCATGCTTGTCAATTCATTTCCAGTTGTCTCTTCTGGTTTTGCCATGGTGAGTGGTGTAGTAGCGTGAACTATTGGCTGTGAGGCTGAATGGTGAAAACTGGCACGTGGTGTTTGCAGGCGTTGGATGCCGAATAGTGTGGTTGACTGTGTGTGCGCCTCGCTCACTTGTAAAGTTGTGCCTGCGGGCTCCAGTACGGTTGTATCCAAGTCGGAGTCAGGTTCAGTTGCGCTCACAGTAGCTGAAGGTTCCACTGCATAAACTATTGGTTGAGAGAGCAAGCGGTCAAAAATGGCGGGCGGCGTCTGCTGGCGTCGGATACCAGACCTTGACATAGACAGGGTATAACGCTCTGTCAAGGGTGAAGTGGTCGTATCTACGACTTCCTCAAGGGTGGTCGCTGATTCAGAGACAGGCTCAGTAGCGCTTCCAGTACTTGATGGCTCTATCGCAAAAACAAGTGGCTGTGAGTCTGGGCGGTCAAAAATGGCTGCCGGCGTCTGCTGATGCCAGATACCAGACCTTGACGCGGGCAGCGTCGTATGGTCCTCTGTCGCAGTTGTTGTATCTCCTGCTTCCTTAATGGTGGTCGCTGATTCAAAGGAAGTCTCACGATTGGTGGAGCTTGCAGTACTTGATGGCTGTCTCGCAAAAACAAGTGGCTGTGAGAATGGGCGGTCAAAAATTACAGGCGGCGTCTGCTGGCGTTGGATACCAGATCTTGACATAGACAGGGTATAACGCTCTGTCAAGGATGTAGTGGCTGTATCTACGACTTCCTCAACGGTGGTTACTGATTCAGAGGCAGACTCAGTAGCGCCTCCAGTACTCGATGGCTCTATCGCAAAAACAAGTGGCTGTGAGTCTGTGCGGTCAAAAAATGCAGGCATCGTCTGCTGGCGTTGGATACCATATCTTGACATAGACAGGGTATAACGCTCTGTCAAGGATGTAGTGGCTGTATCTACGACTTCCTCAACGGTGGTCGCTAATTCAGAGACAGGCTCAGTAGCGCTGGCAGTACTTGATGGCTCCATCGCAAAAACAAGTGGCTGTGAGACTGGACGGTCAAAAATGGGAGGCGGTGTCTGTTGGCGTCGGATGCCTGACCGCGACGAAGACATTTCACTTTCTAGGGTCGAACTCGTGGGAGTTGTGAGTCGATTGGAAGAGCTCGTTTCCATTAATGGCGTTGCAGCTGTAAGAGGCAGCAAGTGTCTTGTAGATGTTGCCAGTGGCGTCGAAGCTGGCGAAGTTTCCATCGGTTCAGTAATTACATCGCTGGCTGCTTGCAAAGTGGTTGTGCTTGCCATTTTCGAACTTGACGTAGACAGTTTAGGGGTTGGTGCTAAAGTCGTCGCGTAGAAGGTTGATTCAGCGCTCATTGACAGTGAAGCGGTGAGTGGGCCAGTCGAAGTACTCGCAGGGATTGTTGCAGTGCTTATCTTCGCAGGTGTGATGATTCTCGTGATGAGTCGTGATGATGAGATGTGATGAGTCGTGGCTGGTCCAGTTGAGGTAGTATCAATTGTGTATTCCGCGTTAGTACTTTCTGTTTCGACTGTATCTGAATATTCAGAAGTTGGGTCTGGTGGAGGCGCCGACTTTGGTTTGGTGGTGGATCCCCAGGTACTCCGAACTGTTGTTGTTTTCCGTCTTGTTGCACTGCTAGTCGCCAGTGTTGAGGGTGAAGAGATGCTAGAGAAAAGAGAACTTGCACTTGTGGATGAACTGGATGCTACTCGAGTGGCTGTTGACGAGGAGCTGCTGCTGAGCGTCACAGCAACTGTGGTTGTAGGGTCGCTCGTGCTGGCGGTTGTGGAGCTGGTGCTGGGTGCATCAGTTGACCTTGAAGTCGACGGGGCTTTGCTCTGTGTCACAGTGCTAGCGATGATCGTCGAAGGACTCTTTGTGCTGATGGATGATGCTTTTGAGCTAATAGAGGTTGTCATAGTTGTTGTGGTTGAGGTGGTAGGAGACTCAGATATCGGATCCCAGCTACTTGCTATTAAGGAAGGTACAGAAGCTGTTATGGCTTGCGAAGGTGATGATGGTGATGACGATGTTGCAGTTGTCGATGGTGGGGATGCTCCTACTGAAGTGGTAGCAGTAGATGATGTTGACCTCGTTCCTGCAGGAGTGACTGCAGTTGTCATTCTCACAGAAGTGGTCGCTATGGTCGAATTCGTCATTCCAACAGAGGTCGATGAAGATGTCTTCCCTAGTGACGTAGTAGTTAGAGAAGCTGGCGTTGTATCAGTAGAAACAGTCGCTAACGACGCAATCGTCGTAGTTGTAGTTGTCGGTGACGTCGCTGTGGAAGATGAAATTGGCGTTTTTGTAGAAACAGTAGTTGAGGTTGGCTTTTGTGTACTCGAAGCTGTTGATGACCCACGAGTGCTTATCGTTAATGTGGTCGTTCCCCCACTTGTGGCTTGAGCCAAGGTGGTTGTGGTCGAGCTACCTGAAGTACTATGAAAAACTGAGCTGGCCAGTGGTGTGGCTGTCATTGGCACTGCTGATGTCGATATCGGCGTGCCAGTTGCATTTCTAACTGGTGATGTTAAACTGCTGCTTGGACCGGTGGTCGATGTTGATGATTGGGCTTCTGTCGAGCTCAGCACTGTTGTTGAGCTCCGATTCGAAGAAGTAGTTGCAGAAGATGCTGGTGTAGTCCGAGCAGTTGACGTGGGCGCGTTATATAATCTTGTAGTTGAATCTGATGGTGTTGATAGAGTAGTGTTGAATCCAGGCGAGGTTGAAGGGGGCATGGTCGATGAAGTTGTCGTTGTGACTCTTTTGGTTGTAATGGGCACTGTCGATCGTGTTGTGGTGGAGGCTGTGGTTGTTGAGGTTGTTGATGTTGGTGGACATGCGCTAGACATCCTCGTCGGTGCCCTAGCTGTTGTGGAAGGTATTGTCGATGTACTAGTGATTGTGCTTGATTGGGTGGTTGATGCTGTCGTTGACGATGGTGACGTGCTTGTTGTCGTGGTGCTGGTTGTGCTTGTTGTAGTCGTAGTAGTCGTTGTGGTGGTACCTGGAAGCACAACTGTCGTCCTCAACAGGTTATAGGAGTGGACTAGATCCCTCGGCTATCAGTGCGAACCACTTCGCTAGTCAAATGTGGCATCCTTACCTGTGAGTTTTATGTAGGTTAGCTATGGATAAGGTATGACGCGACATGACTCTTCTAAATTAGTGCCTGCCAGGAACGAAATGGAGGGCGAGATCAAGGTCGAGTGAGTGGTTTGGTTTGCAGGCATCTGAAGAGGACAACTCTTGCATTCCTGTTCTGAAGTGCTCTGTGAGTACTTCGATCAGGAATTCAAGAGAGCACCATCAAAACTACTTCAATGGCCGACAAATTGAGGGTGCACACGGCCCTTGTGGCGTGTTGGCAATAAAATCAGCACGAGGTGTCGAGGACGGCGTGTGTAACCCTCGTGCCTTTAGGCCATGGCGAGTGCCCCTGGCAGAGAGACGTCAACCTCTCGGGTTGATGTTTCAGCCGTAGGTAGGGTTGCAAGACTGCCTTCAGCCAGAGTTTTTGGGTCGGCCACCTCCCTCCTACGCCTACCAGGACTGGTTACATTGGCGTCACGGCCCTTGGGGCCATCCATAGTGGTGAAAGTCCCCGTCCAACCGATGTTCATCATGTTCATCCCATGTTCATGTCTAGGGCGTATAGACAAACACCGATTTAGTCTGCACTGCAGGGGCAGCGTGAGGTCCGCCCGCGATGGAGGGAGGTCTTCTTTCCCGGAAGAGCGAGCCGTCGCTTGTTCTGTCGATGCGAGGAATGCAATTCTCATGCCTGGTAGGCCATGGCGAGTGGGAGACAGTAGTCGATATTCCCCCTGCTTGGGAGACGTCAACCTCTCGGGTTGATGTTTCGGAGTTTTCTCGCTGACTTCAGTCGGCCACCCCCACCTACCTGGACTGGTTACACGTGGGATTGTTTTTGGCTTGACCCTAGTTTACGGAACTTTTTGAACTCCCTCGTACTATGGAGCAAGCCAAGGATTTCATTCTGTCATTGTTCTTATGGCTAGGCGCATCAATCTTTTCTGCCGCTTTTGAAGCTATGACATATGTGAGGCTCTGTTGCTAGGGTCAGCACATCTGTATTGAGGCCCACTCTTGTCTTCCCAGGAGAGGATCGATTCTTGTCTAAGTTTTGGGCCAAACAGCTTGGAAGCTAGACCAATATATTTCGAAATGTATTTTAGTGCATCTAGAATGCTTCAGGAGATTTGGAGTGCAAATCCAAAAACCCTAAGACCCACACACCATCTGACTTACCTTAGCTTATTGTCCTGGGAGGCAACATACTAGAAACCAACGCCAGTCGTGCAAGAGGTTGCGGAAACCTCCCTGCTAAATCATCGTACTCGGCGTGAATATCTTATCTGCACCTTTTACTCACGCGTTTTTTGTCAGCGTGCATCAGATCCTTTTTTCATATCAAACTTTACCCAACAAACTGTCCTGGGTGCATCTCTCTCTAGCATCACTCACCACACCTACAGAAAGGCCATCTGTTTGCATAGAAAAGACAGCCCACTCACTTGTGACGTTGTAATATTGGCAAAATACAGAATCTACAATCGTGCTGGATACTTCTTCGGTCCAGTTATAGGCGTCGGACTGCTTTGCTAGTGTGATTCGTGCACTGTCCGAAAGAGTAGTGGCCAGTAGTGGACTCACGTCCCAAGTTGTAACGCTGCTATCGCTCCATAAATATCTGCTCGATGCTGCAACAAAGTTGTAGCCGATCGGAAACATTTTTGCAACGGAAATGTTGTAGCTTCGTTCCAAATTTGTCCTAGCCAGAAGTGATAAAAATTTTAATTGTTTTCTTTTAAAAAAAAGACGACTTAGAACTTACTTCCAATCCAGGAAAGCATCGTATTGCTGTTCGGAGACGAATGAAGGCAGTATGCCGCCAGCTTCCACACAGAAATTGCCAGCAGCTCTCGCAACTGTTGGGGCTTGGCGAACTAATTTGTAACATTTGGACGAAAGCTCAGTCCATCCTTCGGGGCAGACTAAAATGGGAAAAAAACACCAGGTTTGTAGGACAGGCGCTTTCGATACATTCAGTACTTACTTGATGGTTGTGATTTCCTCCACTCACACAGCACAGTAAATTTGACCGATGTATTACAGCTGACAGCTTGCCATTGATAATCGGGTAAGCTGTAATTTGCTATCGAGCAACCGCGATTCGGTCTGGGATGGACATTTAGTTCCCAATTGTTCCACACAAAATTTGTTTTGTCGGCCCAAGACCATGTCTTGCCATCCAACGAGGGATTTGTTAGTCCCAGCCATACACCTGGTTCGTTCAACGGATGCCCTTGCAAAGTCGAGAACAAGTCAATTTGGTTTTGTAAAGCATTTATTCCTTCGGGACTACCAAAGCTTGGGAGAGATCCTCCAATTGCTTGGCATGCTTCTAATGCCTTTGCGTAGGAGTCTGTTGCGAGCGGCCCACTTGGCGGCTGCGCAAAACAGCAGCATGGCTGGTAGAAGATCCAGGGCTGTTGGTCACACCATTTCTTCCTCGGCCTGTCTTGGCAGATCAGGCTGTTGGCCAGAGACCCGCAGCTTGGTTGTTGAATTGAGCCTGTAGAAGCATCGGCTTGAACACAGTGCTGCTTGAACACAGTGCTCATCGTGTCAAACGACCACATGGCTGGGTTATTATACGTTGGCGGGTTCTTTTCATCCCAAGATGATGTTGACGGCGTGAGGCCTAGCCAATAGGTGCTTATTGGCCAGGTACCACGGTTCGCAGACCATCTTGCGGCATTGGCGTTCAAATCAGAGCTAAAAGTATTGTGCTGATATTAGACCTCGCAAAGCTCTATTTCTCATACGCATGTCTCGCGTAAAGCATTTTCTGGTACCCCCAAACTATAAAATGCCCTCGCTCCTACCAGGTTTCATATCACTTATCGTTAGACTTACATCCATCTGCTTGTGTAGTTCCACTGCTGTATGTCATCGAAACTCGGCAAGGTTAACCCAAACGCGTCGCATATTTGAGAAGCCTTGACACGATTGAGTCTTGTAAAATTGGTGAAGGGAATAATGCATCTGTTCAGTCGTTGTAACCAAATGAATCCCGGTTTGCAAGCTGCAATGCACAGTAATTCACAGTAAGCTGTGAATTTTCTGAGAGCACTCAACTCACGATTTGTGATTGTGTCTTCTCGGACCTGGCAAATAACTGTGCTCGGTGTCGTGCATGGGGTGCTCTTCCATCGCATGAAATCAACATCCATTTCACCATCACTGTGGACGCAAAGGTTACCGTTATCTCCGGGCGGATGCATGGTCGCCCACAAGGTGAAATTGTAGTTATTCGATTTTGTGTCCTGATATTCCCAGAACACGGCGCCAGAATTTTGACGACGCAATCCGATCCAAACATTTCGCATTGTGTGTTGTCTCCCCATTTCTCGCAGTGACCATCGATACCGAAGGAAATCTTCCCATTCTTGCATTGAGTGGAATGCAGGCAGTTGACCCTGCTTCCCCCACATGTTATTTCTATTGCACTCTGCCATGGCAGTGGCGTAATCCATCGCCGTTCCATTATTGATAGCTAAATAAGCAATACTGCCCAGATTGTCGTCGCTATAAACTGTCCATTTTCGAGATATTCCTTCTACAAACACTGAAACTCTTTCGCCTCGACTTATCCTTTTATTTAGTACACTCACTATGTCCACGGCAAATATAGCCATGTCGTTCAACACATGGCTCGCCAGAATGTGTGTGATTTCCCTGGTCTGCATGTAGTTTCAGACAATGGGCTTTGCCGGGTGATTCAGGTTGAATGTCCTGGTCGAGATACAATTTTGGGTCATATTTGCCCCACACGTATTGTCCCGTAACTTTGAAATCGGATGGTTTTCTTCCTCCGTAGATTCTCAGGTATCCTATTGGTGGTCTGGGGTCAGATGTGGTCCAGCCTCGAATTAAGCCAACCCAAGTTGTTGTGGAAAAACCCAAGTTGATAAATACGCGCCTAGAATTTTTCAAATTAATAGATCTGATTTAGTTTAAACCTATAGTAGCATGGGGAAGGGGGGGGGGGTAACCTTCAAGAAGGTGAGTATGCTGTGATACGCAGTCCCTATGTAAAATAAGCTTGGCATACTTCGTTTTGCTCACATCCATATCCCCGTTTTTTAAAAGCGAAAATCGAATTTTTGGAGAAAGTTGAATTGCACCCACTTCGCGCGTTTTCGACTGTGATGCGCAGGCAGCAGTTCATACTGTAGCCGCTGGTTTGTCATCCTAATCAATGCTTTTAGTGACTCCATTTTTTTAATTTGTGATTAAAATTACCACAAAAATTGGTGAGTGTTCCAAAAACGAGTCATAGTCAATTTTCAGGTCCCAAAACCAAACTCTTCATTCTAGGGATATTTTAAAATGATGGAATATGATTTTTTGCTCGAACCTTTTAGTGATAGCTACGCTTGGACGATTTTGACAAGAGTACTAACATGCTTTAGCAGAGGAAAACACCTGATTTGATTTTCCTCCGTTTCAAAAAATTTTATGAAATTGTTGCGCCTCCCCTGTTTAGTTTATTGTCTGAAAATCTGCCATCCTGAGTGCCCGTGAGTGTAAAACTCTTGCCATCGAGTCGTTTACAGTTTCAGCACCACAACGGGAGCATACAACAAATGTGAACATAGTCACATTATTGTTGACCTAACATTGATATAGGCTATTTGGCGGAAGCACTTTTTTTTTTCAAAAATCACGAGTGAGATCGATTACGTTGTTGGATCTCTAAAACACTTTAGAAAACAGTTCCCACCTCTTTTTTTGCTAATGCTACGAAAAACACGGAACAGTGTATCTGTGACTAAAAATTGTTTTGGTTACAGTAATCTGCTATCCTGAGCATCACAGTCGAAAGCGCGCGAAGTGCGTGCAATTCAACTTTCTCCAAAAATTCGATTTTCGCATTTTTCAAAAACAGGGATACGGATTTGAGCAAAACGAAGCATGCCAACCTTGTTTCACATGGGGACCACATATCACACCATACTCATTTTCTTAAAGTTTACCCCCCCCCCCCCCGCTCGTGCCACTATAGCGTAAAGGGTGAAAGCTGTGAAAATTTTATACCGCATTATCTGGAATTCTTCGCCGTTGTCACCAATGTCAAAGACAGTTAAAGATCCGTTTTTTGATGCGCACTCCAGATTAGCTTCCGCGAAAGGCTTCTCATCTCCACGACTGCTCGAGAAATAACAAGCGCTCGGATCAGATGGTGTTTGGTAATAAAGCGTTGCATTAGGGCACGCTAAAAAAGACTCTTTTTTTCTTGACCCCTCTAATCGTCAATGCAAGAACTTACTGCTTTGTGGTAGTTGCTGACAAATGTAATTGGCAACTTTATTTTCGTCCTCATTCACCCAATTAGCGTTGCTAGTATCATTGCAAACATCCATTTTCGACAGGGCAAAATGTTTTCCAGCCATTTCTCGGCCGCCATAAAAGTACTTTATTCCCCATATCCCAGTGAACTTGACCGTATTGGCGACGTACATTCTTCCATTATCAGCGAAACTTGACCAGCCCATCCAAAGCTCCGTCACATCACCAAGGAGACCCGCTCTGGAATATTTGCCCTGTCAAAGGCGCATGGTCAGGATGACGAGAGCATGAAAGCTTATACCTATATTCCAAAAATCCAACCCATTCGGGTGAATTATCATGTTTTTTGAACGTCACGTCTCTCGGCTGATGATGAAAATCGGGCAAAACGCCACCGATTTTGTGGCATTCCGCCTCCGCCTGGCGCCAAGTCACTTTGAGCTGATTTTCTGGGTGATAGAAACATCTGGAACCAATCAAAGTCCAGCCAGGATTGCAAGTTGTGGCTAAAACGAATCACTACGGTTAAAAAGCAGCAATAATCAGAGTAGACGCTAGAGTTCCTGCTCGCCGCCAGCCAAACATGGGTGCGTCTACAGTAATCTGACTTGTGTTTCTAGGTCTCGATCCCAATGTCTAATGGTCAATCGAAGCAGTTTACTGGGATGCTCGTCCGCCAGGGGTAGGGTGTCGCTTCGTTTTTCAAACATGGCTAGCATGAAACGTGTGGTAGGCAAGTACATTTGCGAAATTCACTTTTCACATTTCGAATTTTCATGCAGAAAGCTCTGTTTAAAGGCTCCTGCATACTGGGCGCGTGGACGCGTGCGGGCGTGCGAGCGCGCGTGCGTGAACGAAAATCCAGGTTATACTTCACGCGTGAAAGCTAGCGTGGGCGCGTGCGTGAAGATGGCGCGTGCGTGAGAGAATGGGGAAAGGGGGTCGCGTGAACACGTGACGCCGCCTTGCGTGAGCCTCCTAACTGATCAGTCTGCAACGGGGATGGTTTGGCAGTCTCACTCGTGAAATCGAAATGCCATATTCTGTGTTTACAGCAGATCGATATTTTGAAAATCCTTGTTGAGAATGCTTTTTAATTTGTCCCAAAAAAGATCTAGCAATAACCGCATTGACGTTCTAATGAAAAATAATAGTATGTAACAAGTAAAAAAGGCAGCTTTTGATTTTATCTTTTTGCGCTGTCATGATTCCGAAAAATGACGTAACATCTGCAGTCTTCTATAGTATCTAATCTTAGTCGCTTAGCCCCGCAGCGTGTTCAATCCACCAAGCATTTCATTTGAGTAGCCCTGTGCGGGGACATTTGAAGTCTGAATTTATGCGGGAACATCTCACAAATAGTAAGACCTGGAATAAACTTGAAAAAGGCGCTCGAAAGCTCATCATCTTGCGGTTCAATATATTTAAAATCTTTCTAAGACCATGTGTTAGGGACATATGGGCCAGATCGCCCAAGTACACAGTTTTATGTGTATTCATAAAGAGGAGGTGAAACGCATATTTGACTTTTGCTTCACCATGCACTCATGGGGTACTTACTACTGAGCACGAAAAATAACATGCTCAAATTTTTCACTTATAAAAGTCTCGGTCGAACCTTGCAGAAACCATGTCTTAAAAAAATCATTTAACAGTAATCCATGACGTAGATTCAACAAATTTGACAAAACTGTCGTGTTGTTTAATAAATTCAACCTCTTTCTGAACTTTTTCCTTTTCACTACTGAAAAAACAAGTGAGATTCAAGGCTCCACACGCGTGCGTGATTGATCTAGGAAAAGTCAATTTTGGTCCGCACGCCACGCGCCGCGTGCACGCTTAGCGTTCACGCGACCATCACGCGAGCCAAAGTTTTTCGACCGGCATACTTCGACGCGGCGCGTGGCGTGGCCGCGTGATCACGTGACCGACCGCCACGCGCTCACGCCACGCACGCACGCCCGCACGCGTCCACGCGCCTAGTATGCAGGAGCCTTAACATGGGTTCAAGGGCAAGGCTAGCGTTTAGGAACTAGTTTCCTCTCGCGCATATCTGGTGGCTATAGGCCTATTGGATAAGCGCCGTCTACGTACATCCCCATCTAAAACACTCGAAAAAAACAGCGCAAGGTCCTGATTTTTTAAAAGAAAGAGCTGCAGCATTTTAGTAGAGTGATCACTGCACAAATTGCTTTATTCTAATAGGCGCTAAAGACTTATTCTGGCCTATAATTTCTTTAAAAATGATTTTCGCTGATTTCTCCATTTTCTCCTGAAAAAAGTTGAAATTCTCAATTTCTCAAAAGCCACAAAAGCCATAGACCTAATAAACAATAATGAACTCCGTCATTTTGAACTTAGCATACTATACTTACTAGAAGTTGCTGAAAATGGGGGCATAGCCATGCGGCAAACAACAGCACGATTTTTTGTGCAATCAGCAGTGGTGAGCTGATAATGATTATTGTTTGCCCTGCTGACCGCGATGCACGCATCAGGAGAGGGGTCTGCAACGGTCAGTTTGTCAATGCAGTTGGCGAGCGTCCCGTCGACATTTGCGTAGACAGAATTGATCCGCTGCAAGCCAATGTATATATCTTCGTAGTGAGATGGAGTGCCATTAATTGAATTCATATTTATCATAAACATCCTGAAAATAAAATGTTTTTTGCATGGCTAATCCTTCAATAAAGTCTGATCCAGAAATAAATCAGAGCTATTGCTCGGGCCAAAAGGTGTCTTACTGATATGATACACTTACAAGTATCGCCTGAAAAGATCCCAGACGAAGGGTGTGTGAAAAGAAGCAATTGTCGCTTGCTTAGCTGAACAAGCCGCGGTAGCTTCTGAAAATTGTTGGGTGTCGCTCAGAATTTGGTAGCAATATGAACTGAACATCATCCATCCATTGGGGCAATCTAAACACACATACTGTCATCATATCTGCTGATCTATCTCTAATATAAAAAAAGCTTACAATTCGGTGCTGCCTGCACATCACGCTGACAGATGAAAGGATGTTTGCGTGTACACACCTCCCTTTTCCGTGTATTGTCGGTCCTGTCCCAAACTGCGCAGTGATTAGGTGCAATAGAATCGAATGTACCGCTAATAATCGACGAGTAATTGGTTGGCAAAGGCGGATACGTGTAGTCAGCATAGATTAAGACATCCCTATCTGCATAATCGTTGAAGCCAATCCAAAAAATATCCCCAGCTGGCTCTTGATTGAATAAGCCGCGGGCGCAATATTGATTAGTGAATAAGCTGAAGCCATCGTTTTGATTTACGTCAGAAAAGGTTGCCAGGTGAGCTTCGAGATTCTGACAGTATTGTTCTGCCTCGTGCCATGTAGCTGTTGGCTCAGGCGGGGCCAGATAGCAGTGCGCGACCCATGATCCGTTGAATATTGTAGTCCAGCCGATTGGGCATTCTGCAAATGATTTACCAAATATCATCTGCAGTAAGGACATGCGAAAGCTTTTTTTCCTACTACTTAAGAGAGCTGCATTGCGCTTGGGTCTCGATTTCATGTCATTTTTTTGTTTGTCCGCCCTTACAGTTGTTCTAAATATGACCCATGGTGTCCCATGTTTTAACCCCCGAACCTTTTCTTTTCTTGTCTTTTTGTAAGAATGGATGCTTCTTCGGGTATACTGTAATTTGCTTCAGCTCAGTCTGTGATTATCAGAGAAGTCTCTTTGCAATGTCTGCCGCAAACGTGCAATCATGCCTGGCAAGCGCAGAAGAAAGTGTGGCTGAGCGAAGTCGGCGGGACTAAAGCTGTGCTGTGTGTAATAGGCATGAACTATGCATGTACATATTATGCACAGGTCGTGCAGGGGTCAGGAGATTCTGCGCCACTGGCTTATTTTTCGGCGGTGTGCCTGGGATCTGCTCCTTTTCCTTTTCAGCTTTCGCTCTCCAGCCACTGAAGAGCGAGTAATGTTCTGTGATCTTTCTCTTATGGGCTGGGGTGACGTGTTGTGTTGATCGTATCTGTCCCATGAACTGTGGATTGCACCTCTGTAGACCCATAGGGCCGTTTGGGGAGTCGCAGATGCGCGTGGCGCCTACGGGACTCGCTGGACGTCGACCGTGGACGAATTCCGCTGACTCCGGTCACGGGTTCCTGGTCTAGCCTTTTGGTGGGCCTTCTCTCACTGGTTCGTCTGATCCTTGTTTCCTTAGCCTGACTGACCTGGACTGTCTTCCGGGATCCCTTAATTGAAGGTGCCCTACTTTTCGTGGGGAGCGTGGGTTCACGCTTCTTCGGAGGGGAGGAATGTATTAGGCATGGACTAGGCATGTGTTATGTCCTCTGGCCTATGTGTGTACTGGTTCGGGGAACCAGTCCGCCTCTCCTAAGTCAGGGCCAGCACGAGACCGAGAGCGAGGTCGAGGTCGAGTGACTGGTCTGATTGCAGGCATCGGGAGAGAACTAGTCTTGAGTTCCTGGTCTGAACTTGCTCTGTGAGCACTCCGGGCTCAGGTCCGTCAGAGCTCCTTTGACGGCCGGCAAGTGCGGCTGCTCCCCGAATTGTGAGTCTACACGGCCCTTGTGGTGTGGTGGCTAATAAACGAAATCGCAAGGCGTCGTGGACTTCGTGGAGCTGTTCCTGTGGCTTGAGCCATCCTCTGGTCAGCCCTAGATAGCCCAAGGGCGAGCCAAGGATTTCATGTTTTCCTACATAACAGCAAGGAAAATGGGTCTTTTTGGGTTTGCAATAGAGAGAGAGAGAGAGAGCCAGAATGTACATGTGGGAAACTGTATGCTTCAAGAAGAGCCGTGAGAAGGTGACTTACAAGGCTGTGAGGTTTCGAGTCAAGAAATGGTTACATTGCGATTACCCCTTCGGCTGGGGCATGTAATTGGCGGAATAGCCTTACATTGGAGAAGGTACCGCGGGGAGCGGATAGACTCAAAAACCCTCCATGCAGGTCACCTAGTCGTAGGTGCCTGAGACATCAGCTCGACGGGTTTCAGCCCCGCCTGAAGGAGCGTATCGAGCGGCCAACAAAGGCAACTGATACGCTGTATGTGGCGGCCAGTCAAGGCAACCACATACTGCTCCGTGTGTAAGGCGGCCAGTTTACGGCAACCAGATACACTATCTTCTCCACAGGCCAAACACACCTACTACAGCCATCAACCCCCAAAATAGCCGTTTCCCAGCCAATGAAAATCGATTATTCTCTCCCATCCGCCATGGCCTACCAGGAACGAGAGTTACACACGGTGTGCTTGCAGCTTAGAGTAAGAACATTCTACTACATGTCACCAAGCGATTGTATATATTCTGTGAAGAAACGATAGGTAGAGCAGCCCATACCGCTGCGGGATACGTGTCAGGCCTTATAATAAGCGGACTCGTTGAATATAGAAGTGCGCTATATTTACTACAAAAGCCTGGTTATATTTATGGCAAGCATATTTCAGTATGTACATGATCAGCGGGCATGAAAGTGCGCACCAGCTGTCTTATTATTCGCTTGTTCAGAGTACCTTGGGGCACTGACTCACTGACCTGTCTGATTGTTTTTGAGACAACAGGAAAAGCCAGAAACCATTCACTACTTTTGACAAGAAAAGGGCTTACTTTGAAACGGGCGGGATAATAAGGCGAATATGATGGCTTTACTTACGTGGTCTTAATCTACTAATTTGCACTGGGTATGATGCCAGCAGATCATATTTCTGAAAAAGACGGCCCCCAACTGCCGCACATGCATCAAAGGCCGCCTGAAAATTATAGGGCCGCTTTGTACGCTCGAATCGCAAACAGACATTTGCCACATTAGTCCAGTTGCAGGGGCACAGATGATCAGCTGAGAAAAAAAAATATATTAAAAACCTTCGCCTCTCGCGGGACCAAGTATTGTAAACCTTACTGGGCTGCAGTGAAGAGTGATTGGGATACTTTTCGCAAAGTGCCAGGGTAACTTCATTCTGCTCGGGATCAGCATATTTTGCAACCATAGCCTTTTCCTGGGTCTTGTAATAAAAAACTGGGGCGCAATCGTCGCCTTCAGGTGCGGCTAACTGTCTGATGGCATCGGTTTCAGTAGCATTGAGAGGAGTGGACCCGCTGTTCTTGTACAGCTCATTTCCCCTACGCTGCAAATCAACCCAGAAGCAGGCACCTGAAATCGTCATCTCGATTCGATTTCGTGCAAAAGTATGTTTAGTTAAACGTTGGCTCGCCATACCTGTGCACTCTAAATCAGGCGGAGGGGGGCGAGTTGTTGTTCTTCTCGATGATGAAACAGTTTCTCCATGACTTGCTGCAGATACTATCGATGATGTTGTCTCCACTTGGCTCGCCACTGTCGCTTGGCTTATTGATGATGATGTCATTGGGGAAAAAGCCATTGCGGTTTGAGCCAGAGTTGCAGGCTCCATTGATGTGACCGTTGATGTGATCGGAGGAGCGGTCGCGAACACTACCCTTTCACATACCAGTGTTATTGCCAGCGTGATCACAAGCTCGAATCGGCTTGCAGAAGTCATGGCTGATTGTGAGACTGAGCGCTCTACTTTCAGGCTTTCAGTCTCATGGCTCTCATCGTCAGGTGTAACAGAAATTTAGCTTTATTCAGGACCAAGTGTACCGAGAAGTCAGAAAGCGCTACTGTAGAATTGTGACAGCTCGGTACCAAAGTTATATAGCGTCCTCAATCGCCCACCAGGAATTTCAGTGCTACGCGACCAAGGGACGCGCAAGAATTTTCTTTGTCCTCTTTCAAAACTTGTATTATTTCAAGAGTTTGCTATTTTATTCCAGGTTTTCTAGACTTATTGTCTGGGTTCAAAATCCATCATAAATCTTGCAGCACATCGCGTCCTAACGAGCTCGAACTTTCCAGTTAGCTACAGTTGCTCTGCGTCACGCTTGTATTGAATTATCGCGTGACGATTGTAACCTCATTGGTTGGCGGACCATAGGAAAAAATTATTGATCTCTCCTGGCTGGAAAACGTCAGCGTCTCGAGTTGATGTTTCAGCTAAAGGCAAGACTTGTCTGCATTCTGTCTCATTCATTCTGGCCGGTCAAATTCTTTCCTTCGCCTCGAGGCAGGCATGAATGCAAAACCTTGACAGCTTGACGACCTAGAGGCCAGCAAATAGCTAGCAAAATGCTTTTTATATTTGTTGTCCTCTGGTATTGAATGATCAAGGACAAAAAACCTTTAAATTCTCATCTCTCACTCACGCGATCTTTCATAAGACGTGGAAAAATTTGATTTTGTAGGCCCGGTCTTAGCTTTGCACACAGTTTACCTATTTGCTAGCAAGTGCACTCCGTGCTGCACCCTCAAACGGCACCTGCTTTCCGCGCCAGTCATGTAAAGTCTGGATAAGCTCACAGTACATTGCACGAAATTAAAGTTTTTCTTCTAACAACTGAAATAGTACTGTGAGGCCTGACTTATCATATCAATTTCCGCGAGATGCAAAATACATTTTGTGTGGTATGTCTTCGCTGTTTTTTTAACCCTTATTTTACTAAGCAGACCACCCAGGACGTCTCTGCGTATTCCTGGTGGCTATTGTAAGCGCACAAAGTAAGACTACATAAATTCTAAATCTAGGTGGAGGGAGAAAACACAATTGTTCAAACCAAGTGACGTCAATGGTCTTTTATAATTTACGGTATAATGAATGACCTCAAGACGACCGTGTTTTACGTCCCGAGACGGAGCTGGAGCTGGAGTTCAAAGTCCTTTGCTTCACGCTTGCTCTTTTTTCTCCTGGCGAGAACGATTGTCTGCTTGACGACTACGGTACCCGCTGTCGCGAAACAGCAATTCTCTAGGTGGAAAACAATTGTCATGCCCCCCCCCCCTTCCCTAAGCACGACACAGAATGTACCCTACCGATGACGTCAATAATGGCCGAACAGTGAATGGGAAATGAGGTGTTGGGTGCAATGTACGAAAGAATAACACGAACACTATTCAAATCCTCTGTCAGAAAAGTGCCCTTTATCGACTATCTTCGAATTCAAGTCAAGCTTTCAAAACGCTCAGCGATAAGGCTTTCACTCAGTACATTTCTTGTGACATGCGGGAACATATCTTTTCGAAACTTCGCTAGTGAAAAGGTGAGAAGTTATCTTTTGGTTCAATGGCATAACTATCTATACAGTTTAGCGAGCACACGTAGACCAGTTGTCCAAAATATGTACTTAGGTTAGCCGTCTAATTTCATGGATCTGCCTTCCACGTTATCTTCTATACTGTAGTTTCGTTGCAAACCAATTTTTCTATCGATCACCAAGCAAAGACCAAGGCGGAGTGGCTTATCCAGATGTAGGCACAAAAGTATTAGCCTTCCGCTTAATGCTTCTGTTGCGCAGGCTGGTAGCCAGCCAGGGAGCAGTTTGGCACAGGGTGTTTGATATTTTCTTTGAGAAAGTGAAATACGCAAAACTCAATCAGTTGACTGACATAGCAGTACCTCGACTGTATAGAGATATCCGCAGGGCTGTTATAACTGCCAAGTTTTGTCTAAGGGACCAGGGTAGTGTGGGATTAGACACCAGAACATATCCGCTGAAACGCGTCAAAACCAAGATATTTTATGAGCACATGATGGATAGTAAAGTGGGCAAGGCCACCCTGGCCATGCAGGAATACTGCAAAGCACAGTTAGGAAATGCCTTAATTGATTTCGGGGCTAATTGGAAGCTAACCAGGACTAAGAATGTTGACGGGCTGACTCGTAGTTTGCACTTTGGCTTGTTGTATAAGGCTTTATACACAAGAAGTAGAGTTTCTAAACTCGCTAAAGTTGAAGCAGATTGTAAATACTGCATGAATCAGTATGCATGTGATGACACTGAGGATGTTCACAACGTTTTCGTCTCATGTCCACGGGCAGTGGCTTTTTGGAATAAAGTGGAGAATTTTTTTGAAAAGATAGATCCAGCAATTCAACTGGGGGCTGAAAATAGTGTTTTCGGGATAGTAGGTTCGTCCAACAAGTTCATCACCTCAATTGCAAACTTACTTGTGCAATCAGCACAGAGATGCATATGGTTTGCGAGGGTAGATTACGAGGAGGAGAATGAGATAGTTGGCCTGTGGAAATCACTGCTGAGACGGCTAAAAGTGTTGAAAGAAAGAGCGAGGTACATCTTACCGCATAGTGAGTACAAGGTGCTTTTTGTGAACGTCTTTCTGTAGTGCTTTATCTTTGTGTGAGCAAAACATATCTGTACAGTGGGAAGAAAAAGAATAAAAATACAATCAAAAAATTAAAAAAAAACATAATAAAAGTAAAAATGAAAACAGCAAGAAAAAAAAAGAAAAAACAAAATAAAAAAAAAAGAAATAACAAAAGAAAATAAAATCAATAAAACAAAATTAAAAAATTTTTTTCGGAGGTGCTACTAATCATGAGAAGACTAATACTGTAAGTTGTCAGCCAGTGCATGCAGTTGCTAATGTGCGGATGGGTTTTTTTGGTTTTGGGAATAATAGACTTTACTGATTTGTCCGACCAGTTAGGATGTATATAGAGTTTTTCTGAAGCATATGCGGTGAGATCGAACAGGAGATAATGGCCTTTCTGGTCTGGTGCCAGGTTTTTTTGACAAATGGCTTATCTTAGGTGGTTTCTCAGGCCCACGGAAACAGAAATACTAAATGAAGATAACAAAAACGATAAAGGTGATAAACTGAGTCGATTCAGTCGGTTATTGTAGTTTTCATGTTTATATGCGATAAAACGAAAAAAAAGGTTTCCTAACCACATCTCTGTTTATTGTCTTTTATGATCTCTGGCTGCGCAGTCACACAAGTTTAGGCGCGGTGTACTGGCAACAGGATACAGCAAGCAAGCTGAAAACAAGCAAACTTTCTAATATCAGAGCAGCTCATGATGTCGTGACGACGCGAGGAAGAAAGAGAAGAGATGCAAAGAGCTGACAGTGCACGTGTCAAAGACGGTCGATTTTGTGATTTCAGCCAAACTTTTCAATCAAAGTATTGTAACTTTGTCGACTCAAGGACACATGCGACATACTGCGACACAGGTATGTTACTGGAATGAGTTTCACCTCAGGCCTTTTGTAAACAGCATCCTTATTGGTCGGGAGATCGATAATCTCCCCTGGCTGGGAGACGCCAATCCCTCTAGTTAATGTTTAGTCGAGAGTTACAGGTATAGTATAGAGACTCACCATATTCCCCTCCCTCCCTCTTTTGTACAGTGAATTCGATCTCTCCCTGCCGCCTGTTTGCGTTGGATACGCTTCTAGGGCTCAGCTCCTGCCTACAGATACA
This sequence comes from Mesodorylaimus sp. YZB2_4, assembly GCA_030248295.1. NCBI lineage: Eukaryota > Metazoa > Nematoda > Enoplea > Dorylaimida > Dorylaimidae > Mesodorylaimus > Mesodorylaimus sp. YZB2_4. The sequence goes on along the minus strand of JASANH010001166.1, from coordinate 4,409 downwards.
CACACACACACACACACACACATCGATAGTTATCACTGACTGAAAACAAGCAAGCTTTCTAATATCAGAGCAGCCAATATTCTTATAACCTGTTTTCTTTGAGAATATACACGCCCTCCACGCTACCGCATAGGCCGCGTGTACATTCTCAAGACAGAGTATGTTCTGCAAAAAAGAAAGGTACGGAAAGGATTTAGAAAAGTCTCGCAACAGAGCATCTTGTCTTTTGGCGACTATTGATGACAAAAACGACTACACAAGGTAAAAAAATACTGTACAGTAACTCTTCAGTTGGAGGAACCCAGGTAGATTCGCGCTTGTGTCCAGTTTTTTGTAGCTTGGACGTCAGATGGGGTGATTATGTCTCCTTCTTACTAGGCAATATACTAAACATAAGCTAGGCATAAGTTAATTCGGTATTATCGATTAGAATATCATGGATCGCTGGTCTTCAGTTTTCTGGCGACCTATTTGCCAAACGTTCACCTTCAATAAGCATCACTGATTTTCTCGAATGTAACCCATGTGGTCACAAGATTCTGATATTAGCGTACATAGCGTTAACGATAACGATAACGATATTATGTCGTTTAACGACATCTTTTCAACGTCGTTAACGAAAAGATAACGATATAGTTTTAAATAACGGTAACGATAACGATATTCGTCCAAAAAAACGATATGATATCGAATACCGTTAGTTCTTAGTTTCAAAGTTGCAATTCCACGCGTGGGATGGTAATGACCTCGATTGCAGGATGCAACTTGCAAGTTGGTTAATGCAACATCAGTCTCCTACAACACTCCCATTTTTCCCAACCTGAAAATTGTACCAGACGCGGCGTCAGAAAGCACCTGCAATACTAGAGTGTCTAGAATGTCAACAGTGTTCTCGAAGATGTCAAGCAAGATTGAAGAATTGACAAGCAAAAGGTTATTGTGATAATAATAACTATCCTCTATTTATATATTCCTAGAAGAAAGGAGAGTAACACCCCGTCAAGCTAAAAAAAACTGGACACAAGCGCGAATCTACCTGGTTCCTCCAACTAAAGTTACTGTACAGTATTTTTTTACCTTGTGTAGTCGTTTTGTCATCAATAGTCGCCAAAGACAAGACCTTTCGAACTTTTCTAAATCTTTTCCGTACCTTTCTTTTTTGCAGAACATACTCTGTCTTGAGAATGTACACGCGGCCTATGCGGTAGCGTGGAGGGAGTGTATATCTCAAAGAAAACAGGTTATAAGAATATTGGCTGCTCTGATATTAGAAAGCTTGCTTGTTTTCAGTCAGTGATAACTATCGAAACTATTTGTCCATGATATGGTAGGCAGGAGCTGAGCCCTAGAAGCGTATCCAACGCAAACAGGCGGCAGGGAGAGATCGAATTCTGTACAAAAGAGGGAGGGGAGGGGAATATGGTGAGTTCTATACTATACCTGTAACTCTCGACTAAACATTAACTAGAGGGATTGGCGTCTCCCAGCCAGGGGAGATTATCGATCTCCCGACCAATAAGGATGCTGTTTACAAAAGGCCTGAGGTGAAACTCATTCCAGTAACATACCTGTGTCGCAGTATGTCGCATGTGTCCTTGAGTCGACAAAGTTACAATACTTTGATTGAAAAGTTTGGCTGAAATCACAAAATCGACCGTTTTTGACACGTGCACTGTCAGCTCTTTGCATCTCTTCTCTTTCTTCCTCGCGTCGTCACGACATCATGAGCTGCTCTGATATTAGAAAGTTTGCTTGTTTTCAGCTTGCTTGCTGTATCCTGTTGCCAGTACACCGCGCCTAAACTTGTGTGACTGCGCAGCCAGAGAGATAAAAGACAATAAACAGAGATGTGGTTAGAAACCTTTTTTTTCGTTTTATCGCATATAAACATGAAAACTACAATAACCGACTGAATCGACTCAGTTTATCACCTTTATCGTTTTTGTTATCTTCATTTAGTATTTCTGTTTCCGTGGGCCTGAGAAACCACCTAAGATAAGCCATTTGTCAAAAAAACCTGGCACCAGACCAGAAAGGCCATTATCTCCTGTTCGATCTCACCGCATATGCTTCAGAAAAACTCTATATACATCCTAACTGGTCGGACAAATCAGTAAAGTCTATTATTCCCAAAACCAAAAAAACCCATCCGCACATTAGCAACTGCATGCACTGGCTGACAACTTACAGTATTAGTCTTCTCATGATTAGTAGCACCTCCGAAAAAAATTTTTTAATTTTGTTTTATTGATTTTATTTTTCTTTTGTTATTTCTTTTTTTTTTTATTTTGTTTTTTCTTTTTTTTCTTGCTGTTTTCATTTTTACTTTTTATTATGTTTTTTTTTTAATTTTTTGATTGTATTTTTATTCTTTTTTTTTTCTTCCCACTGTACAGATATGTTTTGCTCACACAAAGATAAAGCACTACAGAAAGACGTTCACAAAAAGCACCTTGTACTCACTATGCGGTAAGATGTACCTCGCTCTTTCTTTCAACACTTTTAGCCGTCTCAGCAGTGATTTCCACAGGCCAACTATCTCATTCTCCTCCTCGTAATCTACCCTCGCAAACAATAAGCACCTCTGTGCTGATTGCACAACTATGTTTGTGATTGAGGTGATGAACTTGTTGGACGAACCTACTATCCCGAAAACACTTTTTTCAGCCCTTAGTTAAATTGCTGGATCTATCTTTTCAAAAAAATTCTCCACTTTATTCCAAAAAGCCACTGCCCGCGGACATGAGACAAAAACGTTGTGAACATCCTCAGTGTCATCACATGCATACTGATTCATGCAGTATTTACAATTTGCTTTAACCTCAGCGAGTTTAGAAACTCTACTTCTTGTGTATAAAGCCTTATACAACAAGCCAAAGTGCAAACTACGAGTCAGCCCGTCAACATTCTTAGTCCTGGTTAGCTTCCAATGAGCCCCGAAATCAATTAAGGCATTTCCTAACTGTGCTTTGCAGTATTCCTGCATGGCCAGGGTGGCCTTGCCCACTTTACTATCCATCATGTGCTCATAAAATATCTTGGTTTTGACGTGTTTCAGCGGATATGTTCTGGTGTCTAATCCCACACGACAAAACTTGGCAGTTATAACAGCCCTGCGGATATCTCTATACAGTCGAGGTACTGCTATGTCAGTCAACTGATTGAGTTTTGCGTATTTCACTTTCTCAAAGAAAATATCAAACACCATGTGCCAAACTACTCCCGCGCTGGCTACCAGCCTGCGCAACAGAAGCATTAAGCGGAAGGCTAATACTTTTGTGCCTACATCTGGATAAGCCACTCCGCCTTGGTCTTTGCTTGGTGATCGATAGAAAAATTGGTTTGCAACGAAAATACAGTATAGAAGATAACGTGGAAGGCAGATCCATGAAATTAGACGGCTAGCCTAAGTACATATTTTGGACAACTGGTCTACGGGTGCTCGCTAAACTATATAGATAGTAATGCCATTGAACCAAAAGATAACTTCTTACCCTTTCACTAGCGAAGTTTCGAAAAGATATGTTCCCGCATGTCACAAGAAATGTACTGAGTGAAAGCCTTATCGCTGAGCGTTTTGAAAGCTTGACTTGAATTCGAAGATAGTCGATAAAGGGCACTTTTCTGACAGAGGATTTGAATAGTGTTCGTGTTATTCTTTCGTACATTGCACCCAACACCTCATTTCCCATTCACTCTTCGGCCATTATTGACGTCATCGGTAGGGTACATTCTGTGTCGTGCGTTAGGGAAGGGGGGGATGACAATTGTTTTCTACCTAGAGATCTGCTGTTTCACGACAGCGGGTACCGTCGTCGTCAAGCAGACAATCGTTCTCGCCAGGAGAAAAAAGAGCAAGCGTGAAGCAAAGGACTTTGAACTCCAGCTCCAGCTCCGTCTCGGGACGTAAAACACGGTCGTCTTGAGGTCATTCATTGTACCGTAAATTATAAAAGACCATTGACGTCACTTGGTTTGAACAATTGTGTTTTCTCCCTCCACCTAGATTTAGAATTTATGTAGTCTTACTTTGTGCGCTTACAAAAGCCACCAGGAATACGCAGAGACGTCCTGGGTGGTCTACTTAGTAAAATAAGGGTTAAAAAAACAGCGAAGACATACCACACAAAATGTATTTTCCATCTCGCGGAAATTGATATGATAAGTCAGGCCTCACAGTACTATTTCAGTTGTTAGAAGAAAAACTTTAATTTCGTGCAATGTACTGTGAGCTTATCCAGACTTTACATGACTGGCGCGGAAAGCAGGTGCCGTTTGAGGGTGCAGCACGGAGTGCACTTGCTAGCAAATAGGTAAACTGTGTGCAAAGCTAAGACCGGGCCTACAAAATCAAATTTTTCCACGTCTTATGAAAGATCGCGTGCGTGAGAGATGAGAATTTAAAGGTT